>JAJHZJ010000903.1:87500-612500 GCA_023548195.1 Bettongia penicillata ogilbyi
AGAGATTATGGCAAAGAGAGAAAGAGATCTTGGGGAGGAAAAGGGAGGGAGGGCTGGAGAATGGGAATTCATCTGGCAAGAGGACTAGATGCGCAAATGCAGGCCTTTCCTTGGAAGATCCCAAAGCATTTTGCTCTCAATCATTGCTAAAGATGGGGCAGGTAGTCATGTGATATCATCCCACTTTTTCTCAAAACTATTTCATTTCTGTTTCTTTATCGTACACTCTTTTCCCATAAAACCATGTTTCATCCTGTTTTCTTTCTCCTTAATTCAACCAATATCTATTTATTTATTCTGGTTGATTAATTCATTGATTTACTTAATTCGTTCATCCATATAGTTAGCTAGTCCCAACTATATACAAGGCTTTGTGCTAGTTATTAGAGAGAAACTTTTTTCAATGTTTTCAGCTTTCAGTTCAATGCTTCAAACATCCTGATTTTCTCAATATTAAAATAATTATGAATTATTATTATAATATTCATTATAATATTATGAATAATTATTAAAATAAAATGAGCCAATCAGTCCATAGACATTTGTTAAGCACTTTGTTGCTCAGTCTTTCAGTTGTGCCTGACCCCATTTGGGGTTTTCTTAGCAAAGACATTGGAAATGTTTGCCGTTTCTTTCTCCAGCTCATTTTACAGATAAGGAAACTGAGGTAAACAGGGTGAAATGACTTGCCCAGGGTCATACAGCTAATAGGTGTCTGAGTCTGGATTTGAACTCAGATCCAGTGCTCAGTTGAGCGCTTACCATTTGTCAAGCACTCCGTCAAGAGCAGGACGATTTGCCTCTCTCAGTTTAGCTAGGCTGGTCCTCAGATGACAAATGTGTGATGCCACCGGGGCCCATACTTAGGAGCTTTTGAGCTCCTCAAGGGCAGGGTCTATCTTTCACCTTTCTTTGTATTTCCAGTGTTTATCACAGTACCTACCACAGAGCAGGTGCCTAATAAATGCTTCTTGACATAATAATGACAGTAGTAGTCAATCAGCTAACATTTATGAAGTACCTTTCATCCTAAGCACTGCAGGTACAAAGAAAGGCAAAAGATGGCATTTACAAGCTCTTTATTATATTGTTTAATGATCACAAGAACCCCCATGAGGGAGGTGCTATTATTATCCCCATTTTCTGGATGAAGACACTGAGTCTGACAGTAGCTAAGTGACTTATCTAGGATCATACAGTTAGTAAGCTTCTGAGGAAGGATTAGCACTCAGAGCTTCCTGGCACCCATCCCAACTCTCTATCCACTGAGCCCTTTAGCTGATTGTTGAGTCTGAACTCCCTGCAGTTTGGCGGAAAGAGCTTTTAATTGTATTAGAATCAGAGTGCGTCAATCCAAAGCTTGCCTCTGAGGCTCATCATCCCATCACCTCCCAAGGCCTCAGTTTCCTCATCTGTAAAATGAAAGGGATTGGGCTAGAGGGTCCCTGATGTCCTTTCCATGCTAATTTCTCATTCTCAGTGTGTCCTAAGGAGGTAACCAGAGCAACCAAGGCAACGTTTGGGACTTGGGATGGGAGCCCTTGGCCACCCTTTCATTACTTCCTTTCCCTCCAGCCACATTCTCTAACCTCATTTCTCATGTTTGGGACAATTTCATTCTCAGAGTCCTTGGAGAGCTGGTCAGTTGGAACAATGATGGAACGGAATGGTGGCTAGGGCAGGGAATCTTGAGTAGGGGGGATCGACTGCTTATTTCCTCTTCATTCAAAGGAAAGTAGTGGCTGCGAATGGCTGCAGATGGACCACCCTCATCTTTGTGGAAAAAAATAAATAAATATCCTTTACAATACCACCCCAGCTCAGGCAGAAACACCCAAAGAACATTGCTAATGTAGTGCCTGGATTTGGAGGATCTGGGAGATTATAAGCAGCATTTATCTGTTTGGGGCTCAGGAGATGAGAGCCAAATAGAAAAGAGATATATTGGGAAATGGATTATCTTTAAAAAACTAAATTAAAGGACCATATCTGAGCCAGGGAGGGAAGACTTTATTTAGAGTCAGCTCTTCAAGACAGAGTATTGAGGAAAGACCAGCTTTTCATTTTTTTCTAATAAAAATTTTAAATTAGCAAGCATTTGTTTTTCCCCACCTCCTCTTTTCCACCCCCATCGGGGGAAAAATAAGAAAAATAAAGCCCTTTAAGAATTAGGTACAGGAAGCCAAACACGTTCCCATATTAGTAGAGTGGTGTTCTCCAGTTTCAAGGCCTCGTTGTATGGTGTGTGGGGGTCTTCCTACCCAGTGGCCAAAGGCATCCAAGAATATGCCAGACCCTTATATGGAAAGACCCCCACAGACCCTACCATCAATGAGACCCCACAATTGGAGAACACCCATCTACAACAGCAACTCTGTCCAGTGACTAAGGAAGATGCTACCTGTTTCCCTGGCTTCAATGGCTATTTTAACCAGTGGAGATCAGCTTCTCTATAAGCAAGTACTGAGGGATGCTAGAGGTATTCCCATATTAGCTATGTTCAAAAATGTATGTCTCGTTTGCCATCCTGAGATGTGGCAAGAAGTGGACACCATTCTTCATCATTGGTCTTCTGGAAATCTGATTGGTCATTGCATTGACCAGAATTCTTAAAACTTTCGAATTTGTTGTCTTCATAACATCATTGTATAAATTGTTCTCCTGGCTGTGCCCTCTTCTATGTATCAGTTCATGCACTTTCATAATTTCTTACAATGCAATAATGTTCCATTACATTTACATAACATAATTTGTTTGGCCTTTGCCCAAGGATGGGAATCCCCTTAGTTTCCCTTTCTTTGCCCCCATAAAAATAAGTTGCTATATTTTTTGTATATATAGATTATTTTTCTCTTTCTTCATTCTCTTTGATTGGGTAGGCCTACTAGTGGTATCTATGGGTAAAAAGATGTACACAATTTAATAATTTAGTTCCAAATTGCCTTCCAGAATGACTGGATCAGTTCACAACTCTACCAATAGCACACTAGCATGCTCATTTTCCCAAAGCCTCTCCAACATTTGTCATTTTCCATCATTGTCAACTTGGCCAATTTAAAGTGGAACCTCAGAGTTGCCAGAATTTTCATTTCTCTAATTATTAGTAATTTTGAGCATTTTTTCATCTGGCTAATGATAACTTGAATATCTTCCTTTGAAAAATATCATATCATTTGACCATTTATCAGTTTTGGAATAGCTCTTATTCTTATAAAATTGAATCAGTTCCTCCATTTAGCAGAAAAACTGAACATAAAGATTTTTCCCCAATTAACTGTTTTTCTATTAATCTTGGTGGCATACAACCTATATCTTCTTTAAAAAAAACACTTTTTAAAAAATCTTCTCTCTTTCCCACCTTCCTTTCCTCAACTGAAAAAGAACACGCTAGTAAGAAATGATAAATACATAATCAATCAAAACAAATTTCTATATTAACCAGTTTTTTTTTTTAAAGGTCTCAATGTGCACCCTGTGCCTGTCACTTCTTTGTGAGGAGGTAGGTGGCATGTTTCAATATGAGTCCTTTGGAACTGTGGTCGATCTCTGCTGCTGATCAGAATTTCCTACCTTCTTTATAAAGAAGAATGGGGTGGGGAGAGGAGTGGTCTCAGGACCATTGCTCCATGTTTGATGTGATCTGCTTCTGCTCCCCAGCCTCTCTTCTCTTTCCCATGTCCAGAGCCCCGTCACAGGTTATTGACCTTTCCTTCTTTACTCATAAATCCCTCTTCATGATCCACCCTCTGTGGATCCAGTTTGTTTGGCTTAGGACTAATCCCTCCTTTTATCTACTCTTTGTCTTATTCCCACCTCTCCCCTCTCCTGTTTCCTTCCTGTTTTGCTGTTGAGTGAAACATATTTCTGCCCTCAACTCTGGTCACATGTAATTTTTCCTTCCTTTAACCAGTTCAGATGAAAATGAGGTTCGAGAGTCATATGATTCCCCACATTCTTTCTCCTTGTTCATATCATTCTCTATTAGGGCACCTAATCTATATGATAATTTCCTCCACTCTTTCTCTTTCTACTTCCCCTCCCCCAATGTATGCCTTTTCCCCTTCCCTCCCTTTTCTTTCTTCTTTAAGATCATTTTTAAAAAAATCAATTCTTGCAGCCTCTATCACTGTCTTCCTCCATGACTCTTAAAGATAATAGAGTTTTGAGGATATATATGTATAACATCTCCCCATGTTACAAATTGATCCTTATTTATTCCCTTATGATTAATTGTTCATGTTTACCTTTTTATGTCTCTTGACTCCTTAATTTGTATTTCAAAGTTTCCATACTGGTCCCATCTTTTCATCAGTAACACTTGAAAGTTCTCTATTTCATGAAAGAGCCATTATTTCCATCATAGGATTATATTCAGTTCTGCTTAGTAAATGATTCATGCTTGTAAAGCCTTTATTTTTGCCTTCTGGAACATTACATTCAAAGCTCTCACTCTTTTTATAAAGCTCTAACATATATAATCTTGACTGATCTCTCAGTATTTGCAGTCCTTTCTTGCTGCTTTCAGTATTTTTTCTTCATATAGAAGTTCTGAACGTTCCTGGGAGTTTCCATTTTGGGGTTTCTTTCAAAGGATGATTGGTTGATTCATTCTATTTCCATTTTGCCCTCTGGTTCTTAGAGATGTAGGTAGTTTTATGATTTTATAAAATATGATTGCCATAGTTTGCAGGTAGTATGATGACCCTTAAATTCCCTTTTCTTGATCTCTTTTCTAGGTCAGTTGATTTTGCCATGAGATATCTTTTATTTTCTTTATTTTTTTTCAGATTTTTGACTTTGAATATTTCTTGTTGTCTTGGGGGACTATTACCTTCTGTTTTGTCTTTTCTAATTTAGGGGAAGTTTGTTGCTTGAGCAAGATTTTTACCTCTTGTATCAAGCTATTCTTTTTAATTCTTTCTTCCCTAGCTCTCATTTATTTCTCAATACCCGCCCCCCCCCAGCACTCTCATTTCTTTTCAATTTTTTCGTTTAACACTCTTATTTCACTTAGGAAATAATTTAAACTGTCTAAGAATTTTGGTTGGACTTGTGCTCAAGCCATATTTTACTCTGTGACTTAGCTTATAGATGTTTTGGAGTCATTCTGTTCTGGGTGTGTGTCCTGAGTGTTCCTGCTCCATCCCAATGTCAGAGCCACATAGCTGTTCCTTACTCTTTCACATATTTCTTGCTCAGCACAGTTTGGTGTCCAAGACCATTCATTATCCTGGATCTCTACGTTTGGGTACAGTTTCCTTCTTCAGTAAGCACTGGTTCTGTAATCCAACAAGGGGTAGTGACAGAGCTACCAGGTGGTACTTGGTTCCTTCTCACTACACAAAATTAGGTTTCTCTGTGATGGATCTGGGACTTCTTACCATGGTACCCTGGAGCTTTGGAAGACCCTCATTCAGTTCCATTAGGCTCAGCTTAGCTAGACTCCATCCCCGGTGTCAGCAGACTTCTCTGTCTCTTTACCCTGACCCGGGCTAGAAAAATGACTCATGATTTTTTTTCCCCTTGGATTTCCTGAACAGAGCTAACTCATCTAGTTAACTTTTCACATCTTAGTGGAGGAGTCATGGTGGAGAGCTCAGCTGCACTACCTCCTGCTTCCTTGCCATCTTGGCTGGTCTCTGGAATGGCTTTTCTTGATGATGCTGGGGAATCAAGAAGCCAAGTTGGTCAGCATTCAGTATTGCTAGTGAGGTTGTAGCTTTCATGCTCTAGTCCATGGCCACAGATTATTTTAAGCTGTCAGGACATATTTGAGTGCTGTGACCTATTTCCTCTCTCAAGATTTCTGTGTCATCTTCAGGAAAATGGCATCTGACATATTCACCAATTATACAGCAAGACTGAAAGATCCATCTGTTCAGAATTGGAGGAGCTGCCCTTCCTAGCGACAATATTCCCTTGTATTTGAGTATCTCATGTGTCCAATACAGATAAATTGCCCAGAATTCTTAGGAGTCCATAAATCCATCATCACCCCCATTCTATAAATAGGGAAAGTTAGTCACAGTGCTTCTTGATATCTCTAACTATTTACAGGGTCACATCCTACAGGAAGCCGTTTCTGGTCCTTCCATTTATTAGTTTGTCTTTCCCCTCCCTGTATTTACTTATTTACCTTGTGTATATTTCCTATTTAATTCTCTGAGTACTGGTCATTCTTCCCCACTAGAATATAAGCAACTTGAGGACAGGGACTGAGATACTTTTTAGCCCTCATATTCTTAGAGCTCAGCCAGATGCTTATGTAATGATTGTTGAACTGACCTTCTGAGTGTACCTGTTATCCCTCACACACAACCCTCCATCTTCCTCCTCTGTGAATTTGAATTGGTCATCCCCCTTGCCTGGAATGCTCTGCCTCTTGACCTTCCTGGCTTTAAGACTCACCTTCTGCAGAAGGCTTTTCCCATTCCCCCAACTTCTAATACTTTCTCTCTGAGATTGCCTCCAATTTACTATATGTGTATATACATATTTGTGTGTGTCTATGCATCTTGTACCTTGTATGTACATGGTTTTCATTTTGTCTCCCTCATTTAGAGAATGAGCTCACTGAAGACAGGGGTCATGTCTTTCCCTTTCTCTGTATCACCTGAGCCAAGCACAGTTCTAAATAAATGCTTGTTGACTGACTGAGGCAGGATGAACCTCAGACCTCCGATGGAGAACACAACTGGAATCAGCCCAGGACCCAGAGCCGCCTCTGCCTCCTGGTTGCTGAACAGTGCCCTGAGTGTTGGCAGGAGGGGGTGGGGCAGCTGTGGGGCCTTGGCTGTGTCTGGCACCCAACAAGGGAGAATTGTACAGAAGACTATTGTCTCCTCTCCTCCTGGAGGGAATTGCTGAGGTCTTCTCCAAGCTTGACGCACAGCACAGACCTGCCATTGTCTCAGAACCTGGAACCCTGTCCTATCAGCAGTCTCCTTCCTTCCTGATGAGGAGTAAAGTGCCCCTTTCCAAAAGGTCCAACTCTGGGGCTTGAGAATGTGCCTCTTTATTTATTATTGAACTCCTTCTGATGCAAAGAACCCACAAGGAGCTTGGTTTAGCAATCTGAGTTGCCTGCAGCCACAACACTCCAGAGGGCAAGAATATCAGCCCAAGTCACTTACGGCAGAACTTACATATGTGTAACTCTTTCTCAGGCAGAGTTGGGGTGGGGGTAAGGCAGAAGTGGCTGACCATAGTCATAATCTCCATTTGACATAATGGAGCTGCCATAACCTGGGACCAGTCATTCCCTCAATTAGCAAGCATGTATTAGACATCAACTTTAAAGTCAATCAGTATGCTCAGCATTAGGGAAACAGATCAAAATGAACCAATCCTTTTACCCTATAGGGGGCATACATACAAGGCAGGTTCCATGGGAAGCACTGGGAGCTGGGGGCATTAGGAGACTTCATATACAAAGTAGGGCTTGAGGTGAGCACTGATGGTAGGATTTAGAGCTTCGCAGGTTAAGAAATGTCCTGAGATTGAAGTCAAGTCCCAGTTTTGGATTCCCCAGCCCAGAAGCAGACAAGGAACCTCTCCTCCCCTTTCTTCATGAACTCCATTGAACACTGTTGCTCCTTACTAATTCTGGCCCCTACAGTCCCTATCTGGACCGATTTGATCAATAGGTAACCCAGCCCCCACCACACAAGGAGCACCTTTCACAGACCTTGGCTATTCATCAATCTCTCTGCCCCATCTTTCTGGTGCTATCCTCCACCATTACAGTCACCCCATGGACTAAAGTGACCAAATTATCTGTATTCTCTCCCTTTAAAAAACAGGAGAAGCAGAAAGGTTTGTGAGATCAGTCCATAATGCAGGACCCTGTGGTAGATGGAATTTGAACTAGGGATACTTCAGGTAGGGGCAGGGAACAGAAGAGGAAAGCTAAGCAGAAATAGTGTCTCCTGTTGGGACACCAGAGCAGGAATCTCAGGGGTCCTGGGTTCTCAAATGAGACATATTAAATGGGGGGTTGGTCACTGAAGATCAGCCTGAGCCCATTCAGCCTGGTCACCAGGGCCTCCCTGGGGGGGCTATGTCCTCCTCTGATGAGATTTCATCATTCTGCAGCAAGTCAGAGGTGGAGAGGATTAAGGGACAGATGAGCATCTGAGACCATAATGCCTTTGACCAGCCCCTCCTATGTTACTCACCTGAAGGCACATCAGAGCGAATTCAACCGTGTTTCAATATCTTTTTCACCTATTTTCCTTTTTTTCTTCCTTAGTTGCTCGTTCTGCCTTTTGGACAGAGAACAAAGGGCAGGGAGATTTTGCCCCAGTATCAGGATGTGACTACAGGCTAATCCCTTGGCTGACTCTCTGCTTGGGAGTGGGAGGAACCAGAATCAGCCAAAGGGGTCTATCCAAACCTCCTGACTATGTCCCAAAAGCCTGCTCAATGCATTCCAGCTCCCTTGATGACTAGTCTAGCCTTGTATCTTTATTAGTGACATTTCTGGGAGGGGAGGTTTTTAAAACACATAATAGACTTAAAGCCAAGGGCCTCTATCAGATATTGGGTGCTGTGCCCCTCTCCCATGACATCCCCCCAATCCAAAAATAATCCCTGTAAGGTAGAATAAAGGGGCCTCAGAGTGATGGAGTGGAATCAAAGACCTTTGCTGAGGGCTAGAAACTGTTTCAGAGATCAACCCATCTGATCCATTCATTGTTTGGTGATGAAACACCCAGAGATATCAATGAATTTGCCCATAGTCACCCAGCAAGTCAACTCTGAAGCTCCTATAATCCTTGATCCTTAAATTACTTTGGATATAGGTTCTGCCCCCCACCCCCACTCTATCCATCCCTCCTTACCCAAGCCTGTAGAGAGAAGAAAAGAAAATAGTGATAGACCTGGAGCAGGGCTACCATGTTAAAGGCCAGAGAAAGAGGCACCAGGGTGCTGCGGTGCTGTACTCTGCTGGGGCTCCCATATTCAGTCCATCCACCCTCTACATGATGTCGTTAGCTGAGGCCAGGATCAATCTGAGGTCCCTGCCAGCAACAGGACAGCCATGACTAGGAAAGCTTCATGGGTTCCAGTGGTAGTTGGCTCCCAAGTCACATGCTCAAGCCTGAATTGACATCCCAAATCCAAAGTTTCTGTATCTTCATATAAAGACTGGTTTTACTGGAAATAGCCACCCAGTGTCCAATGGGCATTCTACATCTGCTTGAAGCAGGAAGTCTGTGGAGAACTAAACAAAATCAATCTGGGCATTTTCTACAACTCCTGGATTCAGAATAATCCTACGTACTGTCTGGAGACCTCTAGGATTTAAAAAAGCATTAGACCACTCAGTAGATTTTTTTAAAGTATTATTCATTGCTTTTATCCTTCCTATACTGAGTAATAATAAGTGTTTGTAGTGTCTAAACATGTTTGTGTTGTGGGTTGGAGACTGGATTCTATTATGAAGTCTGTTATACAGTCATATGATTAGGACTCATATATCCAGTTCAAGGAAGATAGGGAGTTTCACCAGCAGGATGGAGGCTTAGAGCTGATTTCTGATTGGGTAAATGATAAAGTATCTCATACTTCATTAGATGATAAATTACAGGTGACTCTCTCTTCTGTTCTTGGTGAAGGAGTTTCCTAAGATCTGACATGCTAATAAATCATAAGTCAAGGCCAAAAATAAAGAAAAAAGAGAGGGAGGGAGGAGAGAGAGAGAAAGAAAGAAAGAAAGAAAGAAAGAAAGAAAGAAAGAAAGAAAGAAAGAAAGAAAGAAAGAAAGAAAGAAAGAAAGAAAGAAAGAAAGAAAGAAAGAAAGAAAGAAGAGAGAGAGGGAGGGAGGGAGGGAGGAAGGAAGGAAGGAAGGAAGGAAGGAAGGAAGGAAGGAAGGAAGGAAGGAAGGAAGGAAGGAAGGAAGGAAGGAAGGAAACAGGCATTTATTATGCACCTTTTATGTACCAGGTGAGAGGTAATTGGTCTAAGAGTCAGGAAGACCAGAACTGGTCCCCCAATACATATCGGCTGTCTGAGCCTGACCAGGTAAGTCACTAAGTCTCTCAGATCCTCTAAGACTGTCTAAGACTATAAGTAGATGAATCTATATTAATAGAACTCCTTACACTTATGAAATGAAAAGTGCAGGGATTTTCTTTGAGTACCAGGCACAGGAGACACAAAATCAAAAAGAAACAGTCCCTACCTTCAAGGAGCTTACCCTCTATCAGATTCAAGATAATTCTATAAATTCTGGTTGATTTTGGAGGGAAGCACTAGCAGCTTTTGGAGGTGGGGGAATGGGGATCAGGAGGTAGGAAGAGGCTTTTCAGTTGAGCTCTGAAGGAAAGGATACAGAGGATAGAGTACAGGACTCAGAGTCAGGAAACCCTGAGTTCAAAACCTGCCTCAGATACTGTGTGACTCTGGGCAAGTCACTTAACACATCTGTGCCTCAGTTTCCAGATTTGTAAAATGAAAATAATAGTGGCACAAAGGAGTTAATATGTATAAAGTGCTTTGCAAACCCTAAATTGTTATCTATTAGCTGTTATTATTCTAAAAGGTGGGGATGAAGAAGGAGTGCGTTCCAGGCAACTTAAGCCTGTATGTCTCCTAACTGACTTTCCAGAGGTCCCGTTTGTAGGGAGAAAAGTGTTGCAATGTGAAGGAACATCTAAATGCAAACTAGCACAGTATTTAGACATGGAAGGGTCCTCAGAGACCATCTAATCCAACTTCCTCTTTTATAGGTAAGGCTATTTCATTATTAGCTCAGTGATGAGGGTGGAAAAGAGCGAAGATGGCATTCCATCAGCCAGTTAGAAGGTTCCAAAGTCTACAGAAGGGACACTGTGTGACCTTGAGCAAGTGACTCCATCTCTCTGTGTCTATTTCCTCCCTGAAAAGCAAGGCATCTAGCACCTCCTAACAGACAAGTGACAGATGCAACATGTAGAACGAGGCATACAGTCTTTTCTAGATACAGGCATTGTTATTCGTCAGTTTCTCAGTCATGTCGGACTCTTCATGATCACATTTTGGGGTTTTCTTGGCAGACGCTGGAGTGGTTTGCCATTTCCTTTTCCAACTCATTTGACAGATGGGAAATATGAGGCAAACAAAGTAGCTTGCCCAGGGTCACACAGCTAGTTGAGTGTTTGAAGCTGGATTTGAACTCAGGTATTCCTGACTCCAGGCTCAGCACTCTAGCCACTACACCACCTATCCACTACACCAGCTTGATTAAGCATATTTTTTTACAAGAATTTTGTTTTTCTTTTTTCCTATTTATTTTTAAAGGTGGGAGAGGGAAAGAAAATATGATTGTGAGTTGAAAAATTAAATACAATTAAATATTTGTAATAATTATTATGGAATATAATATATTATTATATATTTAATATTAAATAATCATATTTAAATAAATATTTATTTTTAATATATTTATATATTTATTTATTTAACATATTTAATATCAAATTATTAATTAATTAATTATTTGTATTAATTATTAAATTATTTTAATTTAATATAATTTAATTTAATATAAAATTAATTTAATAATATAATATAATATATAATATATATAATTATATATTATATATAATAATATATTATATATAATATATTATATATTATATATGTAATATATAATATAATATATAATATAAAAATAATTTAATAATGATTTAATTTAATATAAAATTAAATATTAATTAATAATATAAATTATAAAAATATTAAATTATTAAATAAATAAATATATTTAAATAATATATTTAATAATTAATATATTATTATATAATCATATAAATAAATATTTAATATTAAATAATCAAAAGGAGGGAGTTAACCTTGATGACTCTGAGGTCACCTCTGACTCTAAGCCAAGAGTCTTTCATCTTTTGTGTGTCAAGGCCTCTTATGAAAGCGTAGTGAAGTTTAAGGACCTCTTCTCAGAAAAATGTTTTCAAATGAACAAAATAAAATACAAAGGATTGTAATGGAAACAACTTCTATTGAAATTCAGTTTATAAGTATTTATAGGTCTTTATATGTATATTCATGTGTATATATGCACATATTTACACATATATACATGTATATGTGTGTATGTATGTATGTGCATATGCATGTATACAGATAGGTGGTTTGGTGGATAGAGCGCTGGACTTGGAGTCAGGAAGACCTGAGTTCAAATCCAATCTCAGACACTTACTAGCTGTGTGACCTTGGGCGAATCACTTAACTTCATTTGCCTCTATTTCCTCATCTGTCAAATGAGCTGGAGAAGGAAATGGCAAACCTCTCTAGGGTCTTTGCCAAGAAAATCCCACATGGGGTCACAAAGAGTCAGACATGACTGAGAAATGACTGAATGATAACAGTATATATATATATAAAGTACACGGAAAGCAGGTTAAGAATTCCTACCTTTAACCCCATGAGCCCTGGATCTTGAATCTGAACAGCTGAATTCGGATTCCAGGTCTGAAACTAGCCGTGTGTCATTGGAAAGGTTGCTTAAGCTATCTAGTTTTCATCTGTCCACTGATAGGGTTGAGTCTGAAGGCTCCTAAGTCTTTTCCAGCTCTGATATTCTGGGTTTCTTTGGTTCCCACTTAGTCAATACCACCTGACACACCAGCTGTGTCTGGAGTGTGGCTCTGGATGCATAGGACAAAACAGGCAGACCTGGTTCCTTCCTTTACAGTCTCACTGGAGAGGGAAAACATACCCCAGGAAGAATGTCCCCCTGGCGGAAAGACTTTGCAGATTACCATGGTTATGGGTAAAATGAGAGGCGGGAAACTCAGAGGAATGTTGAAGGCTGAGACTGGAGGTGTTTCAAGGAGTCTGTCCCCTAGATAGCTTCACTTGCATGTCCTGCCATCAGCTCCAACTCAACATGGCTAAACCAGGACTCCCCATCTTCCTGCCTAGATTGGTTCCTCCTCTTGAGTTACCTGGGGTCATTGGTGTGTTGTAGCTTCTTAGGTTCTAGGGTCCAGAGTTTGGGTTCTAGGGCCAGTCAAATACTGACTCCTCCCTCTGCCTCAAACCCCCAGTAGCTGGTCAATCATCAGATCTCATCTTTGCCTTCTTGGAAATATTTTCCTGCTCCTATCTGGCTTTTCCTTTCAATCCTCACTCCTCTGGCCCTATTTTAATTATTTATCAAAATACAACAGAAAGAGGGCCATATCTTGGAGTCTGAGGCCCTGGGTTCAGATTCCAACTCTGCCATTTACTATTCGTTGTCCAGCCTTAAGAAAGTCACTGTCTGGGTCTGAGTTTCCTCATGTTATACATGACGAGGCTGGATTATTTGGCCTTGAAACTATCCCTTCCTGCTTTAAAAGATTGTGACTTGATCAATTGTGTTTCTCTGTACCCTTGGAATGGTCTCCTAACTAGTGTTCCCACCCTTCAGTCTCCTCTCCTTCAACTCTTCACAGGAGCTCAGGAATCACCAAAACAATTGGAAATGCTGGAAAACCTCAGTAACTCACTCTCACCTGGAGATGGAACCCCCATTCTTGAGTCAGGCATTCAGGGCTCATCCCATCCCCCATCGTCTGGCCCTGACCAAGGCAGGCAGCTGTCTTCTACATGAATCATCACCTGCGATAATGTACAGAAAACCTTGAGAAGTGCCAGGTCAACAATTACTGTCTTTATTATCATTTTGTTCTAGACAGCCCCTTTTTTTGCTTTGCTTCCCCTGTTTCCCTTCTACAAGACTTCACTTTTCTTCTCCTGTCTATCTAAATCCTACCCATTCTTCAGAGCTCAGATCAAGTTCAACCTTCAGGAAGTCACCCAAGGTGACTCTCAGTCATGGCCTCTCTCCTCTGAGCTCCTTGGATCTGTGCAGCTCATTTAGCCTTGATTCTTTATACAGAGTAGTCAAGAAAGTGCCAGGCTTGGAGTCAAGATTCCCTGTCTTCAAATGTTGCTTCTGACAGCTAGGTGACCCTGAAAACCTCTCAGCCTCAATTTTCTCATCTGTACAATGAGGCTAATAATAGCACCTGCCTCAGAGGACATTCATGAGGATCAAGTTAGAGAATCTGTGTAAAGTGTTTTACAGAAATATATGTTTGTATGTGTGTGCATCTATATGTATGTGTTTTCATCCTTCGTTGCCAAAGAAGACCACGCCATCAGAGAAATAACAACATGACTTGCACTTGACTCTGTTTTGAGTGAGGGAGGGCTGTGCAGGTCACCAGCTCATTTCTCCTCCAGAGCCATCTGAAGTAAGTGACCAGATATTCATCAGGATGACTGCAGATGATCCAGGATGAGGCAATTAGAGTTAAGTGACTTGCCCAAGATCACACAGCTAGTGAGTGTCAAGTGCCTGGGGTGAGATTTGAACTCAGGTCCTCCGGACTCCCACACTGGTGCTCTATCCACTGCATCACGTAGCTGCCCCTATCCACTACCAAAGAAAACTGCTATAAACATTCTAGAACATATAGATTGTTTTCCGTTTTCCCTGATTATCTTCAGATAACCATGGACAAGACACTTACATTCTCTGAACCATATTAAGTAGGCTAAATCCTAAAGACATTAAACTATGATGAAAATGTTTTAATAATCAACCAAATCTTAATTAGTATTTCTTATTCCATCTAAAGAGATAATGTACCCATAGATGCATTATCTATTTACACTAAATGAGAATTGATTATGAAAGCCATATTTTATTAAGATTAAACAAATAAATTAATGTAGTATCTAATATACAGGAACAGCTAGGTGGTACAGCAGATAAAGTGCTGAGCCTCCAATATATACCTATACGTATATGTCTCCTGTATACACCTATAAGTGTCTCCTATATATACCTGTATATATATGTACCTCATATATATATATATATAGCTAGATATCTATCTCCTATGTATACACTTATATGCATATATGTATCTATTTTTGACTACATAAAGAGACCATTCTCCACCTCATTTCTTATTAAGCCTTGCCTCAGTCAAACTGAAACCTATTAAAGATGTTAGCTTGAAAAAGCCAAGGTCCTCACTGCATTGTGGGCCATCTCCAGTTCTCCTGATCTATATCTGGCCACCTGATCCAGATGGCTCCAGAGGAGAAAGTGAGACTGGTGACTTTGCACAGCCCTGCTTCACTTAAATCCAATTCACATGTGACTTAAGACATCACCTTCCTGATGTCATGGTCTTCTTCGAGAACACAATACAAACAGCGACATACACAAATAGGAGTGTGTGTATGTGTATGTGTGTTTTTACATCCTACTTTGCCTTATAGTAATATGTAAAGGTTATGTCTAATTAACTCTGTTGGCCTTGGTTTGCTCATCTGGAAAATAAGGCAGATGAACTCAGGTCCTTTCTGGCAATCTTATGATCCTCTGGGTACCTGTTGGGTCTCCTCAGATCATAAGCTTTTTGAAACCAGGGACTCTTATGAAAATATCTTTGTCTATTGTAGTTTAGCACAGTATTATTGTACGTACACGGTAGATAGTCAGTAAGTGTGTATTGGCTATGTGCTGAATTTTAGTGCCCACATCTCCTTATCTCCCTGAATGCTGGGCTGGAAGAAAGAAGGAAAGAAATAAGCACTTTTTAAGCACCACAATGTAGTAAGCACTCTACAATTATTACCTCATTTGGTCCTCGCAACCACCCTGGGAAGTGGGTGCTATTATGATCCTTATTTTATAGATGGGGGCACTGAGACAAGCAGAAGTTAAATGACTTGTCTATAGGCACACAGTTAGTAAACACCTAAGGTTTGGACTCAAGTCTTCTTGACTCCAGACCCACTGCCTATCCATGGCATCACTTTTCTGTGTTAGCTGTACTGAATCACAAAAATGTCCAGATTCTTAGAAAGTCTGTGGCATGGACACATGGGAGGAGCTCATTCAGCGAAGAACATTCCCATCCTTCTGATCACCCATTTTCACAACATCTTGGACTCTCCTCTCCTCCCCTTCATCTCAGGGGCTTGGCTCCAGCTCTCTGGTTTATCTCCTGATTGACTCATGTCTTCACTGATTTGCTGTTTTTATACAAAATCTAAGAGATATGACTTGATCTTCCAAACCATTAAGAAGACAGCCACTGAATGACACCATCTGTCTTTCATCTAGTGGCCCCAAATCCTAAGGTCCTTTCAAATGGACTTAGAGCTCATCTGCTCATTGACCTCAGGGAAAGTCAGAGTCTGTGTTTGTCCAGCTGTTGGCTTCTCCATCCCACTTTCTCCATGGAACCCTCATGCCTCAGGTACCATCTGTTACTACTGGTCACAGGCACCATATATTTCAGATCTCTTGTAGACAAAAGATCTCATTTCCTTACTCTGCTGCAGACACCTACTCTCAGTACAGGGTATACTACATGGTACAGTAGATAAAGCATTGGACTAAGAGTCAGGAAAACATGAGTTTGAATTCTACCTCAGATATTTATTTACTGTATGACCCTGGCAAGTCACATAATCCTTTTCAGCCTCAGTTTCCCCATCTGTAAAATGGAGATAATAATAGCACCTACCTATCATGCTACTACTATTTGTCTTTCATTCTTTAAAGAGGACCATGACATCAGGAAGGTGATGTCATCACATGCAAGTGAATTGAATTTAAGTGAGGCAGGACTGTGCAAAGTTACTAGCCTCACTTTGTCCTCCAGAGCTATCCGGAGAACTGGAGAAGGAAGGGGGAGAGGGAAGGAAGCATATGTTAACTATACAGAGGAGTACAGCTGTTCAGGGTCCAAGGCCAGACTGTTCCCTTACTCTGAAGAACATATGTTGATAGCCCCACCTGCAAGCTGTTTCACCTAGGGAGAGATAAAAAACTAGAAGCATTACCTGCCTGTCACATTGCCTCCAGCTCTACTGGCCAGGTACAAGTTATCTTTCCTTCTCCACTGGGAAAATCTCCCTGGAGGACAATAGGTAGGGATCAGAGGCACACTATGGCTGAACTATGAAAGGGTTAAATCTACCAGGGCTTTCAAGCCTTCCTGTTTCTGATAAATCCTTGGGTTTTCCTCTTCCCCACCTTCCCCAGACTTTGATGTCAACTGGAGACTTGGGATCTGGGGCAACCACTGATGTTTCAGGAATATTAATCTTCTCTAATGCTTCTCTTAAACCCTATTTAAAAAGAAACTCATTTAGTTCTCTCAGACAGAGTGTTCTGGATCAGTTAAAAGTTTCAGCCTTTCTGAAAGTACAAGAAGGAGATGTAGTAAAAGTTAGCTCAAGACCATTGGGGAAAGCAGAACCATCCCCAGAGAGGCCATCAGGGCCTTGCCCCAGGGCACTGACATCTAAATGGAACCCCCTAAAAAATGCCAATCATCCTTCCTCCCCATGGTAGTCCCTCGTTGGGCTCCCAAGCATCTGTTATCACCCACTTCCCCAGCAGCAGCCTGGCCTCAACAGTACGGAACCCTCATGATATCCACACAGGTCTCTTGTCAGCTTCTGCTCCTCAGATATGAAACTCCTGCCCCACACCCTAACCATCACTTGTCTGGGGCACAAATATTTCTGATAATGGTTCTGGAGGAGACTAGAGAACTAGAAAACTTCTCATAGAATCTTGCTTGGGTTGGTGGGGAACCTGCAGATCAATCAGTCAATCAATAACTATTCATTTATGAAGCACCTACTATGTCAGAATCAAAGTCAATAGACATTCATCAAGCACCAGTTATGTGCTAAGCATCATGCGGTACAAGGGAAGGTATAAGACAGGCCCTGCCCTCAAGGACCTCCCAGCCTAATGGGGGAAGACACGTGAAGAAAAACTGAAAGGGGAGAAGGGTATCCCCCCTTCTTCCCCGGGACATGATTAAGTCCTGCTGCCAGGAGGGAATGACTTGAGGAGGTGAGAATTACAGCAGTAAGTTCATCTTGTAGAACAATGAAATCCTGAAGACCAACCTAGTAGAAAATGAATTTCCTGAGTGCCCTCCTTAAATGACAGGAGATTAGGGAAGAGCTGTCCAAGGTCCAGCTTCCACATTTTCCAATCAGAGAGAGGGAAGGGCTCTTAGGAAAGCAGCTATTAAGGAAGTGTGAGTTTCAGAGATCATTCCATCTTCTAGAATGATGAGTTTGGATCATTATTCTAAGCACTTTACAAATATTACCTCATTTGAGCTTCAAAACAACCCTGGAAAGGTAGGGGCTATTATTGTCCCCATTTTACATTGGAGGAAACTGAGACAATAGATAAAGGATCTCCTTGAAGTTACAGTTAGTAAGCATCTGTGGTCAGATCTGAACTCAGATCTTCCCGACTTCCAGATTCACTGCTCTATCCACTGCACCAGCTAGCTACCTGAAAAAAGGAAGTTTATTGATTGAATGGATGAGTGAATAAATGGATGGTTCATTACAAATCTCATCCTTAGTGTTGTCATCAAATGAGTGTCAAATTCTTGATATTGCCAACATAGTTTCAGAGTTTCAGTACCAAACTTCCTTGGGTACAAACTTAGGAGAATCAATCAACGGGATACATATTTTGTTATTTTAATTAGAAACATCCTCATTCACCCCACCCCCTGTTACTCTTCAATGCTTTGAAAATGGAGTAGAACCCGAGGCTATATCTTTTTGGGGAAATTAAGGTACGAACAGAGACAGAGAGAATACAATTGAGGGAATAGGACAGAGCTGGTAGACTTGACTTGAAAGGCCCTCCTTGCCTTCCTCAGACTGTCCAAATCCTACCCAGCTTTCTTTTTTTTTTTTTAATAAAAATTTATTTATTTAACTTTTTACATTCATTTTCACAAAATTTTGGGTTCCAAATTTTCTCCCCTTTTATCCCCTCCCCCCACCCCAATACACTGAGCAATCTAATTTTCCCTATCACCAATCTGCCCTCTCTTCTATCATCCCTCCCTTCTCTTGTCCCCATCTTCTCTTTTGTCCTGTAGGGCCAGATGACTTTCTATTCCCCATTGACTGTATTTCTTATTTCCTAGTAGCAAGAACAATACTAAACAGTTGTTCCTAAAACTTTGAGTTCCAAATTCTCCCCATCCCTCCCTCCCCACCCATTCCCTTTGGGAAGACAGGCAATTCAATATAGGCCATATCTGTGTAGTTTTGCAAATGACTTCCATAATAGTCATGTTGTGTAAGACTAACTGTATTTCCCTCCATCCTATTCTGCCCCCCATTGTTTCTATTCTGTCTTTTGATCCTGTCCCTCCCCGAATGTTGATTTCAAATTGCTCCCTCCTCCCATTGCCCTCCCTTCCATCATCTGCCCCTCCACTTGCTTATCTCCTTCTCCCCCACTTTCCTGTATTGTAAGATAGGTTTTCATACCAAAATGAGTGTGCATTTTATTCCTTCCTTTAGTCGAATGTGATGAGGGTAAACTTCTTGTTTTTTTTTTTTCTCAGCTCTCCTTTTTCCCTCCACTAAAAAGTCTCCTGCTTGCCTCTTGAATGAGATATAATTTACCCCATTCCATTTCACCCTCTTTCCTCCCACTGCATTTCTCTCTCACCATTTACCTTAATTTCTTTTAAGATATGGTCCCATCCTATTCAATTCACTCTGTGCTCTCTGTCTCTGTATGTGTGTGCATGTGTGTGTGTGTGTGGTCCCACCAACTACCCAGATACTGAAAAGTTTTAAGAGTTACAAATATTGTCTTTCCATGTAGGAATGTAAACAGTTCACTTTTGGTAAGTCCCTTATGACTTCTCTTTGCTGTTTACTTTTTCATGCTTCTTCTCATTCTTGTGTTTGAAAGTCAAATTTTCTTTTCAGCTCTGGTCTTTTCATCAAGAATGCTTGAAAGTCCTCTGTTTCATTGAAAGTCCATATTTTCCCCTGAAGTATTATACTCAGTTTTGCTGGGTAGGTGATTCTTGGTTTGAGTCCTAGTTCCTTTGACTTCTGGAATATCCTATTCCACGCCCTTCGATCCCTTAATGTAGAAGCTGCTAGATCTTGTGTTATCCTGATTGTATTTCCACAATGCTGCAATTGTTTCTTTCTAGCTGCTTGCAAGATTTTCTCCTTGAGCTGGGAGTTCTGGAATTTGGCCACAATGTTCCTAGGAGTTTCTCTTTTTGGATCTCTTTCAGGTGGTGATCGATGGATTCTTTCAATACTTATTTTGCCCTCTGGTTGTAGAATGTCAGGGCAGTTTTCCTTGATAATTTCATGGAAGATGATATCTAGGCTCTTTTTTTGATCATGACTTTCAGGTAGTCCCATAATTTTTAAATTGTCTTTCCTGGATCTATTTTCCAGGTCAGTTGTTTTTCCAATGAGATATTTCACATTCTCTTCCATTTTTTTCATTCTTTTGGTTTTGTTTGGTGATTTCTTGGTTTCTCAGAAAGTCATTAGACTCCATCTGTTCCATTCTAATTTTGAGAGAACTATTCTCTTCAGTGAGCTTTCGAACCTCTTTTCCATTTGGCTAATTCTGCTTTTGAAAGCATTCTTCTCCTCATTGGCTTTTTGAACCTCTTTTGCCAATTGAGTGAGCCTATTTTTCAAGGTGTTGTTTTCTTCAGCATTTTTTTGGGTCTCCTTTAGCAAGGTATTGACCCGTTTTTCATGCTTTTCTTGCATGTCTCTCATTTCTCTTCCCAGTTTTTCCTCCACCTGTCTAACTTGATTTTCAAAATCCTTTTTGAGCTCTTCCATAGCATAAGTCCACCGGACATCCACCTTGGATGTCTGGGATACAGAGGCCCTGACCTCCACATCTTTCCCTGATGGCAAGAATAGTTCCTCGTCATCAGAATTGAAAGGCAGGAACATTTGCACCCTATCAAAGTAGCTCTCTATGGTCTTGTTTTGCTTCCTTTTTCTGGGCATTGTCCCAGCCAGTTACTTGACTTCTGAGATTCCTCTGCACCCCCGCCTAGATCCTCTCAGCTAGTGCTTGGGGTCTGAGATTCAAATGGGCTTTTGGTGGCAGGAGTGGCTGCTATTCAATGTGAGCTTAAGTTCTGGTGCTTGGGTGGGGGCAGGGCCACCTCCCAGGCTCAGTTCCCCCAGGGGCTTTATGCAGAGACCTTCAGTAATGGAGCAGGTGGGGGCAGGGCCACCTCCCAGACTCAGTTCCCTTAGGGGGTTTATGCAGAGACTTTCAGTAATGGCCCTGAACTTCTTCCTGCTGGTCCGGGAGTCCCGGGGCCCCCCGCAGCTGCCTCTGCCGCTCCCTCCACCACTGCCTCCCGAGGGGGCCTGAGTCACAGAAACACCCCACTCCCCTCTCGGCCAGCCCAGACGTCTCTCTCACTGATCTGTAGCATCTGTAGGTGGAGGGACCTCCCCTGGCTATCGGAGATTCCATCCCTGAAGCCTGCTTAGATCTGCTCCTCTCGGGCCGGGCGGCCAGGGCAGCACAGGGGTGGGCTCCACTTTCCAGGGCACGACAGACCCTGGGGATGGCTCTCCAAGGCTCTCTGGAACGGAAATATTTTCCACTGTGTTTCTGCCCACCTTGCAGTGCTTCAGAATTTGTGGGGAGTTCTTCTTGCAGGAAATATATGGGCTGTGGGTTCGGAGCTAGCATATATGAGTCTTTCTACTCCGCCATCTTGGCTCCATCCCCCTACCCAGCTTTCAAAGCACAGCTTGGGTCGTTCTTCCTCCCCATCCTTCCTCCTTCCCTCATTTTGCTCTTCTTTGGAATCCTGCCTGTATCACTCACCTGCCACAGAGCAAAGACATTTTTGTACTGTTATTTATCATTGCTACATGGACATGTGTGATGTTCCCCATTAGAGTGTAAACTTTTACAGGATGGGAACTCCTTGGGTCTCAGTTTCCTCTGAGGGGGTTGGATTAGGTGTGCTCTGTAGTCCATTCCAACTCAACATTTAGCATCCTATGATCCCTGTGGCTCAGTTTCCTCATCTGTAAAATAGGTTGAACTAGTAGGCCTTTCTGGTTCCAGTCTGGAGCTATGATCCTACAACTGTGTCTTCTTTCTCTTACATAATCCACATCTGAGGCTCAAAAGAGGGTCAGAAAACCAAGGCCACAGAAAGAGAAATGAGAAAGGTCACAGATACAGGACTGTCATCTAGTCCAATTCATTTTATAGATGAGGAAATTGACTCCAAGAATCAGAACAGACAAAATAAAAGTGACTTGTCTGAGGTCACACAGGTTGTAAGCATCAAAGGGATCTCATCCTCTGATCCAAAAACCTGTTGTCTCTCCACTAACCCACCCTTGTACTGTTCCTCTCACACATCTCCCATCTCCAGGCCTTTCCATAGGCTGTTTCCCATGCCTAGTGTGCACTCCCTTCTTATCTCCACATCAACGGAATCTTTGTTGCTGTTGAGTCATTTTCAGTTGTGTCTGATTCTTCATGACCCCATTTGGAATTTTCTTGGCAGAGACACTAGAGTGGTTTGCCATTTCCTTCTCTATCCCATTTTATAGGTGAGGAAGCTGAGGCAAAGAGGGTTAAGTGACTTGCCCAGGTTCACACAGCTAGTAAGTGTCTGAGACCAGATTCAGGAAGATGAATCTTCCTGACTCCAGAAGCTCTATCCACTGTGCCACCTTCTCCAAAGCTCAGATCAAATTTAATATCCTACATGAAACCTTTCCTAATGCTCTCTGGCTGCTAGTATCTCCCTGCCCAATTTAACCTGTATTCACGTGTGTGTGGTGTGTGTGTGTGTGTGTGTGTGTGTGTGTGTGTGCATTCTTTATCTCCTCCACTGGATTTGTAAGCAAGAAATATTAAAGTTTTGTCTTGGTTATTCCCAGTCCCTGGTGTAATTCTGGTATACAGGAGAACCCTAATAAATGCTTATTGTTTGTTTGATTGCTTAGAACCTTTGAAGTCTTTGAAACAAAGCCTCCAGGTTGAACAAACATCAGACTCCATGAGTGAGCCTCTCTGTTGGTCACTACTCCTGAGCCATCTGTCTGGTACCTGACCATTATTTTCCATCTCCATGGCCTTGTGCAGTTTAATTCACTAAGATGCTGGGAATCTATGATTTCATCATTGTCAAATCTTTCACCTCTGCAGATAACAACCCATCTAGAAGTTAAGAGGTGAGTCTTGGAGAGTTGCCCAAGCTTCAGAGAGATTTAGCAACTTGGCCATAGTCATGCAACTAGCAAGAGGCAAGATTTGAACCTGGGCTTTATGCTCTCTCTGGACCTCCATAACCTCATCTGTAAAATGAGTGAGTTGAATGAAATGCTATCTAAGGTCTCTTCCAGCTCTGTCTGTGGACTCTCAACATTGCCTACAAATGCTCAGATCTATCTCATTCTTCAAAGGCCATGATTTCACCTTGCCCTTCCCTCAAACTCTTGAACCCATCTCTCTTTTTGCTGTGTGATTCCTAGAGTGAGTCTCCTACACCCATTGCCTCCCTCCAGGTGCTCCCTGCTCATTCACTTTCCAAATTCCTTACAATCTGATTTTGGCTCCCACCAGGTCTTGATGTTGCTCCCTCCAAAGTCATCAATGACTCCTAAATTTTGCCCCCAATGGTCCTTTTTCAGTCCTCCTTCGCCTCTGCACTGGGCACTATTTTCTCTCTTACTGCCATGACTCCCCTCTCAGGACCTCCTATTTTTCAAATGCTTGTTCTCAGTCTCCTTAGCTCAGTCACTAGCCATCTCCTGTTTCCTTATCAAGGGAAACTATCCTGAGTCATCTTCTCTACTGCTCCTGAAGTACTCTTCAAGAGATCTCTAACTCCTATAAATTAATTACGATCCCTGTGCAGATGATTCCAAAATCATATGACCAGCCTCTATATCTCTTTTGAACTACAATCACTCCCAACTTGACTCTCCTGCTGGATGCCCCATGGAAATCTCAGACTCAACATGTCCACTCATTAT
The DNA here is from genome assembly GCA_023548195.1 of Bettongia penicillata ogilbyi. Classification (NCBI taxonomy): domain Eukaryota; kingdom Metazoa; phylum Chordata; class Mammalia; order Diprotodontia; family Potoroidae; genus Bettongia; species Bettongia penicillata. Next base: position 111,375 of record JAJHZJ010000903.1, read on the forward strand.
CTCCTTTATCTCCTCCCCAACTCACACCTGCTCCAAATGCCCCTATTTCCATTGAGGGCATTATCATGTTCCCCAGTCACTGGGGAATGACTTGTTTCTCCTGTCCCTGACCTACCCCTCCATATTCAATCACGTGCCAAGACTCATCAATCTTACCTCTACTACCTGTCTCACATCCATCTCTTCGCCCCTAGTTACATTGTTACCACACGAGTTCAGGTCCTCATCACCTCTCACCTCCTAATTTGCCTCACTTTCTCCAGAATCCCTTCTCTCCAACCCATCCATAACCATATATGGATATGGCTGCTGAAATAATCTTCCTATAGAAGAGTTTCTAGCTGACTCCCCTGCTCAAAAAACTTCACAGGCTTCCTGTTGTTTATAAAGTACAAACTCCTTAGCATGGCATTTAAAGTCCTCCAAAATCTAATTTCTTCTTACATCTCTGATCAAATTTTATGTGACTCTTACATGGTGTGGTGGTTAGAATATTGCAATAAGAATCAGAAAGATCTGAGTTCAAATTCTGTCTTTTAACATTTACTAGGTATGCGACACTGGACGAGACACAACTTCTAGGAGCCTGGATTTTATCTGCAAAATGGGAATTAAAATAAGCAATGACCTCACGGGACTGTCATGAATGTCAAATGAGAGAATGAATACATGTTATATATGTATTTATACATATATATGTATATATGCAGTTCTAGATATTATATATGTCCTGTATGTATATCTGTAGTTCTGCAAATATTAAAGAATCACATAAATATAAGCTATTATTGCTGTTAATGATGAATTATTACCTCTATATTCCAGCTCATTTGGAATACTAACCATTCCCTGAATTCCGTACTCCTTCCTGTACATTCCCATAGGTTGTTCTTCAGGCCAGAAGTTACTGCCACCTTTTTATCTTTGCCTCTCAGAAATCTTGTCTTCCTTCAAGGCTCATCTAAGGCACCACCTCCAAGAAGCCTTCCCTGATATATCCATTCTACTTGGTGCTGTGTTCTCTCTCCCCAATTTTGCTTGCACCCCAATTACCTTTGCATAATTGGGGTAGCATCTACCTCTTGGGCTATTGTGGAGATCAAATGAATATGTGTAAAGTGCCTTGAAAACTATACATAAAAGCTATACATTGAGAAAAAAAATAGGAGCATATAAGCTTCCTGAAGCCAGGGAGATAGGAGGATGGACTAGAAAGAGGGCTTTGTCTAGAGTCAGGTGAATTCAATTCATATCCCAGCTCTGCTACTGGCTACCTGTGTGACCTTGAGTAAATTATTTAACCTCTCTGTGCCTCAGCTTCCTTCTCTGTAAAATGACTAGGCTGGATTACATGATCTCTCTAGGATCCTTTCTAGCTCTGAATTTACAATCCTATGGTCATATCATTTTTGTCTTTGCATTTCCAGTACCTCGTACATAATTTATGACATATAACAAGCATTTAATGAATATTTGTTAAATTAAGTGATTCTACTTTGCGTGGATACTCTTTGAACAGAGTAAATAGGGCATTTTACAAGAAATTGGGTACAGATTGTAAATCCTAGGTTAAATTTCCAGAGGTAGGAGCTGGCTACTGTTTCCTTGAACCCTGTGGTGAATGAAGTCTTTTTAGGAATGAGTTTAGGAATTTGTTTTGCGAACTTGGATTTTTGCATAAAGGGGGTCCCTAAAGATCAATATACCTCTTGCTCTCCAGCCCTGCTACTGGAAGCCCCCAGAGCTTGGTGTACCTTTCCTAAAAGAAGAGGTAGCCTCTGCTGCACCAACTCACAGATTAATTAGCACCTCTTTAAAACAGCAGCTTGAGAAAGCACCCGAGCTGGAGACTTTGGGGGTTGCTGCTCGCTTTATGGATGTTTTCCCTGTAGAAACCACATCAAAGAGGGGAAACCCACCAGGGCTTGGCCTGGCACCAAGAATTTCCAGCCAATCTGGGCAGGGACAAGTTCAGTCAAGTGAAACTGACATTTTATCTGTGCTTGGACCCAGATTTCACACTTGGCTTTCGGGGTGGGAGGGTGGCCTGCTCCAGAGCAAAACTCCTGGAGCCTCCCACGGGGACCCACCTGGAGGGACTGGGAAGGAGCTGGCCCATGATGATGGGGCAGGGGAGGAAGCCATTGCCTGAAGTTGGGGAGACATGGGTTCAAATCCTGACTCTAATTTGGCCAGTTTCATGAATTTAACCACTTACCTGAAGTCTTTTCTAGTCTACTCAGTTGTTTCTGCACTACTCCATCCAATAAAATAAAATAAACTCTCTTTTATATTTACTAATCTCTTCATGCACATATTGTTTCTACCAATGGATAGCTAGCCTTTAAATGATCCTTTAAGATTTTCAAAGCACTTTACATATATTAATTTATTTGATCCTCCCAACAACCCTATGAGGTAGGTGCTATTATCATCCCCATTTTACTTTTGAGGAAACTAAGGCAGAAAAAGATTAAATGACTTGTGAAGGATCCCACAGCTAGTAAGGAGCTAAGACCAGATTCAAACTTGTCTTCCTAACCCCAAGTCCTACAATCCAACTGCTGAAACACCTAAGTGCCAGTAGAATGGAAGTTTCTTGATGGCTGATGTACTATGACTAATAGCAGTACTTTGTTGTAGAGGAGATTCAAACCAGAGGACCCAGATTAGCTCAGATGTGCTAAGGTTAGTGTGGCATGGGGCATAGAGTACTGGGCTGGAAACCAGAATGACTTATTTTCCTAAACTCAAATCCAGCCTCAAACAATTACTAGTTCGGTGACCCTGGGCAAGTCATTTCACTCTATTTTGCCTCAGTTTCATCATCCATAAAATGAGCTGGAGAAGGAAATGGAAAATCACTCAGCATCTTTGCCAAGAAAACCCCAAATGGGATCATGGAGAGTCGGAAACAACAACAACAAATATGGCACGATGGACTTGGCCATTATGCGTCAGAAGGTCTGGGTTTGAGTCTTGGCTGTGCTGAAGTACCCCAAGCTGTGTGAGCTTGGACAGGTCACATCCCTCTTTGGGGTTACAGTTCCTCATTGGTAAAATCAGGGAGATGACTGGCAATCTTTAAAGTCCTCTCCTGTTTTAACAATGATTCTTAACATTTCTGAGTTGTGGATCCCTTTGGAAGTCTATGGACCCTTTCTCAAAATAATGATTTGAGATGATTAAAATAAAACAGAGATTACAAAGGAAGCTAATTATATAAAAATAAGAGTATAAGTTTTTCTCCATCCAAGTTCACAGACCCTCTGAAATCTCTCCAGGTTAAGAGTCTGATCTAGCACTCTATGATACTAAGAGTATTGGCTCAGACATGAATAGACCTGAAAATGGAGGTCTTTGCATAAGAATGAATGAGCCTTACTCTGTGCCAAGCATGGTGCTAAATGCTGGGGATATGAATGTCAAAGCTAGGACAGTTCCTGCTTTCAAGAAGATCACTTTCTAATGGGGGAGACAAAGCATATAGGAAGTTGGTGGCCAAGGAGGGGCGCTTTGGTCAGAAAGTTATAGAGGTGATGAGTGATGCCATTTTGGAGTAGATTGGCAAACTCCTTCGAAGAACAAAGGCAGAGTAGATTTAATCATACTTCCCAAAATGGAGGGGGAAAGGACAAGAAGGTATCCTTGTAGTGGTAAGGCTGCTGTCAATGTACTGAAAAGATGATTGGAGAGTAGGGAGAGAAATGAAATGTGGCTTTGGTTTTCTGAAGAATTGGGCCAGGAAAGGCAATGGCCAATGGGAGGTTGAGATAGGGAAAGCCAGGCTCAAGAGTTCATGGGATGAAAGGTTACTTTTCTTTTTTTAGGGCCCAGTACCAAGAAGATGTCCAAGGGAGAAAAATTCAGGAGATCATAATTCTAATCTCTAATTCCAATTTAGTAGAACAAATCATCTCATCTCTGAGTCCTATAAAGTGAAGGAGACTGGCTCAGAGTCTATCTACATGAAATAATAACAAAAGTGGCAGTATGGATAATGGATGGAATGCTGGGTTTGGATGGTTCAAATTTTGCCTCTGACACTTAACCATTAGCTGTGTAACTATGGGCAAATCATTTGAGCCTCCATCTGTAAAATGGAAATAACATCTATTTTATCTACTTCATAGGGTTATTTGGAGGTTCCATCAACATATTGGATGAAAGACACTTTGCTAACTTTAAACACTCTATAAATATTAGTTTTTGTTATTCTGAAACTCATGGTATATCTGTGCTTTTTACTGGGTATTATGATCATCTCTTAACTGCCCTCCTAAATACACAGAGCATGGAAGATTAAAAAGAATTATAGGACCTAAAAAAAGTATTATAGGACCTATATCTAGAGCTAGAAGGGATCTCAAGGACTATCTAGTTCAACATCTTCATTTTACAGATGAGGAAACTGAGGCCCAAGGAAATTAAGCAATTTACCTATAGGGTACACAGGGAAGTAAGTGTTGTGGGGATTTAATACACTTTCCAGTGTACCACATTGCCTCAACACTGGATTTGAAGTCAGAAGATGGGACTTAGTTTCCTCTTCCTCTCGCTCTCAGCTACTAGCTGTTTGATCTCAGATGAGGCACCTAGCTCCTCCTAGCCTCAGTTCCCTCATCTATAAAATGGAGACAATAATACCTGTACTGTCTACCTCATAGAATTATAGGGGAAAAGCCTCTGTAAACTCCCAAGTGCTATCCAAATGTTGTACTCCATCCCTCACTGTCCTGTTCTCATTGTCAGGAGGGATCCTCCAGAGAGTATCTGACAATCCTTTTTCTCCATAGTTTTAGGGGTAAACCTGCAAGTTGTTGGAGTCTCTTAGTATTGTTGATCATGAGCCCCAATCAGTGTGCTCCTCCCTCCTTAATCAGAAATGTGAAAGGGGCAAAAGAGAGATTCTTGAAGGTGATCTAGACAAATTCAAAGAGGAAGATTTCATTCAAATGAAGGATTCAGAGAAAGCTTAATGCAGGAGGGGATACTTGAGCTGAGTCTTGAAGACAAAGAAGTTTGCAACAGGTGGACATGAAGACAGAGCTGCCCCAAATATGTGGAAATGGCTTGGCCAGATTTATGGAAGAACATCCAGTTCCACTTTGGCTGGAACATTGAGTGAAAGAAGGGAAACTATGTACAATAAAGCCAGACTATGGAACACTTAAAATTACAGAATTTGCATTTCTATCCTCAGGACAATAGGGAACTACCAAAAGCTTTTTTTGAGGTGTGTGTGGGGAGGGTAGTTATAGAGTATCAAAAATTTAGATCTGAAAGGGACCTCAAGAATAATCTACTTCAATCCTTCTCAATTTACAGATGAGGAAACAGTCCCAGACAGATCAAGCAATTTACTGAAATTCATACAACTGACAAGTGACAGACGTAGGTTTTGAACCCAAATACTCGGATTAGGAGGTAGCTAGATGATTCAGCTCATAGAGTGCTGGATCCAGAGTCAGGAAGCCCTGAGTTCAAATGCAGATTCGGACACTTAGTAGCTGTGTGATCCTGTACAAATCATTTAACCTCTGCTTGCCTTAGTCCACCAGAGAAGGAAATGGAAAACCACTCCAGTATCTTCTCAAAGAAAACCCCATGGACAATATTGGTGTGATATGGTCCATGGGTTCATGAAGAATTAGACATGGCTGAACAATAGAAGCTCTGATTCCAAATCTCTCACACTTTTTAGTGTGTTACACTGCTGTAGCTACAACATCCTGCCTCTAATGTGGTCATTCCTTAGCCCCCAACCTTCTAGGTTCCTGCCCCCCCCCCCCATAAATTTCTGGAAAGACGTGGATAAAGAATTTTGCAGAACAAGAAGGCATTTATATCATGAGAGAAGTGATCAATGTTTGTTGAATTGAATTGAAGGACATCCTGGAGAGATGAGAAACAGGAGACAGGAGACCAGCTGTTTGTCCTCTACTTAGTATAATAGACCAGGCAAGAAGCGCTAAATATAATGGCGGTGTGAATGGAAAGAAAGGAACAATCCTGAGTCATGAAAGCTAGAGATCAATAGAACTTAGGAATGAATTAAATTGGAGTGGGGGATGAGGAAAAGGGAAGAAACATAGGAATGTAGATTTAGAGCTGACAGCAGCCTCAGAGGTACAACTTCCTCACTGTACAGAAAGGAAAACTGAGACCCAGAAAATTTAGGTAATCTGTCCAAAGCCACATAAGTAGCTAGAGCCCTGGGCTTAGAGTCAGGAAGCCCTGAGTTCAAATCTGCTTTTAGCAAGGCATTTTTCCTGTCTGTCTCCATTTCCTCTGTAAAATCAAGGTGATAATAACCCATTTCCCAGGATTGTTGTGAGAACTCAATGAGATAATATTTGCAAAGTGTTTTGCAAAGTTATTAATAAGGAGCAGAGTGATGATTTAAAGCCAGAACCAAAGATTCCCAAATCATTATGCCATGCTGTGAAGATGACTGAGCTTTCCAGTCTGATGGTGGTGGTGATATTAACAGAAATAGTGAAGTTGGGGGGACGATTATAATTTGAAGCAGGAAAGGAGAATGGAAACTTCCTAAATGTATTTAATGAGGATTTGGATCCTTTCAGGTAAAGCTATCTTTTTAAGGAAGAAGTCATCTTTCCTTTGACAACGCTGTGGGATGGCAGGAGGTAAAGAATGTGACAAACACCGCTAGGAGCAAAATGGTGAATTAGTGTAGTTGAGAATTGAGGAGGGAGGCAGTCAAGCAGAAAAATGTAAACCCATTATCACCTGGTCCCCTGCTCCAATTGCACACCAATTAGGGAGGAATGAGAGGAGAAGCAGAGCCTTCTCCTTGTTGGGCGTCTGGCAAGCGGAGGAGCCTGAAGAAGGGTTGCAGATGCTAAGCACCTGAGTCTGCCAGAGACAGATCTGCTTTTATCACCTGACAAAAAAAAAAGGGACATCAAGGGCTTGGAGTTGGTATAACACCTTACATTTATCCCCATTAAATTCTTTATGAATCTCACTGAGGAAGCCCTGGGGTAGACCTACTTCCTGGCATCCCTAAATATCCCCTGTAGAATTGAAATCAATTGTTCCCCTCCCCAGCTGCTTCATAGTAGTGAGAACTGGGAAAGCAGCTTTCTTTGTGAGAATGACAACCCCCACGCTTTTCTTCCTCAGGTGGTCCCACAGAATCCTGATCTTTTGATGTCCCCAGTGAGAATAGCTAACCCTTGGCATTTCTCATTATAAATTTTATATTATCTCTAGTAAATCTATATATTATCAAAAAGTTGTGAGAAATATAGCATAAAAGAGTAATCAGCTGTTAATAGTTATATGAAACAATACTCCAAATCACTAATAAGAAGGGAAATACAAATTCATCATACAAACAACCCTCGAACCCAGCAAATAAGCAAAGGTAACAAAAATATAGAAGTGGGTGATGTTGGAGGGCTTGTGGAAAGACAGGCACATTAGTACACTGTTAGCGTAGCTGTGGATTAGTTTTGCCATTCTTAAAATCAATTTGAAATTAAGCTAAGAAAGTGACTAAACTATTTCAAGGATAGGGAACCTGTGGCCTTCTAAGTCCTTAGGTACAGCCTTCTGAGTGAGTCTAAGTTTTACAAAACTAATCCTTTTATTAAGGGGATTTGTTCTGTGAAGTTTGGATTCAGTCAAAGAGCCTCACTTGAGCACCTAGAAGGCTACATGTAGGCTTGAGGCCAAAGGTTCCCCACCCCTTTGATTCAGAGATATCACTGCTAGACATATAACCCCTAGGAGGTCAAACAGAAGGGGGAGAAAAGGTCTCATATATACTAATATATGTTTATGGTAATAGGACTTTATGTAGTAGCAAAAAATACAAACAAAGATGCTTATAATTTGGAAAAATGGTTATACAAATTGTGGCTTATGCATGTAATGGGATATTTCCGTGCCATAAAAAGGAGGAATAGGAAGAATTCAGAGGAAAATGGGCAGATACATAAATTAATGTAGAGCAAAGTAAGCAGAGACAGGAAAACAATATATACAATGATTACAACAATATAAATGAATATAAAAATATTAACAAAATTAAACTGAATGCTGGATAATTATGATTTTCACCCTTGACCTTGAAAGACAGGACAATTCATCTTCCTTTCCTATTGAAGAGGTAGGAGATTATGGATGGGAAACACTTCATATAAGACTCAACGGTTAGATTCGGTCAATGTGTTGGTTAAGTTAGTGGAATTTTTCTTTTCTTTTTAAAAAAAAATCTTTCATTTTAGTTTCCTGTCTTAAGAAATGAGTCACTATGGCACAAGAGGAGGAAGGGATATGTTTTGAAGTGAAATTGATGTAAAATTTAAAGATGGCAGTAAAACTATTTTAAAGAGTGATCACAAAGAGAACAGAGTTCAACATGGAAGGTTTCCTGGGAGAGATGAGTGAAGGGCCACAGGTCTCCAGAAACACTAGCTAAACTCATCTGTGTCTGTGGCCACTGAGACCCAGAAGGCCCTTCCCCGTATGGTAGACACCAGAGCCCTGACCTTGCATGGGTCACCAACTTGGAATGTGCAGAGGTGGCAAAACAGACAGGCATCCCCTGCTGTGGTCCCCAGCTCAGTGATTTTAGCCTCATCCTTAGGGAAGGTCAGATCTCAAATACTGTTCCTCAGGCCCCTTTCCAAGTCCTGTATCTTTGAGTGGGCCCCAAACTGTAATTATCCTGAGGAGCCGAATTAAGCTACTGAAGTACATGTGTTGGGTGATGAAGTGGGCTTGGGCAGGGTAATCCCTAGAGCCCTGAAAAGCCTTCTGCCACCCCTCCCCTCCAACTTCCCAGCCATGGCCCTTGTGCAGTCAGTGCTGCTGCCTGCTCCCAACATTATTCCTGGGAAGCAGCAGAGTGGTAGGGGAAGGGAGCTGGGATGGGAGTCAGGAGACAGGTGCTCTTGGCCCAGCTCTGACATTGGCTAGCCAAGGAAGCCACTTCATTTCCCTTGGCCTCATTTTACCTATAAAATGAGAGTCAAGGGACATAGATGAGCAAGTCTATTGTTCTACATTGGTCATGCCTCTCCCTTGGCCTGTGCTCTCAAGAAGACTGATTCTTTACATCAGTTTTCTTTTCCTTCCACTTAATAAATAGTATTTTATTTTTTTCCAAGTACATGTAAAGATAATTTTCAACATTCAGTTTTATAAGATTTTGAGTTCCAAATTTTTCTCCCTCCCAAAGACAGCAGGCAATCTGATATCAGTGTTTTCTAATTCATTTCAGTAGAAAAGCTTGAAGTCCATCAACACTGGCCTTCTTGAGATTTCTCTCCCAAGACACTCTGTCTTCTGCTTTTTCACCTGCTATTCTTCATGTCTGGAATGCTCTCCCTCCAGACTTCCCTGGAATCCCACCTTCTCCCAGAAGCCTTCCCTCTGAGCTTATTCCCAGCTTAGCCTATACATTTCCCATTTGCTCCTAGTTGTCTACATGTTGTCTCCCCTGTTAGGCTATAAACTCCTCAAGGCCAAGGACCTTTTTTTGTCTTTATTTGTATCCCCCAGTAAGGGCTCAGCAATAGCCTGTTGACTGACTGAGTGTCCTCTGTCCTCATCTGCCTATCAAAACACTATTTCCTTTAAGCTTTACTTAATCCAATGGATCTATGAGGAGAAGATACCCTCCCAGGGGCAGCTAGGTGGTGCAGTGGATAGAGCACTAGTGCAGGAGTCAGGAGGACCTAAGTTCAAATCTCACCTCAGACACTTGACACACACTAGCTGTGTGACCTTGGGCAAGTCAGTTAACCCCAACTGCCTCCTCCTGGGTAATCTCCAGTCATCCTGATGAATATCTGGTCACTGGATTCAGATGGCTCTGGAGGAGAAGTGAGGCTGGTGACCTGCACAGCCCTTCCTCACTCAAAACAAAGTCAAGTGCAAGTCATGTCATCATTTCTCTGATGGCATGGTCTTCTTCAGCCACAAAGGACACACACACACACACACTACCCTCCCTAGAGAAAATTGGTAGAGAAGTGACCCTGGGGAAATTTTCTCCATTGTTAAATGTATATAATATCACAATCTACCTCAAAGGAAAGTTGGGAATCAAATGAGAACTCTATTTTTATACAAATCTACCCACAAATATTTGTAAAAAGTGCTTAGCCCAGTTTCTGGCACATAACAGGTACTACTTGGATGCTTATTCTCCTCCCCCTTTCCTCCAGGGATACAGATCACCATCTGTCATGATCTCTTCTTCCACAGGCTTCTCACTCATCTTCTCCTATAAATCCTTGTTATAGAATTTACTGGTATTATTCCAATGTCTCATTCAGTCATTTCAGTCATGTCTGACTCTCTGTGACCCCATTTCTTGGCAAAGATCCTGGAGAGGTTTGTCATTTCCTTCTCCAGATCGTTTTCCAGAGGCAAACAGGGTGAAGCCCCAAATCACACAGTTAGACATGTCTGAGGCTGGATTTGAATTCAAGAAGATGAGTCTTTCCTGGTTCCAAGCCCAGTGGACTGTCCTTTGTGCCTTCTAGACGGTTCTCTTAACACCCCTTGAATGTCAGTGCAGCACATTAGCTGTTATCCCTCACTCTTGTTAAAAGCAACTAGGTAAGGTGAAGAGGTAGGACAGCTGGGTGGCTCAGTGGATAGAGCCTGGAGTTAAGAAGACCTAAGATCAAATGTGACCTCAGATACTTATTAGCTGTGCAACCCTGGGACAAGTCACTTTACCTTGTTTGCCTCAGTTTCCTCATCTGTAAAATGAGCTGGAGAAGGAAATGGCAAACCACTCCAATATCTTTGTCAAGAAAACCTCAAAGAGGGTCATGAAGAGTCAGACATAGCTGAGAAATGACTCAAAAAAAAAAAACCTCACAGAACGGATATACATATGTATATACATGTAGGTGGATAGAAGTATAAGTACAAAGTAAGCCCTTAATAAATACTCTCTCATATATATACAGACATGTATATATCCATGTATATACACACACGTGTATATATGTAAATAATAATAATGAATCTTGTAAAGCAGTCAAATTATTTAACTTCTCACTGCATATTTTCAGTGGGCTAGAGTCAATGACCATATTTTGTATAATTCTAACTCCCAGTAGCATGAATTTGAATATAGGTAGCCATTTCATGGGATTCGTTGTACTAATTGGGATCTCTTTGTAATGTGATTTTACTTTTCCCTCACTGGATTATAAGTTAGTTGTAGGCAGGAACATATTTTATGTGTTTTTGTATCTCCTGAAACCTGTATCTATAGTCAATTCTGTTTTATTTGTCATTCAGTCATATCCAACTCTACAACGCCATTTGGGGTTTTCGTCGTAACCATTGGAATGGTCTGCCATTTCTTTTTCCAACTAATTTTACAGATGAGTAAACTGAGGCAAACAGGGTTCAGTGACTTGCCTAGGATTACACAGCTAGGAAGTATCTGAGGCCAGATTTGAATTCAGGAAGATGAGTCTTCCTGACTCCAGGTCCAGCATTCTATCCACTGTGCTACCTACCTTCCCTTATCTATAGTCAATATGAGACATCTCTAAAAGTAGATCCCAAGTTCTGTTTATAAAGTAGTACAACTGGTCATTTAATAAACTATGTAATAACTATATGTGATAGACACTCAAATATGAATGAATGAATACATAATCTCCCCAGAGAAGTGATTTTCTTCTCCCAACCAACAAGAATGAACTTCCTTACTTCTAGTCTTGGAATGCAGCTGGTTTTCTTATCTTCAGTTGTTATAAGATTTAAAATTATATCACCAGTTAGTTATATGACCTTGAACCACTCTCTTGACTGTCTAAAACTCAGTATCCTCATTTGTAAAATAAGGTCATTAGACAAGAAGATTACTAGGGCCCCTTCCAGATTTAACATTCTGTAATTGTAATATGATTAAAAAATCAAATCAAACCCATCCCTGAGAACTGAGAGCCTCCTTCACAACACCTGTGTATACTTCCCCTTCTCACCTGGCCCATAACTGCCAGTGGAGGTCAAGCCCTCATGACCTCTCCCCAACACCTCTCGCACCTGATCCGTCTTCCTGCCTCAAGTCTCTCTCTACTTCCATTCATCCTCCATTCACCCCAAAGGGAATTCTCCAGTGGTTCCCTTCAAGATTAAATATAAAATCCCCTATCTGGCCTTTAGAGCTCTCCTGTTCTGTCTCCCTTTCGTCTTTCCAGTCCTCCTCCATATCAGTCCTCTCAGCGCTCTGGAAGATATGCCTCTACTGGCCCCACTAAGCGGGTTCTCATAACACAGCACTCCATCTGCCATCTTCCAGCCTCGGTACTGGAAGGCTCTGCCTCCTCACCTCCGCCTTTTGGCTTCTTGGACTTCTTTTACGTCTCAGCTCAAATCCCCCATTCAGGAGGTCCCCCCCTGCCAGCAGGTAGTGCCTTCCATACTCTGCTAAAGCTTGTGGGAAGCCAGTTATCCTCCATGAGAATGTGAATTACTTAAAGGCAGGCACTGGCTCTTCCTTCCCCTCCTCCCAGGGCTTAGCACAATGCCTAGCACACAGACAGCACTTAACTAACGGCTTGTTGACTGAATGACTGAGTATGGATAGCACCACAAAACCTGTTTTCATTAAGGGTCAGCTGACAGACAGGTGTTCCTATTAAAAGAGTCCTTGCTCTAGAACTTTGAGTTGTCCTCCATCAGGAGGATCCTTTAGGCTTAGATTACGGACAAAGAAAATAATATATTGTTATCCATTTCTTTTAGTTCTATGACCCTGGCAAGTCGCTTCTCTGGGCTTTGGTTTCTTAATCCGTAAAATGGGACAATAATACTTCCACTAACCAGTTTAATTGATAATAATAGGATAATAATATTGAGTACACAGGATAGTTGATAATAACAGCTAGCATTTCTATACCACTTACCACGGGCCAGGCACTTTGCTAAGCGCTTTAGAATTATTGTCTCACAACCACCCTGGGAAGTAGGTGCTATTATTATCCCTATTTTACAGATGAGGAAACTGAGGCAGGTAGAGGTTAAGTGACTTGCCCAAGGTCACAAAGCTTGGCAGTATTAGGTCTTCCTGACTCTACATCTGGCACTCTATCCACTTTGAGAGGCCATGGGAGAAAGGTTGAGTGCAAAAGGGACAAGGGAACTGTATTTGAATCTCATCTCCTTCAATTCTTAGCTCTGGGGAGTTGTTTAATGTTTCTAAGACTCCAAGTCCTCATTTATAAAACAAGGATAATATTGCTTGCACTCATACTTCCTGGGATTGAGCTGTGGTGGGGAAAGCATTGCTTTTAAAGGCTTATAAGGTGGTAGGAGGAATGAAGATGAAGTCAGGACAGAGGGATCTAGGGCTACTCGCATCACCTCTTCACTCCTCTCCTCTCTAAGGCCCTGAACTCTCTCTGGCCCTGTCTACCCTTCTACATGGTCTTCCAGGTCAGCAGGCAGTTAGTCCTTGATGATGGGAATTCTGTAGGGATGAAAATAATAGCACTTTCAATTCAAAACTGGAAGGAACCTTGGAGACTAGCTAGTTCTACCGTCTTACTTTACAGATAAGGAAACTGAGGCTCAGAGAGTTTAACTTGTTTGTCCAAGGTCACACAGATAACATCAGAGGAAGGATTTGAACTCGAGCCATCTGAACTCATAGCTGTATTCCTTTATTTATTTACTCATTCATTTTAATTTTTAACATTCACTTTTATAAGGTTTTGAGTTCCAAATGTTTTCCTCCCTTCCTTCTTCCCCTCCCTACCCTTCCCCCAAATGGTAAGCAATCTGATATATTGTACGTATATGTACAATCTCATCAAACATATTCCACATTAATCATTACTTGATGCTGCCTCCCTACCTCAGTCCTGTCACTGTCACTGAAGACCACACACACACACACACACACACACACACACACACACATACACACACGCATGCACGCACGCACACACGCACACACCTCTAAAGCAGTCTTGTGGAGCTCCTTGAAGGACCATCATACTCTGAGCAAGAGACGTGATCCTTGATTCTTTCCCTTTCCTCCCCTAGGCCTAAAGAAGGAAATAAGTAACAGCATATTTACTCCTCCTTAACTTTTCACTGACCATTCCCTTGGCTCCACTAGCCCATGTCTGCTCCTTCCTCTGGGGAGATTCCTCAGTCTCCCTATTTGGGCCTTCTTAGCTTGACTAGACAGGTTACACTTAGAAGTCATCAGGACCAAGACCAACCTCCCCATTTTATAGATGAGAAAACTGAGGCAAACAGAGATTGAGTGACTTGCCCAGGGTCACACAGCTAGTAAGTGTCTGAAGCAGGATTTGCATTCAGATCTTCCTGACTCTAAGTTCACCACATACTCTTGAAATCATCCTAAACCTTCACTGACTGGCTCTTCAGGCTTTGATAGGGAGAACCAAATATCAGAAAGAGGAAGGAAAATTGAGAGGGGAGAGCGAGAGGGAGTGCGAGAGAGAGACAGAGAGAGGGAGAGAGAGAGAGAGAGAGAGACAGAGAGAGAGACAGAGACAGAGAGAGAGAGGGAGAGAGAGAGAAGAAAAAGGAGGAGAAGAAGAAGGAGAAGAAGAGGAAGGAGAAGGAGGAGGAGAAGATGATGAAGAAAGAGGAGGAGAGGAAGAGAGAGTAGTAGAAGAGTAAGGAAAGAATAGCCCCAAATTATTTGGGACTGTCCATTTGCCCTTTGCAGACTTGAGTGTTAAGTGAGAGGTAGCCCCATTTTACAGATGAAGAAACTTGTGTCTCAGAAAAATGAAGTGATTTGACCTCAGTTGTGTAGCTTAGTAACTGGCAACGGAAGTTCTGAAATGAAGGTCTCCCAAGGTCAAGTCGGGTCCCACTTAGAGTTGGAGCATCACAGACTTAGATCTGTAAAAGATCTTCTTGGTCATTTAGTCTAGCAGGACTCCCACCCATGAAGCCTTTTCATTTCACAGATGAGGAAACTGAGGGACAGAGATGGGATATTTTGGGCCCAGGTTCACATGGGTAATCATGAATTGAACTCAGGTCCTCTGATCTCACAGTATCATAGAATTGTACAGTTAGGGCTAGAAAGGACATCTGAGATACCCCTCCCCACCCCTTTCACCAATAACACACAGCTATTGAGTATCAGAGACCAGATTTACACTTTGACCCTTGACCTCCTGGCTCAGTTCTCTTTCCTCAGTGTCATACTGTTCAATCAGTCAATGAGCAAGTATATGTGTTGTCTGCTCTGAGTCAGGTATTGTGCTAGGTGCCCAGGATGCAAACAAAACAAAGCAAGACAAAGAAACTATCCTAACTTCTGCCCCTTAGGTCCACACTCTAGGGTGGTGTATCCTTACTCTGAAATGGGAGAACAGACATAGCACCTACCCCCATCACATCCATGCATCATTCCTGGCCTTCTTTCCCCTGGGAGTCTGAGTACTCCCTCCCCCACCCCCTCTTCCCCTCTTGGTGCTTAAGAAGGAGAAGAAGGCCCCGTCCCTGAGGCTTCTACACGGAGGAAGTGAGAGAAAAGCTAGCAGGGAAACAGCAAAGGTGGGATTTCAGCCCCCGCAGACTCCCCCATTCTTCTCCTGAGACCAAAATCCCACACTCACTTACTTCACAGCACTCACTTTTAACCTGCCAAATGCCACTAAATCTGAAAATTAAACCTCTGATTACGGAATGTCTTTTGATGTAAAAATGTGGGGGTTTTTAAAATGTAATTATTCGTACACTAAGGTTTTAATTGTGCTGCTTTTCTTTCTTTTTAAGGGCAAGGTGATTCCCCCGCACCCCTCCCCACTCCCCACCACCACCTCCAGGCCTGTTGAGGCAGCTCCCCCAAGGATGTGTAAGAGAGGACTCGGCAGAGTACAGGGGGAGGGGCACTGGCCTGGAAATCAGAAGGCCTGCTTTCCAGTTCCATTTCTGCAACTATTTAGCTGTGTGACCTTAGACAAGTCCCGTGAGCTCCATGGGTCTCGGTTTTTTTATCTGCGAAATGAGGGGATGATCTTTTCAATTCGGATCCAGCCAACCCTAATTCCTGCCTTCCTTGAACTTTTGCTGAGTCTCTCGTCAGTATGCCAGGGAAGTGAGTTTACTAGTTCTCAAAATGGTTTTCCATTACTCTCTCTCATTTCACATTCCATCCAAACTTTCCTCTTTGCTGTGTCCATGTCTGATGTCTGGAGCGCTTTTCTTCCCCATCTCTGTCTCTTGAAATTCCTTCTCTCCCTTTAAAGCGCAGCTCAAGAGATATCCCCTTAAGGAGACCTTTCTAGTCTCTCGAGTTGTTGGGGCTTTCCCTCTTCCCTCCCCACCAAAAATAATTTTGTATTTTTTAAAATATACGATACTGTAGATAGAGAGCTAGTCAGGAAAAACTGGACTGAAGCATCAACAACTCAACATCGTTACAGCCCCAATTATACACCAGGCACTGGGCCAATTACTTTACGAATATTCTCTCATTTAATTCTCACAACTCTTTGGTGTTATTAACTCCATTTTATAAATGAAGAAACTGACAAACAAAAGTTAAATGACTTACCCAAGGTCACACAGCTAGTGATTCTGTAAAGCTAGATTTGAATTCAGGTCTTCCTGACTACAGACCCAGCCAATTTATCTGCGGTACCACCAACCTCCCATATGGTTAAATAACTTGCACAAAGTCACATACACAGTGATCCACAAAGGTGAAATTTGTACTTTTGCCCCTGAAGTCAGTATTCTTTCCACTGTTAACCAAGTTGTCTCCTTGTGATTAAAGGGAGCTATTTAAGCTTAAAGGTGGATAACTAAGGACAATAATATAGGGTTTTAAGGTTTACAACACATTTTACATTTGTACATGAGGAAGGTATTGCAGGGAAAATTCAACTCTTTTTTCAGATGAAAAAGCTGAGGCTAGGACTGTTTAAGTAACTTGCCCCAGGTCAGTCATAGAGCTAGTAAGCGTTAAAGGTGGAATTTGAAAGCAAAGCCAGGTTTTTTTAATCTAATGTTCATTCCATTAATCAGAGCAGAATTTGAGCTGGAAGCAGAGTTTGAGATCATCAAAGGAGAGACCTGTTTTTTCAGATGAGAACATTGAGATTCTTTATTTTGAAGAGGAGGTAACATACCCAGAAAGAGTAAGTCTCACAGATTTATAGGAAGGACCCCAGCAGCTACCTACACCAACCTTCGGGTTCTGATGTACCCAGTGAGGAATCCACCAGCCTCTTGCATTAAGGGAGTCTGTTAAAAAACCCTCACTTTAACACCCACCCCCACCCAAGGTGGCCCAATCCATTTTTGAACAGCTTGAGTTGTCAGGGAGTTTGCTTTTGGTTTCCTTGTCATCGGTGCCTAAATGCACCTCCTCAAGTCTTGGACCCGTACTTCTGGTCTGTCTTCTACAGCCAAGCAGAACAAATAGAATCCCTCCCTCTTATATCACTCTTCAAACCGTTGAAATCAGATTTGAGGTGTGTGCTGCGTCTTCTTTTCTCCAGCCAAATACTCCCATTTTCTTCAACTGAGCTTTGCATGACAATCAGAGGACTAGGTTCCCACCCCACCTCTGAAGAGGGTGTGACCTTTTCAGTTTGTGTGACCTTGGACAAATGTGCCAGTCTCCCCTGACCTCAGTTTCCCCTCTCTGTCAAATGACTAAACAGTTTCTGAAGTCCCTTCCGGGTCTAGAGATACAAATTCTGATTCCTTCACCATCCCAGCTGTCCCTCAAGTGACTTATTCAAGGCCACAAGACAAGCTAAAGATGGCATCTTCTTTCTGACTCCAAATCCAAGCTTATTACCCTGTTCTACCTCCCTGGGTAGGTAGGGGGCACTCACTGAAGCCACCCTGAGCACAGGCCAAATGGAGTCAGTTTCAACTATTAGCTCCAATATTAGCATGTTTGCAAATTTATGCATATTACATCTAATAAGGGGCATTTGTTGTTTAATTGTCATGTCTGACTCTCAATGACCCCATGGACCACACTGCCCATGGGTTTTCTTAGCAAAGATATTGGAATGGTTTGTTACTTCCTTCTCCAGTAGATTAGGAAGACACCCAGAGAATGTGACTTGGTCAGAGTCACACAGCCAGTCAATATCTGAGGCAGTATTTGAACTCAAGTCTTCCAGACTCCAAGCCCAGTACTCTATCCACTGAGCCACCTAGCTGCCTCCAAAAGGCATTCCTTTCCCCCTAATTAACTGGGAGGGCAGCTAAGTGGGTTAATGGATACAGTACCTGAACAGAAATCAGGAAGACCCATCTTCCTGAATTCACATCTGGCTTTGTGCACTAGCTGTGTGACCCTAGGTAAGTCACTTAGCCCTATTTGCATCAGTTTCCTCATCTGTAAAATGAGCTGGGGAAGCAAATGGCAAACCACCCCAGCATCTTTTCCAAGAAAACCCTGAATGGAATCACAAAGAGTATAAAATTAACTGGGAAATTATCTGGTCAGCTTACACTAGATGCCAAACCCTCAGAATATATTATGTCAGGCATGGTGAAACAAACAAAAATTCCTCCTATGGACTGCACTAAAATAGTTTCTCAAAATAAACTAACTTCCCAGTGTGGATCAGGGATGGCACAGTGAGATTTGGAGGATTTAGAGAAGATGAGAACTTTCAATGGACTCTGCTGCCCCCTCCTGGGAATAAGAACAACTGTAGCTCCTTCCAGAGCACCCATGGACTGGAGGCTTCTCTCCATGCACCAGCTCAGAGAGGCAGGGTGCCTCCAAAGTTCTTTTGCCAGCAACATGGCAACTAGGGAGTACAAAAATAAACCACAAAATCACAGTTCTGGATCTTCCAGAATTGTGAGTATTTTCTAGGAAAATAGGAAGAAGGAAGGGAAAGATGTTTGTTCAACATGATAAAAAGTGCTTACTTGGAACCAAGGGCCAGTATTGATTACATTGGGAAAACATTGGGAAAAATTGGAAGGTGAGGTCAGACAGGAAGACTTGTCATCCACACTTCTGTGTGACAGTATTGAAAGGGTCAACAACTGAATCAAGATAGGAAAAATATATTGGGGAGATTAATTGATTGATTAAATGATTGATTGAATGAATGAAAATAATTTCTTAAGTAATTCTATGTACCAGATGCAGTGCTAAGCACTGGAGATACAAAAGCAAAGAATAAGCCAATCTCTACCTTCAAGGAGCTTACATTATAATAGGGGGAAGAAAAGTGAGGAATGAGTGAATTTGGGGGGCCATTGGGAGACATGTCCTTTCCAGGAATGATAGTACAAACTGGACTATTATTCCCATAGCTAGAAGTGGGAAAGGTTTGGGTAGTGGGGAAGGTATATGTGTATGACTTGAAGGTGGCCAGGGAGCTGCAGCATGATGGAGCTGGGTTGGACTCTTTACCATTTAGAAGCCGGGGGGCCCAGAGGGAAGTGAGTGTCAGGTTGGAGGTGGCAGCTGGAGCACTGTAGCAGCAAGCACACCAGCATACACAAGAAGGCCTGCTGCACAGGTTCTTAGATCTGCTTTTGTAAAAGGAAAGCAACTTTTGAGGGATCAACAATCTTCTTTAATTGCATTCACCAAAAGAAAATACAAGCAGAGAAATAAAAACCAAACAGACAGGGCTTCTAACTGTCTGACCATAGGCAATACGTCACAGATCAACAGACAGATCCAACTGTCTGATCATTACATACATACATAGTTACCAGACAGAGAAGCATTAACATCTGGGTTTTCGAAGGGGGAGTAGGGGAGGTCCTTAATGGCTACTCAGAGTCTCATATCATGGGAGCTTTCTTCCAAAGAAATCCAAAGAAGGCAAAATCTCACCTCAGAGTATACATACACTTTTCAGAGCTAGAAGGCATGACCCTCATGACCTAGTGTCTCATTAGCAATTAACAAAAGGTATGGGTCTTCCTACAAAACAAGCCTCCCCTAATCAAGCAACTCTCATTAACATGACAGGCACAAGAGCATGGCATGAAAAACACTGGAAATGAATCCAATCCAAGAAAGATTTGTTAAGCACCTACCACAGGTAAAGCCTAGGGGAGACAAAGACAAAATAAAAGATGATTCTTGCCTTCAAGAAGTTACATTCTACTAGGGGTAAACAACACACATAAATAAGTTAATACAAAATATGTGCAACAAAGTAAAAATGAAGAAGAGGATGGTTTGAGAGAAGTCTGGGAAGACTTGTATGAACAGGTACAGAGGGAAATTTGAAGAACCAGGAGAACAGTCTATACCATAACCACACTGCAAAAGACAATTTTGACTTAAGAATGTTAATCAATTACCAGAAAACTGAAGAGGAAGAAGGATACATAAGACGACAGAACGTGTAAAATGAGGTACATAAAACACATCCCAAAAATGCATTTTGGACATGCATATTTGCTAAAAATTAGTTTTGTGAGCCAGCAGTTAGTGTAATGCCTAGAATACAATAAATGCCTAATAAATGTTTGTTTCTTTTCTTTCTTTTGTTTTCTTTTTTCTTTTTCAGTAGAGGAAAAGAAAATAAAAATTTATTAATTGAAAAAAATAATTTAAAATTATCTGTATCTATCGCCTCAGAAACTTACTGGCTGTATGACCCTAGGTAAATCACTTAACCCTGTTTACCTCAGTTTCTTCATCTGTAAAATGTTCTAGAGAAGGAAATGACAAACCAGTATCTTTGCCAAGAAAATGCCAAATGGGGTCACAAAGAGTCAAACATGACTGAAAGTAATTGAACAACAACACATAGATAGATAGAGGGACAGATAGATAGCAGACACAAAGTAATTGGGGGTGAGCATTAACACTTGGGGTCCATCTGAAAAGACCTTACATAAAGATAGCTCTTGAGTAGAACCTTGAAGGAAGCTAGGTAGATGGGAAGAGGGAGGATATTCCAGGGATTGGAGGACAGTCCATACAAAGGCAGAGATGAAGTGTTATGTGTGGAGTGCAGAAAGTAGGCCATTTTGGCTGAAACCCAGAGTACATGGGGAGGAGTATGTGTATCAAGCTGGAAAGACAAGACTGGAGGCAAACCTTGAAGGATTTCTGCTACTCAAACTACTCTACCAAGTGCCCCCAGGAAGTCTCAGGATCACTGAACCAGAAGGGACCTCAGATTCCATGGAGCCCAATGCCTACATTTCACAGATGAGGAAAGTGAGGCCCACAGAGGTGAAGGGACTTGGCAGAGCTGGGATCTGAGCCCAGGTCATTTGGCCCTAAAAACAATACACTGTCTTTTTTCCTGTAAGGTTCCAGAATTTCAGGTTTAGAGCTAGAAGGGGCCTTTGACAATAATAATACATTTTTTATATAGTGTTCTAAGGTTTGAAATGTGTCTTACAAATATCATCTCATTTTATTCTTGCACTGACCTGGGACTGAGGTGCTATATTTATCCTTATTTTATGGATGAAGAAACTGAGGCAGGCAAAGGTTAAGTGACTTGTCCAAGGTTACACAGCTAGCTGGTAAGTGTCTATTTCTAAACTTCCTGACTCCAGGTCCAGTATTCTATCCATTGTACCACTTAGCTGCCTAGGTCAGCTAGTCTAAGTCCCTTATTTCACAATTGAGGAAACTGAGGCCCGGGGCAGATAAGTCCAATTCTCATTCCACTATAGAATTCTATTGCTTTGCAACTAAATGTTGAAATGGACAGAAAACTGGACTTAAAGACAGGAAGACCAGAATTCGAATCCTGTCCTCAGACACTAAGTAGCTGTGTGACCCCAGGTAAATCACTCAACTTCTGTTGGTCTGTTTCCTGTAAAAAAAAAAAAAATGGGGTAATGGCTAGCATATCCTTCCCTGGGATGTTGTAAGGATCTAATAAGATAATATTTTAAAGTATTTTGCAAACTTGAAAAGGTTGATATTACTACCTCCAATTATATTTATCACCTACATGCAGCTAAGTTGACACAAGGGATAGACTTTGGGTCCTGGAGTCAGAAAGACTTGAATTCAAATTTGGCCTCAGACACTTACCAGCTGTGTGACCCTGGGCAAATTCACTCAATCTCAGTTTCCTCATTTGTAAAAATGGGGCAGGGGAATAATAGCACCTGCTTCTCAGCGATGTTGTAGGAACCAAATGAGATCATATCTGTCAAGTGTTCAGCCCATGGTGGGCACCAAGGCTACCACTCTCATGGTGGTGACATTTCTCATACTGCTGAGCTGAGTTGTTGCTTGTTTCTGGAATTTCACATACCATGCATATATCTTGTCTCTCTACCTGCACCCTAAACCTGGAGGGGGCGGTAATACTGCTGTAGATTTTTCTTGGACCCTCTAGAGATTTGACCCAGTGCCCTGTAGAGAGGAGTAACAGTAGATACTTTGATGGATGGGTATCCAAATAGGCAGATCCTGGGAAGATGTATCTAGAGAGAGAGGTTCCCAAAATGGGCCAAGGGTGATGCCTGGGGACCTCCCCTTCTCTCTCCCACAAACAGATAACCTGAGCCCCAGAGAATTCATCCTTGTGTTTACTTAGGGATATGGATGAAAGGGTGCAGACAAAAGGTTCCCGAGGGCTGTGGGTCATTATCCAGCTCAATTTCACAGCTCTAGCCAGTGCCTCCACATTTCTTTACACAGTGGTGTGATAGACCCCACCACCACCACCTGCCTCACACCTGACTTACACAGTCAGGGCTGGGGCCCCAGCACTCCAGGACAGCTTTTAAATCACTTCCTGGGAGACATCCTGACAGGGAAGGCTCTGGCCATGCTCAAATGACCCATCCATTTTGTTCTCTCAGCCTTGATGGACGCTTCTCCCTCCCTCCTTTCTATCCACCTGGATTCATTTCTGACCACCCAAGGAACCAACTTTAAAAATCGGGGGAATTTCCCCTGGTGTTGGAGAGGGAGGCTGCCCACTCTGTCCTCTTCAGCAAACCTGTTCTCTGCTCTCTTCACCAAATATTACTCCACCCATCCACTCCCCAAATTCTACCATTCTCCCGGACAATGAAATACATCTGAAAAGTCCTCCTTCCCTTCCTTTCTTCCTTCCCTCCCTCATTCCTTCCTCCTATCCATCCTCCTTCCTTCTTTCTTTCTTTCCTTCTTTCTTTCCTTCCTTCTTTCTTTCCCTCCTCCCTCCTTCCTTCTTTCTTTCCCTCCCTCCTTCCTTCTCTCCTTCCTTCCTGCTATCCATCCTCCCTTCCTTTTTTCCTTTCCTCCCTCCGTCCTTTCATTCCTTCCTTCTCTTCTTCCTTTCTTCTTTCTTTCCTTCCTTCATCTACCAAGTCAGTTCTCTGACCAACCTAACAACTCCTACAACCCATGAAGCTTTTATGACTTAATAAAGAGGACGTGTGTAGACTAGAGATAGAAGCAGCCTCAGCATTGAGAAGATCTGATTTCAGATTCTGCCTTTGGCATTTACTATGAGTGAACCTGGGCAAGTGACTTAACAACTCTGGGAATCGATTTCCTACCCTATAAAATGAGAATAATATCTGTCTCCCTCACACCCCTTCCAGGGTTGTTGACATTCAAATTGTGAACTCACAACAACTGTTTTTGTCCTTTTTTGTATCTAAAAGATTAGTGTGGTGCTTGGCATAGTAGGTGCCTAATCAGTGCTTGCTGATTTAGCTCTATATAGAAGTTAGTGGTTATTAAAATTCTGGAGCAACTAGGTGGTTCAGTAGATAGAGCATAGAGACTGGAGTCAGGAGGACCTGAGTTCAAATGTGTCCTCAGACTAGCTGTGTGACCCTGAACAAGTCACCTAACCCTGATTGCCTAAAAAACAAAAGAAAAAAACAAAACAACCTTCCCAAGGTCTCCCAAATGAGGGACTGAATGACCCAGTCCCTCCCCACCCTTATTAAAGGCATGCCTGCCTATGACTTTGGTTATATATAAATATTTCCACATGTTCTTGACCCTAATGTGTTTCTTCTGCATCCTCTTCTGTACCATTCATTCCCTTGGCTCCCTAGCCAAGCCAGAGCTGCCAGGTTTATACAGCATCTAGCCCAGCACCACAAGTACATGGACCACTAAGCCGAAGGCAGAGACTATGTAATTCTGTACCTTCGGGTCCCCAGTGCCAGTGCCTTGTTCCACATCTAAAAAGCATTTAATAAATGGTTATAGAATTGAGGAAACACTGGGGGGCAAGGGGGTGATGGTGAGGAGGAGGAGGATGATAGGAAATAAAGCATAAAGGAGCTATTGACTCTAATTGTCTGCATCAAGGACAAGGTCCTTGCTCTTATCCTAATTTTTATAGAAAAGAATTGGGGTTAATACCTGACATGACTGTTTCACTAAGTTATTGTGAAATTCAAATGACAATGTTTGTGAGAGACCTAAATATATATGATGCAGCTAATGAAGTAATATAATGGATAGACAGTTACTAGCTTATGTGGCCCTGGGCAAAGTCACCTGACTTACCTGTCTCCGTTTCCTCATCTGTAAAATGGGGATAATAACAGCACCTAATACCAGGATTGTTGTCAGGCTCAAATGAGATAATATTTGTCATGTGCTTTGCAAACTTTAAAGTGGTTTATAAATTCTAGACATTATTATTATTAACACTAAAGTGTGACAGCTAGAATGTTGTAGAGAGAGCACCATTCTGCAGTTAGAAGATCTGAGTGTGATATATGGTAGTTATGTGACCAAGCACACAGACCTTTGCCTTCTCTGTGCCTCAGTTTCTTCCCCTGTAAAATGGGAGTGATTCCATAACCTCTTTCACAAGGTGGTCATAAGGTTCAAATAAGCTACCTTAGGTAGGCCTCAGTTTCCCTTTCTGTAAAATGGTGATTAGACTAGGTGATCTCCACGGTACCTTTCAGGTCTAGGTTTCCAAGTTAAAATGCCCAGAATGGTGATGGTTTGTTGAGTGATTTATATATGCCACTTGGTAAGCCATGAAGCCCTATCAGCATCACCATCATTAATGAAAGGCAGCAAAATACAGTGCCGAGAAAGAGCCAGCCTCAGAGCCAGGAAGGTCTGAGTTCAAGTCCAGACGCATACTCGTGGTTTGGCCTCAGGCTTGTCCTAAGCTCCCTGTTCACCAGGAAATTTTCTAGGCTCCCGGCTGAGAGGCTGCTGGTAAGAGCTTCCTCATGTGGGCATTCACTCTGCCAGTGGCATCTCTGGTCCAGTATCTAATTAGGCCCATCATCATGACTGGATCCCCCAGATACAGGGAGTGAGCCTGGGGTTGGGGAGATGGAGAGACCTGACTCTTTCCAGTTTGGGAGTGGCTCTGGTTCAGGTCGGACAGCCAGGAGGGAAGGAGAGTCAATACTGCCAAGCAGTTGCCATCCCTTTTGCCTTGCCTTTCCTGCAAGAATCCAGAGAAAAGTAGGGACACAGCGGCCCCCCGTGGGCATGGTAGGAAGTGTCGTCGTTCCTCCCCAATGAGTTTGAGAAACAGGAGAGGAGGTGAGCACAGGGCTAGCAGGGGAATTCCCTGCTGCCTGGAGAGGAGATAAAATGAGAACTTGGGCCAGTTTCCTAATAAGCGATGCACAGACTCCTTGTGAGATCAGTACAAAAGGCATTATTGTAACCATTTTACAGATGAGAACACAGATCATACAGGTGTCAGAATCAGGTGGAATTTGAACCTAAGTTCTTCTGACTCTAAGATGGGCATTGTATCCATTAGGCCACACATGGAATTCAATGAGACTAATCAAGGGAAACGTCTTGTCAAAATCTGCTAGGGACTGAGCTATTTGGATGAGTTAATACTCTACCTGAGAGTTCCAATATCGTACATATGATTGTGAAGGAAAGTACTGGACTAGAAGGACCTGAATTGCTGGGCAAGTCTCTTAACCTCCTGGGCCTCAGTTTCTCCATCTGTAAAGTGAAGGATTGTCTTGCAGGAAAGGCAAGGCAAGAGGGATACTGACTTCCTCTCCCTCCTGGCTGCATCACTGGTCTGACCTGAACCAGTCATCCCCAGTCTAGAAGGAGCCAGGTCTCCCCATCTCTCCAGATGGTCTCAGAGTTCCTTCAGGTCTAAATCTAAGGTCCTGGTTATAAACTACAGCCCTACAGTCACCACCCAGCCAACACTGAGCAGTACCTGAGGCTCTCTCTGTTGAATGAACAAATGACCCCAACAGCATCTCCTTCAGCACCAATCAACATTTATTAAGTACCTACTGTGTACAAGACACTGTTCTAGGCATTTGGGGAAATGCCAAGATAAGTAAGACAGAGCTTCACAACCTTGTGAAATGGCCAGGAAAGATATTATTTTCATTCAACAGCTAAGGGAAAATGAAGCTCAGAGAGGTTAGGTCACCTGCCCAAGGACACACAGTCAGAATAGAAGCAGGATTCCACTGTACCCCGCGGCCTCTCAGTCAGTCAGAATTGAATTCATTGCTACACGTTATTTCCTGTAACTGTCCCTATGTGACTAATTGCTATTAAATGGGCGAAGCATAAAATAGAATCAACCAGAAGCTGTACAACATGGCTTTATTTACCAAAAAAGGCAAAGCCCACTCTGGGAAGACATCTCCAGAAGCACCAATGAGGTTAGTCTTTCCAAGAGCATTTCTTTCAACCTTTCTCTTCAGTATGCGTTGGCATACGACAGGCAGGTGACTATATAAAATACAGGCAATGGCTCTAGGCCTCCAGGAAAAACCTAATTCAGACTCCTATAATTTGGAATTTGTGATCCCTCATGGCACAGTGGAGAGTATCTCATCTTCCTGAGTTCAAATATGGCCTCAAATACTTACTAGCTGTGTGACCCTGGGCAAGTCACTCCACCCTGTTCAGTCAGACAAGATTGAAAGAAACAATTGAACAAAAATGCCTGGAATGTTCTGTCTCCTCATCTCTGCCTCATCATTTTTCTCTCTTGCTTAAGACTCATCTCGAGTCCCGCCTTCTACACAAAGTTCTTCCTGGTTTTCCCAAGAGGTAATGCCTTTTCCTCTCTCTTTCCCTCCCTCTGTTGTATTTGTTCATTCTCTTTATCTATGCTCTGTACATACTTACATATGTCCTTAGTGTCTCCTGGTATACAAGATCAGCTCTTTAAGCAAAGGAATTGTTTCATTCTATGTATTTGCTATTCCCAAGGCCTTGCCCGGGGCCATCACACAGTAGGACCGCCTGGTATCAGGAATTGTCTGAAGCTGACTCTTGCCCCACTGAGGAAGAGAAAATTTGCTGAGAAAAATAATAGTCCAACTGTTACTCTAAGAAAAGCTCTTGAGACACAGTAAAAGCACCATCTGTTTCTTAGTACTCTAATGATGTGGGGGTTTTTTAGTCCTTAAAGCAGACCTTGCCCTGGTAATCATTACCTGAAGAGGAAGCAACCAATAGCATTTCTTCTTAGAATCACAGAGCCCAGAACCCAGGAGTCTCCATCTCAGATTGTCCCATGAATGACAATCCCCAATTTTGGAAATGTGCCCATAGTAAAATAATAACAGCCAGTATTTATATCATTCTTTAAGGCTTGCAAAATAACTTACATGAATTATTTCATTTTCTTCTCACAATAACAACCCTGTGAGTAGCTGTTATTACCATGTCCATTTTAAAGAAACTGAGGCAGGCAAAGGTTAAGTGATTTTGCCCTGGGCCACACAGCTAGTAAGTGTCCATCCCATGGCACAGGCTCAGCAGCTGCCTCATTTAGGTCTTTCACATACATTATCATTTGAGATTCACAACAAGTAGCCAAGTGACCTGCCCAGGGCCACACAGCTGGTAAGTGTTTGAGGCAGGATTTGAACTCCAGTCTTTCTGACCTCAGGTCCAACACTCTCTTTCCTCCAGGTTACTGAACCTAGGTCTCATGACTCCAGATCCCCTGGGGATATTCCTTACCCCCAAGTACCTGGAGTTATGTTCCCTGGCCAAGAGGCAGAGTCCAACTGATGGCTCCCCTAAGGTCAGAATCCAGGACTGTGGCTTTATGACCAATTCTTTATATTTTTTAATTATGCTTAGTAGAGCATTAGCTCCCCAAGGGCAGAGAGGTTTGTTTTGAGAGGTTTTATGTATTATTATATACATTATATTTATATATTATTATATATATTATATCCCTAGAACCTAGCTCAATACCTTGTACATGGTAGGCTCTCCCTAAATGCATGATGAGTCACATGGGATTAGATTCTTACAGAGACACCTGTGCTCATCCCACAATTGAAAAGCCTGACTCCAATAGGTGAGATGAATGAAAAGAATGGGGAGAGAGTTCAGTCATAGCCAGAGTTCTAACAGAAAGGTCCCCTTGGTGGATAAATTTTCCACTTGGGCTCAAAAAAGATAGAGGAGTTTTCTCATAAGAATCTGGAATGCTGAGCTCTGGTCCCTTCCGTAGTTGCCAAAGTGAGATGAATGAAAAGCCCAAGAGATAGAGTTTCTGGGTAATTAATAATCAATTTATTAATTAGGTTAGCTAATTATCAATAAGTTGATGGCCAGTGGTTTTTCTCGGTAAGCAAAGACAAAACCAAGAATCTGTTTGTTTAAATTCCTTTGGAAAAGAAGGTTTCGTGACAGGTAAAAATCAACCCTGACTGGTGAGGGGGTGGACATATTAATGAGGAATCAGGCTTGAAGTCTTCAGACCCTCTTGCTAAGGACATGGCTTGATCATGTCCAGCAATCTGGACAAAGGAATCCATCTCTACCCGTAGCACACTGGTTGATTTTCTCCCTAAATTGCCATGGAGGGGTAGAAGGGCATGGACTCAAGGCTTTAGGACTGGAATGCACCTAGATTAGATACTGTAGACCACTCTAAACACAGGTCTTCTAATTGAGTAGGGTTCCACCCAAGATCACACAGTGTGTGTACTCAAAGGATTTGATCAATATCATCTATCAGCCTTGTCCATCAGACACCGGCTCAGTGACTCACAGGGCCAGGTCCCTGAATGAGGAAATAGAAAGGAAAAACCTCAATCCTAATGTAATAATTGATCATTAATGTAACAGAAAAATAATCACTTCTCTCATAGGAAACATCTCACAGTTTCTAGAACAAAGAGGACAAACCAAACCAAGGTTTGGTTACCCCTAAGAGCTCACACCACCCTTCCTCTCCTGGGACAAGTCCTCTATTTTTTTGCGGAGCACTTGGGTCCAGTCATCTCCTCTTCGAAGAAGAGTGCATTGAGTCTTCATGTGCTCCAAGGCTCGGATGTCTGCAGGAACCTCAGGGACCAGCTGGGCTTGGAGAACAGCATCTGGGAACTTGGCTGCTGAGGCTGGTGCCAGGCAGCATCTGGGCAAGCTGGAGGGAGAGGGTGGGGAGGCCATGATGGGCAAAGAGCAGAGAAAAGGGAAAGAGGAAGAAAGCAATGAGAGGTATAGAGAGGAAGATGGGGACGAGAGAAGTGAGGGAGAAAAAGAAGAGAAAGGTGAAATCAGAAACCAGCATTTTGCTCCTTTACTTGGCTGAGTTCAGTCCTGACAGACTAGAGATGGGTAAAACACTGAATAAAAAAATGGGAACCATGACCCCATCCTTTGGGTCACCAGTGCTCCAGACTCCCAACATATCTAGGCTGTATTCAGAGCAACCAAGCTTCCTAGAATAAGGTGGTGACCGACTGTCAATCAATGTTTATTAAGCACTTACTGTGTGCCAGACACCATCAGAGAAAGACATTAGACAGAGTGGATAGAGAATCAGGAAGACCTGGCTTT
This sequence comes from Bettongia penicillata ogilbyi, assembly GCA_023548195.1. NCBI lineage: Eukaryota > Metazoa > Chordata > Mammalia > Diprotodontia > Potoroidae > Bettongia > Bettongia penicillata. The sequence goes on from JAJHZJ010000903.1 coordinate 141,094, forward strand.
AAATTTGACTTCAGATAATTTACTAGACTCATTTTTGTAGCTTTTTTCCTAAATCAAAATGCAAGACTTTCTTTGATTTAATTTTCTGTGCAGACTTGTTACTTCAATGTAGGCACAGAATTTCCAGTGAAGAGATTCCCTTCACTGATGCTGGTTAGCAACTCATTTGTCACCCAGTTACTAAAGAGTCACCTGGGAGCAAATGAGGCATTAAGTTGCCATGGTTACACAGGTGGTAGGTGTCTGAGGCAGGAATTTCAGTTTGGTTGAGTTGGTTAAGTCCTGCCTAACTCTCCCTGACCCCAACTGGAGTTTTCTTGGCAGAGATACCGGAGTGGTTTGCCATTTCCTTCTCCAGCTCATTTAACAGATGAGGAAACTGAGACAGAAAGGATTCAATGACTTGCTCAGGGGCTAGTAAGTTTCTGAGGCTGGATTTGAACTCGTGAAGATGTCTTCCCCACTCCAGGCATGATCATCTAGCTATCCCAGGTTTTCTTGACTCCAAAGGCCAATCTGCAGGCATCACACCTTGCTGCCTCTCACATAAGACTTCAAATTTATTCACTAAGATTTCATCCCATTCTAGCCCAATGAGACCTTTTCGCATCCAGAATCAATTATTCAGCACAATGGTTATATCTTCCACCTTCCTGTCATTGTGAATCGGACAAGCATCTGATTGTCCCTTTCACTGGTAAAATTGAGAAGCACCTAGAAAATGCAAGCATCATTACCTGCCTTCTGCCACAAGGAAGAAGGGCCGTCTATGAATGTTGTGTGTATGGGTCACAGCCTGAAGGGACAGCAAGGTCAAATAGGACTTTAGGTTTGCGGAGAACTCAGGTCCGCCTATGACCAGCTCAATGTTCTTCCTGCTAGGGCCCTTGGATTTGGAATAAATCCAGTTCCTCATTGCCCTGGCATGAACGTGATTATAGTCCAGACAGACTGGTCTTTCAAGACAAACTACGAAGTTGCCTGAGAATTAATGTAAAACTCACAGGCCTTTAAATCAATCATGTACAGAGATCATAACGAGGTACAGTCCAGTCTCCTATTCCCTCACTTCCCACTGCAGAGATGAAAAAACCAAGTCCAGCAGGGTCTTTTACTCCCAAACCAGTGTTCCTTCCCCAATACTATACACTACTGTGGATCCAATGAGAACAGAACAAGAGAGGTCACAGAACAGAAATCCCCCTCCCCTGCCCCAGACCAATAGAAAAGAAGGAAGGCAGTACCCCCCTACCTCAGCTGCTCACAGGCAGATCGCTTATAATGGTAGCAGACAGCTATCGCTGAATGTGGACACAGCAGGTAGTGGTTCTCCTCCCAGCATCGCTGCATGGTTTGAATGATGTCTTTATCAGAAACTGACTGGGAGCTTATTGTCTCTGAAATCTGAAGAGGGTTGAGATGGAAACAAGCAAAGTTCAACAGGCGGATCATGTCAGTATTGGTCTGATTCAGGGAATATTTTGATGTTCCAATTTTCTTGCCTTTACATTTATAGAAAATATGCACTAGGTACTGGTTCCGTACTGCAGTGGATAGAGAGCCAGGCTGAGAGTCGGGAACACCCCAGATGTGTGACCCTGGGCAAGTCATTTAACCCTGAATGCCTCAGTTCCCTTGTCTACAAAATAAGCTGGAGAAGGAAAGGACAAATCACTCCAGTATCTCTGCCAAGGAAATCCCCAAAGGACTGTCATGAAAGGTTGGACAATAACTGTGACTTAACCATTTCAGTAAGTTTTTCTGGGGGAAAATTTTCAATTTGTTTCAAGGTTCAATGAAAGAAATCATTAATGCTTGATTCGTGGTTCAGCAAATAAATGTACTTTGTTTTTGATTCACTGTTGAAGCATCTCACATTGTAGGATGTATCATAAGTAAAGCGCTCTAGCCTTAGGCTTCCTGAGGAATACTGAAGGAAAGTTGTAACAAAGGTGGGGCACCTGGGGTTTTGTTCCAGGGTGTCAAATTTAGAGGGTACTGAAAGTGTTAGTTAAAATAGCTAGCTTTGAAATGTTTACAGTGGCACTCCCTAACCAAGTCTGGCTCTGATTGGATACGTCTTATCTTTTTCCCAGGAAGAGAGGTCAAATCTGGCCTCAGCTACTTACTAGGTGGGCAAGTCAATGAATCTCTGTCTGCCTCAGCCTTCTCCACTGTAAAATGGAGATAATAGTAGCATCTAGGAGTAGTTATAAGGATCAAATAGATCATATTTGTAAAAAGTCTAGCACAGAGAGAGCCTGGCACGCAGTAGGTACTTAGGAAATTTTTGTTTCCTTCTCTTCCCTTGTACACTGGTACTGGGTGCTAGCCTCATTTTGACCCAGCATTTCTACCCATAGGGACCCCAGGTTAAAAAGTGTTGTGCTGCATGACAAAAGTCCATATTCTTCTCTTGGTGCAAGAAATCATAAATGATGGCTCTGTATTAGAAAAGAAACTCTAGGCATGGCAGATCTCTCCCAGTTGGAGATCTGGATCGGGCAGGACAGGAGATGGAAGGGAGGGGGAACACTTCGAGCCATCCCCAGAGAGCTGATGCACAGAAGGAGAAGACTCAGACCCCTCTGGTTGCCCCTGGAGTGGCCTCAGCCACCTCCCAACTTCCAGCTAACTGAGTATCTTTGGTGGAAGTTCATATTAACTAAGAGTCCACTATGGATGGGTCACATTTCCTTCTATCTACTGAAGAACATGATTTTGAGGAAGGCTCAACAGACTTATCAGATTGCCAAAAAATAATAATAATAAATTAAGAACTCCTACATTGGAACCATCCCAAAGTGAGTAGGCTACTTTGGGAAGTAGTGAGTTCCCCATCACTTGGGGTCTCCAAGCAGAGCCTGGATTACTAATCAGGCATCTCATAGTGGGCATTCCTTTTTTGAGAAAAGGCTGGGTTGGACTTTGGTCACAGTAAGGAATTGCTAAGATTCTCCTTTCTCAGAACTTAAATCTTAGAAGCTTGCAGAACAAAGATCCTTTTTTGGTGGGGGAATGGGAAGCATTTCCTAACCACTCTTTGGTACAAGCTACCAAATCAAAGGTCTTCTGTGTCTCTGTTGGAGCTGTTTCCCTTTATCGGCCCATTGTGGGAATCCACCAACCTTGGCGAGGAGCTCTTTTGGCACACACAGCTTCTTGGCGCTGTCAAACTGCTCCATCAGGGCCCTGATCAGCCCGCTATCTGAGCCCGAGAGCAACCAGAAGACCCTCTCCATGTTATAAGGCACCTGCAAGAGAAGGGCGGGGCGTGAATGTACAAAGGCATTATCAGGACGCAGGTATGAGGTAGGGCTGGAAGGGGCTCCGTTCAACCAATATTTATTCTTTAATTGCCAAGTTCCAGGCAAGGTATAGTAGAAGACAGCGGGTGGGTCTCATAGGTCAGCACTATTCCTACAACTGAGAGTCTCAGAGTTTCTTAGGTTAGCAGTGTCTAACTTAGAAACCAGGAACATTAACAGTTCATAAGGATCTCAGGGAGGCAGCTTGAGGGCTTAGTGGATAGAACACTGGGCTTCAGAAAGACCAGACTTAGACACTTGCTAGCTGAGTGACCCTGGATAAGTCACTTCTGTTTGCCTTAATCCACTGGAGAAGGAAATGGCAAACCACTCCAATATCTTTGCCAAGAAAACCCCTTGGACACTATTGGTGAGCTATGGCCCCCTTGGCTACCTGGACAACAACAAAGGATCTCCAAGGGCTCATGCTAACTTAGAAAACCACATATTAATTTAATTTTTATGTTACTGTATTTTTATTTATTTTGTTAACTATTTCCCAATTACATTTTAATCTGGCTCCAGCTCACTTAGACACCTCTGACTTAGAGTAATGAGTGGGTAAATGACTTGCCCAGGGTCACATAGCCAACATGGATCTGGGGCAGGCCTTGCACCAGGACCTCTTGGTTTCAAGGCTAGCCCATGACTGTCTATGTTATACCATCGAACGCTAGTGTTCAGACCCGAGCAAACATATAGGAAGGGAGGAAAGGAAAAAGGCATTTAGTAAGTGCCTGCTACCACACACTGTGCTAAATGCTTTAGAAATATTATCTCATTCCAGGGCAGCTAGATGGGACCATGGATAGAGCACTGGCCCTGGAATCAGAAAGACCTGAATTCAAATCTGGTCTCTGATATTTACCAGCTGTGTGATCCTAAGCAAGTCATTTAACCCCACTTGCCTCCCCCTCTAAAAAAAAAAACAACCCAACAAATATTATTTCATTTGACAGAGACAAACACACACACACACACACATACACACACACACACTCACATAAACTACTTTTTTTTATCTTTAACTGCCACTAATTAGAATCAGTTGAAGGAACTGGAGAAAAGAAGATCTCAAAGGACATGATACCTGACTTAGGGTACTTGAAAGAGTTAAAGAGATTGTGATCATTTGGAGGGCAGACCCAAGGGGCTGGCATCAGTGAGTCACTTGTATGTTCTTCATACCAGTAGGAATGAGTGAGCCATAAACAAATGTTACTTTCCTACCCTCTTTTCTGACCTCCAGACTGGCATCTGCAACCACTCATTGGATATCTCAAAATAGATGTCCCACAAACATCTTGAACTCAATACATCCAAAGCTAAACTCACTGTCTTTCTCTTCTTCGTCATCTCTCTCTTCTTCCTAACTTTCCAGTTACTATAAAGGGCAACACCATCCTCCCAGTCATCCAAGCACTCAGCTAGGTATCATCCTTGACTCCTTGCTCTCTCTCAGCCCCCATTTCTGATATGGTGCCAAGGCCTGTCCATTCTACCTCCATAATACCTCTCAAATATGCCCCTTCCCTCCCTCCCTTGGCATTACTTCTTCCATGGTGCAGACTCTCATAATTACACATCTAGTCTATTGCAAAATCTGCTAGCAGGTCTCCCTGCCTCATCAGAGCTCATTCTTCTATGAAAAGCCAACTGGGCCATATACAGTTCAAGTCAACCAACCACCAGGCCTAGGGCAGTACAAATCTGTAGATAGTTTTGGATCATAGATACAGAGCCAGAAGTGGTCTAAGAAATTATTTAATTCAAACTCCTCATTTTATAGTTGAGGCCTATAGAAGGTACCTGACTTGCCCACAGAGGTAATAAATATTTGATTTAAATTCAAGTCCTCTCCCTTCTAACCCAAGGCTCTTTTCTACATATAACATAGGAATAACACACTTTCCCCTTTAGAAGGGCTTTAAAGGAGGGATTAACTTCGCTCAGCTCAGAGGAGTGATTCTAATTTGGAGAATGGCAGCCTGTGGGACCATGTGCCATCAACCCTCCCCTCGAGAGAAAGAATGCCAATATGTCACACTGAATGGGGGAGGGAGAGGAGGAGTCTGCCCTCTCACTCCTGGGTCTCACCTGAATGTCCATGGCTGATGCCAAGGTTGGGCTGGTGTTCCCGGAGAGGGAGAAGTCCCCCTGCTGGATAGTCCTGTGGATAATGTCGTTATGGTTCACCACGGTGGCCAGACGGATAGGCAGGCCCATCTGCTGAGCAAAGCAGCCCGCTAGAAACAAGGATGAGCAGAAGCCTTTTGAGCCTAAAGTGACAGCCCAGGTGAGCTGGTGACATGTGTGTGCATAGGGGAGGATGATGTTAGCAGCAGGGCTGGGATTCCACACGGAATTCTCACTCCAGCTCTCATGCTCTCCTGCTAAATCCCTAAGTGTCTTTTAAAGATGGCCCCAATCAGTACTTCTTTTACAAAGCCTTCCCTAAATGCATCCCCAGACTTGGGACTAAGAAGAGCCTAAAGTCAGAAATTTGAATCCAGAGGTTCTGGATTCAAATCCTACACGACCTCAGGATGATCACTTCATATTTTCGGGGCTTCCCTGTCTAACTCTGTAAAGCAAAGGGTTTGTTCTAGCTGTCCTCAGAGGTCTCATTCTACTCTAATTCTGTGAGACCATGAGACAACTCCAAGGCTAGTCTGTGGGCTGACACTCAGGGCTCTCCTCACCAGCCAGATTGCCTGCAGCCCCTGTCGGCACGACCACCTCTACGAGGGGTAGCGGACAGACGTCCACGGACGGTGTACACTGGAAGTAGGCGAAGAAATAGTGAGCCATCTGCACAAGGACCCGGGACCAGTTGATGGAATTCAGACTCATCAGGTTATGCTTCTTGGCAAAACCTACATCGGCAAAGACGTCTTTGATGGGCTCATCCAGCTCGTCACTATCACCTTCCACTGTTGGGAGAGAGAAGACATGAGGGGGGTCAGGAATTCAGGGACTCTGAGCCCAAAGAGCTCCTTCCCAGCCTTCTGGGCATTCCAGGCCTTCTGCACTCTGATCACACTCTGTGGAGCCTACCCAACTTCTCAGTCACCCAATCAGGCATTCTCTGCCTGATTGAACATCCTTCACACTCATTTATGCAACACATTGAAACCACCCATTCATGTAGCATGGCTTTCCATTAAAATGTAAGTTCTTTGCCTGTATTTTGTTCATACCCCCAGGGCTTAATAAATGTTTGGCATGTGTTATTTAAGTAAGTACTATGATTCAGTGTGGTGGGAGCAATTTCTGCCCTGAAGTCAAGGTTCATTTTTCTTTAAAAGTGTTGAATCCATCCCTGAGACTTAACAGGCCCAGACCACAAAGGCCTAGAACACTGATGTCACTTCCTGGTGGCAGAAGTACAGAGATCAGAAAGTAAAGAGTCTGTAGTGGTTTATGATTGGCAGCCCACCATGGCCAGTACAAAGGTCAATGTGTACCTAAATGGATTGGTGTGAAGTCCCCACTAAGTATCCTTTCCATGCTATGACTCAATCAACTTCTTTTGGGGGACTACTAATTTGTCTAAGAATGTCTCATTCATTCTAAATCTCAAACTTGAACTACCAGACAGGCCTGAGTCTGTCAAATGGCAGTTAGTCAAGGAACAACGTAATCTCTAATACATTACAAATGAAGAGAATGTACATTGAAAGGGTAGGGGGATCTTTCAGCACCTCTTGAACTTCACCACAGAAGCAGTCCCTTCCCCCTTTAGAGCAGGGATTCATCACCCTTTTTGTATCAAGCACCTCTCTGGTGGTCTGGTGAAGAACACCTTCTCAGAATGGTGTTTTAAATGTGCAAAATAAAATACATTGGATTACAAAGAGCCAATCAGATTGAAAGTGATCTCTTTACCATCCATCTACCTATCTATCTATCCAGCTATTCATTATCTATCCATCCCTCCATTCTTCCATCTATTCATCTGTCTACCTAGCATTCATCTATCCAGCTATTCACCTACTATTCATCAGCTATGTATCCATCCATCCATTCATCCATCATCTATCTATCCATCTATTCATCTATGTATCCATTTACTCACTTATCTATTCATCTATACCTATCCATCCATTCATCTATTCATCTATCAGCCATCCATCCATCTATTAATCAATCTATCCATCCATCTATTCATCTCTTCATTTATTTTCCTATCCATTCATCCATCTATCCATCTATTTATCTGTCTGTCTGCCTGTCTATCTCTATGTAAGTTCATAGATCCTAGGTTAAGAACCATTATACAGAGGGTCTCAGGTTTTAGTCTAACTCTTCCAAGATTAAATGACTCCCTTCCCTTAACATTGCATCAGCACAAGGTCCATTCACCACCCCAGAAGATTCCCATGCAGTCCCTACCCCCAAACACATGCACATTGTCCTCAATCACTGTTGTCATCTGGAGCTCCTGGATCTTGGAGCAGCGTCCCAGGGGTAACAAGACAATGATGTCCATGTTTTTGGCTCCACGGACACTTTCAATGGCTGAGCTCCCTGTGTCTCCAGAAGTCCCTGATGGAGAATAAGTGTAATGTTAATAATTCAAACTACAATTACTGTTATTGCTGCTGATACTACTACCACCACCACTACTTCTACTACTACTGCTACTACTACTACTACTACTACTACTACTACTACTAGTTTTTATAGAGAACTCTCAGGTTTACAAAGTAATTTACAAATATTCTCTCATCTGATTCTCACAACCTTGGGAAGTAGGTGCAGTTATTATTTCCATTCTATATATGAGGAAACTGAAGAGATCTTGTGACTTGCCCATGGTCACACAGCTGGTGAATGTCTGAGGCTGGATTTGAACTCAGGTCTTCTTGACTCTAGGCCTAGTGCTCTGTGTGCTATGGTGCCCCCTAGTTCCCTTGTAAGCACTTTGATAGTGCTTTATGGACTGGATTAATTTTGTTATTTTTTTTTAGACCAGACCAGGTGATTTCATGTTGCAGGAAACTCCCAGTGTAGAAACTCCTCTAACCAATGTAGATCAATGCTTTCTCTGTAACTTAGAGTCTTTGAGAGTCACTTTAGGCTTTGAGAAGTTAAGTAACCTGACTAAATATAGTAAGACAATATGTGTCCAACATGGGACTTGAACTCAGCTCTTCCTGACTCTCTATATACCATGCCACGTTACTCTAAGGTTTATAAAGCACCTTTCTCACCCCACTTTGTGAGAAAGACAGCACTATCGCACCCACTGAGAAGCCTGAAACTCAAAGAGATTCTGTGACTTGTGTTGTGCTATCTGTAGCACAACTATTAAGCGTCAGAGATGGGAACTTTTCCTGACTCCGAGCCCTGCACTCTAGGCCACAATGCCAAACAGTAGGGCTCCCACCTGCTGCCAGGCAGAAACTTATCAATCCCTGGAACATACCTGGGACCACAGGGATGAATGATTTCCACACAACACTGAGCATACAACCCTGATGGGATCTGAAGGACGAGCCCACTCACTAGCTATTCTGGAACCAGCGCAAGGCTTGCACGGACACATGGATGCTGCCTTCCACAGTTCTCCCTGTGACCAATTGTACCCAGTGACTGGGAAGATAGACCCTATACTTACAGGGGCAGCCTATATTACTGGAGCAACCTGACACCAGAGCCTGAGACTGGAGTCCTAAGCCCAGGATCTGGATCCCAGTTCAGCAGCTCCTTAGCTTTATGACTCAGTTTCCCCATCTGTAGAATGAGGAGGTTGAACTAGATGACCTCTGAGGGTCCCTCCAGCCCTGGATCTAGGATCCTTAAATGAAAAAGTCAGAGGGGATAACGTCAGGGCTTCCTTCCTCCCAGCTCTAACTCCTAAGGTCATTTCACCCACCTACAACAATGGTGATGTGTTTCTGCCTTTTCTCCAGAAAGTACTGTAAGAACTGTCCTGTACAGGACAGTGACAGGTCCTTGAAGGCGTAGGTGACACCATGCCACAGCTCCAGCACATTCAACCCATTCTTCATCCTGGACATGTGAACAATGTCTCTGTGGCGGAACCTGCTGAAAGCTCTGGCAATCAGACCTGGAGGGGAATAAGGAATAAGAGTTCTTTTGTCCAACAGTGTCTCAGTCCCAGACAGTTCACATCTCCCCTACCAGGACTGGGCTATGAAAGTGCATCTTTCAGGCTATCTTTTCCCATTTTTTTCCTAAAGGAGTAAAGACATTTTTTAGGGGGAGTTGGCTGTAATTTTAGGTATGCAATTTTTTTTCCCTAAAGGAATGGAATTTGCTTCTATTATAGAAGGGGGAAGTATGCTGAGGTCCTACGTACAATTTATATGGCGCCACACACATTCAAAAAGGAGAAAGTCAAAAACAGAAAGAGGAGGGGAAAGAATGAGAAAAGGAAAGAAGGAGAGAAAGAGACAGACAGAGAGAGAACTGTTTGTCATGGATGGTGGGGATTAGAGTAGATAACCTTAAGGTCCCTTCCCAGCTCTGACATTTTAAGATTCTAAAAAGTCTCTTGAAAGTTGGCATGTGAAATTAATGAAAAATAAATCCCACCAGGTTTTGAGATTTTAGATGAGCCATACAGAATGATAGGATCCTGGACATTTTATAGACAAAATAAAATAAAATAAAATTAGGCAGCTTCAATCAATGAACAGGCATTGAACTTTTAATCACTTTTTCCAAATAACTTTTTATGAATATATATTTTTTAAATTACCAAATTTCCTGGTGTATTTCTTCCCTTCTCCTTGTCCCAATGAGACTTCCTTTACAAAAAAATAAAAACCAGTTCAGCAAAAATAATCAACATGGAAAAAGCTTGACAGCAGCCCATTCCATCACAGTGGATCGTAGTGGAACAGCACTCGGGTTCTTTTTAAAATACCTTTTCTCACCGATATCTTTTATTTCTATTTTTTTATTTTTATGTTGCCTAGATTTCCCCCTGTATTCCTCCTCTCCCTCTTCCCAGAGAGCCACCCCTTATAATAAGGAATTTTTGGAAAAGGAATGTAGAAATATATTTAACATGATCGCACATGTGTAACTTATATCGGATTGCTTGCCATTTTGGGGAGGGGGTGACAAAAATTGGAATTCAAAATCTTATAAAAAAAAGAATACTGAAAACTACTTTTAAAATAAAATGCTATTTACAAAAAAAAGTAATGTGGAATTTACTATATAGTTTTTATTTTAATAGATTTTATTGATATCTTTGTTTTTTTTATATCGCCTAGATTTCCCCCTTTATTCTCCTCTCCCTCCACTTACCCCAGTGGGTAGAAAGAGGGAAAAAAAGACAGAAAGAAAAAAATTAGTAAAAAAACAATCAAAATCTCTACACACACATACACACACACACACTCTCACACACACAATCTGCACACATACATATTATATGCAGTGTAAGGTAACCCATACTTGCTTATCTCTGCAAAGGAGGTGTCTTCTCTTAATTCTTTTTTTCGGTCATTTGCTCTTGGTGATTTCATAGCATCCAGTTTCAATTATTTTCCAGGAGCTAAGCCCTTCCTAAGTTGAGTTGGAATCTGGGGGACTCACCTTTCAAGTCTTTCTTTGGAATGAGCTCTGGATCAATGAAGAGAGAACACAGCTCAGTCACCAGGGCAGGGTAGGAGAGGGTGCTCCACTGTTTCAGGGTTTCCCTGTCCAGCTGCGGGATCTCTTCAGGCATGAAGAGGCCCCCATCAGGGGCATAGCCTGAGAACAAAGCTCCTTCAAAGTCAACACTGGGGGTTCCTCCCCGGGTACTGATGTACCTCATAATGCTTTGAACCCTGGAAAAGAGAAGCAACTTCTGGAACTGAAGCAGAGAAAAGGTCCTAGCCACAGAGGGAGGCTGCCAATTGAATACTAAGAAATACTCCCACAGACATCTCTTTCCAAATGAGCTGCTTCATTGATGAAGACATAGGAGATTGACAAGAGTGTTGGACCAGCTGGTCAACAATCCTGAGTTCTTGACTCAGCTCTGCTCTATACTGACTTTGGACAAGTTACTCCCTCTCTCTGGTCCTGTCCTATTCACTTCACAGGCTGGTAGTGAGGGTCTGAGGTGTGTCCTTTGTGTGAGTGGCATATTTTGAGAAAAGATAGCACAGCTATTGCTGATGAGGCAGACAGCTATGGCATTCCCCTAGGCAGAGACTAGCTGGGCTATTCACTCCTGGGCAAGGTTTGAAAATTGCACACCATATGTGTATGCAGCCATGGCAGATTTTTAAGGCTTATTGTAAATGACACATACAGTTTGGTTTGATGCGAAGAGCCCTGGATTTTGAGTCACAGCAACTGGGTTCAAATGCCATATTTCTTGCCATCTGTGTGACCTCAGGCACATCACAACACTTCTCTGAGCCTAAGTCTCCTCATCTGTACAATGAAGGCTCTAAATGTCCCCTAAGGTCCTTACCAGCTGCAGACAGAGCATTTTAAGTGTTTACCATATGCCAAGCATTGTACTAAGTACTAGGAATACAAATTTAAGGGAAAAAAACAATAAATTTTAATTTTAAAATTTAAAATAAAAAACCCAGTTCCTATCCTCCAAGGAGCTTATGTCCTACCATGAGAGGTCAACACATAAAGGGGAGGAAGGATTGGAAGGGAGGAAGAAAGAGGAGTAACAGGATGGGAAGGATGCTGAGGAGGTAATAGAAAAATATGGAGGCATAAACAAGGTGGAAGGAGGCAATCTTGTAACACTTGGCTTCACTCTCATCTGAACTAGTCAAAGGAGGGAAGAAGATACAAAGGCAGAGTGAGGTACAGAAATAAATACATTTCATTCAAAAGGGGAACAGGGGAAAGACAAGAAGAGAGGAGAGGATAGGTATATCAAGGGAGACATCCGGTCCTAAGCAAAACAAACTCTAAGGATGCTCAAAACTATTTCCAGCAGCTCTTTTCGTGGTGGGCAAAGAATCGGAAACAAAGGGGATGCCCATCAATTGGGTAATGGCTGAATAACTGATAATATATGAGTGTGATTATGCTACAGGAAATGACAAGGAGGATGGTTTCAGAGAAACCTGGGAAGAACTATAGGAACTGATGCCAGGTGAAATGAGCAGAACCAGGAGAACCATGTAGACAAGAACAGTAATATGGTAAGAGCAATTGACTTTGAAAGACTTAGAAACACTGATCATTGGAATAACCAACCATGATTTCCAATGAAAGATGCTATCTACCTCCTGGTAGAAAGGTGTCGGACTCAAAGTGTCGGATGATATATACATACATACATACATACATACATACATACATACATATATATATATATATATATTTAACTTGGCCAATGCAGAAATTTGCTTTGCTTGATTCTATGTGTTTATAACATGCTTTATTTTTGTTTCATTTTCAATTTGGAAGGGGGGGGTTGAGAGGAGAGAAAGCAAATTTTTACTGATTGAAATTAATTTTTTTTTTTTTTAATTCAGAGAGTCGGGAGTGAATGGTGAACTTCATCAGAAGTGAAGCGAACTTGGATGGATTGGGCAATAATAGTCCCTTTGGTTCCCTCCTTGTCTTTTAGAAAAACCGGTTATGAGTTCATTCACAATCATTCAGTCACAATCCATTAGACCATGAGTTTCATTAGGGAAAGAACTGTCTTTTTGCCTCTTATTCCAATGCTTAGCACAGTGCGTGGCACATAGTCGGTGCTTAATAAATGTTTATATCGATTGATTGATTGTGAGCCTCCTAATTAAGAAGATTTCTACTTTAGGCACAAAATCCTTAACATTTAGTCAGAGGTTAAAGTGTCTGCCTCACTTTTCATTTACGTCTTTCTCTGCTGAACTCCTAGTCTCTTGGTGGTCGAGGCAACAATTCAGTTTACCAGAAACAGTTTGGGTAAGGAAACACAGAGGTGATATTAGAGTGGAGAGAAAGCTGAAGCAAGAAGTGACCTCGGGACTTGGTCCAGCCCGGGGCCCTCTAGTTCTGGATGCCAAGGACTCTCCTCCGTGTCTCTGCCCCTTCTCGGCCCCAGCTGGGTGGGAATAGCTGCCAAACCCTCCGTCTCCCTCCCTCTCGTCCTGCTATCCTTGCTTTCATTCAAGCGCTTTAGGGGGCCACGCTTTTAGGGAGAACTGATCGACTCCAGCCCCCGGGCTTGACCAGTAAGGAAACTCTCGATTCTATCAGGCCCGGCGGAGGTTGGGCACCCAGGAAGTAAGGGGCTGAGCGGTCGTTTGACCCTTGGTCGTCTAAGTCCCGAGCCATCCGCGAGCCCCTGCGTGTCCTTGGGCCGGCGCGGGAGGGGAGGGGAGGCCCGATCACTTCTAAGTGCTGGGTAAAAGGGGAGGGGAGGCGGAGAGGGTGCTGTCCGAGGCCTCTCCCCGCAGCTCGGATCCCGTTCGGGCTCTGAACTGGGTGTGGGCGGCAGAGGGCAGCAGAGGCAGCTCGCGGGCCCCGGGGCTCCCGGGGAGGAAGGCCAGGTGGGCTAGGACCGAAGCCCCAGTGTCCGGGCCAGGCAGGCTGGAGGAGGGCGCGGAGTAGCTCCCCCTCCCCTGGCCTCTTTCCGCTTACCGTGCGCTGGAAGCGCTAGAGGCGAGGCACCTGCACGTAGGCTCCCGGCCTGCACGGGTGCTGGACAGCGGCCCGGAGGGCGGAGCTCAGCCTTGGGCCTGCGGAGCTTGACCTCGGGCCTCCGCAGCCTTCCCGAACCGCCGCCGGGGGCTCTCGAAGGGAGAGGGAGCCCTGGGCTCTAGGCACCGCCCCCACGGCTAGAAGCGTGGCCTAGAGGAGTGAGCGCTGGGTTCGAATCCCGCCTCTCGAGTGAAAATAACTTCGTCCCCCCTCCCTCTCATTCGAGCTCATGGATCGCACCCCGCTCCCACCCCAGCGAAATTCGTGAAAAGGCTGAGAACCTCTACCCTAAACGCCCACTAGCTGGGTCATCCTGGGCTTCCCTGAGCCTCCCCTTGCCCGCCTGTCAAAGAAGCACAATAATAGTGCCCGCCTGTTAAAGAGTCTTTGGCCGGGAGACCTGGATGGCCGAGACTCACTTTCTCCATCTGGCAGAAGGGCATGATAATAGCACTGACCGCACAGGGTAGAAAGCGTGCTTTGGAAACCTGCAGATCCTCACTCCCCAGGCACCCCCAGGCCAAGATTCTTCCTCCTCACCTGCAGCGACAAGCTAGGCCAATCCCTTCTTGTTACAGATGAGGAAACTGAGGCTCGGAGGCCAGGCGACTTGCCCATGGAGGCAGCTGAGGTTAAATGACCTCTTGGAGGGCTCCCAAGTTCCTAAGTTCTTGTAAGGCGGAGGAGCAGGACTCCAAGCCGGCCTTCCGATACCAAGTCTAGGGAGAGCCTCTATCCCTGAGAGCTTGGCTGCCGAGGTCGGGTAGGGTACCAGACCCCAAGAAAAAGAGGGGAGCTTGACTACCCTGGGCGCTTCTGATCAGGCCGCCTGGCCGGGCTGGGATTAACAGGGTTAGGCTAGCGAGAGAAAGGGAACCCGCAAGGACGAGGGCCATGGTTCAGAGTGACCCTAAGGGGAACCTGAGCTTTCGCCCCATTTCAGCCCTGCCTCCTCCAGGGGGTTGCTCCCCTTGCCTCTGAGTCCCCCCGCCTTGCAGACACGCACACGCGCCATCACACCAGCATCTGACTCTGCGATGCCAGAAATCCTAAATCCTGCCAGCAGACTCTCGCTGATACCCGCAAAGGAACATTAACTTCTTTATGTCCCCACCTGGGCACCGAGGTAGCTGGGATGATGGAATGTGGCGCCCTTAAACCAAATGCCATTCCCGTACCGGGGCTTCCCAGTGGCTTTGACCTTCAGGGAGTCCCAGCCCTGTATGGAGGCACATATATGATCCACTGTGTCCCGAAGTGGCATGAAATTCTCAAATTCAAAATTATTTCCTGTGTCATTTAATACATATGTGAGTCTTAGTCTGGTGTATCAGATGGAGTCGAAACGGGAGTTCCACCACCCTGAGGCTGTGTGACCTTGGATAACACTTTAACTCTGAACCTACGAAGTGATGACAGGATCAATCACAGATTTAGAACTGGAATGGGAGGACATTGGTTCAGCTCCTGACTCTGACATATACTATGTGCATGAACTGAGCCTCAGTTTCCTCATCTGTAAAATGAGGAAGTTGGACCCATAAGGTCTCTTCTAGCAATAAATCTATGATCTTATGTCCTCGGTGCCCTTTGTAACTAACCAGAAGGCAGGATATAAATGAGTCAATCTTATATTTGCTGTAGATAGGAGGGGGTGATGAAATTGAACAAACAAGAGAGTGACACAACTTCAAAAAGAATGAAAATTACTGCTGTACCTAATATATTCTCAGAAAGTATGTAATTCAACAAATAATTCAGTTTGACAAGCATCTATTAAGTACTTGCTACATGTAATGCCTCCTGCTGAGCCTTGGGGATCCAAGGGCAGAAATGAGACCATCTCTGCCCTCAGAGGGCTTATCCTCATGGGGGGGACAGCGTGGGGGGGGCAGAGGAGAACAGGAGCTTACAGTACAAGCAATCTGAGGAGGGAGACATTCCTGAGCAATGGGGGGATCCAGGAAGGTGTTAGGGAAGAAGGGACAAGAAGCAGGAAAGCAAAGGATTCTAAGAAAACAGCATTTATAGAAGAGTTAGCATTCATAACATACATGAACCTTATGAGGTTTGCAAAGAACTTTACAAATATCTCATTCAATCCTCACAACAACCCAGGAAAAGAGTGCTATTTTTATGGCCATTTTATAGGTTAAAAAAAAACTGAGGCAGGTAGAGGTTAAGACATAGGTAAAGTACAGATTAGTTGGGGGAGAGACTAGAGACAAATAAAACCAGTTAGAAAGCTAGTATAGTCGTGCAGGTGAGCAATAAGGAGGGGCTGACCTCTGGTTATGGTCCTTTGAGTGAATAAGAGGGAACCGATAATAGCAATAATTAACATTTTTGTGTATATTTGTCCTTCGTTGCGGAAGAAGACCATGTCAGAGAAATAATGACGTAACTTGCACCTGACTTTGTGATGATTGAAGGAGGGCTGTGCAGCCTCACTTCTCCTCCAGAGCCATCTGAATCCTGTGATCAGATATTCATCAGGATGACTGGAGATGACCCAGAATGAGGCAATTGGGGTTCAATGACTTGCCCAAGGTCACACACACTAGTGAGTGTCAAGTGTCTGAGGTGAGATTGGAACTCAGGTCCTCCTGACTCCTGCACTGCACCACCTAGCTGCCAGCACTTCAAGTAGTAGTGCTTTAAGGTTTGCAAAATATTTTACCTGAATTATCTCTTTCAAAGCTCCCAACAACTCGGGGAGGTTGGAATTAGGGATATTGCAGAGTCCCAAATGTTGTCCTGCAGTTGTTACCATTTTTTTTAAAATAGTATTTTGTTTTTTTCAGTTACATGTCAAGACAATTTTTGCATTCATTTTTAGTTGTAATCTTTTAATAGTTTAAAACAATCAAAGTTTTAAAACTAATAACCTTTAAAACTATGAAACTTTAAAAGCAATTAGACTAGCTAAATGACTAGTTAGCAAAGCTTAAAACTGTACTATGATTTTTGGGACATGCTGTATTATCCTCAATTTTTGGATGAGCAAACAGGCTCAGAATTATATTTATTCCAGTTCCCTCAGCCAAAGACTATTTTATGAAGAACTTGCATGGGGCAGGCGATCACATGGTGGCCAGAAGAAACGATACAAGGACACTCTCAAGAACTTTGGGTTTGACTGGCACAGGACTGCTCGGCATGGCATACCCACATCAGAAAGGGTGCTGTGGTCTTTGAGCAAAGCAGAATTGAGACAGCACAAAGTTAACACAGGATGCACAAGTTTGGGATATCCAGCCCAAATATTCACATGGACTATCTGTGCCCAACCTGTGGTAGAGCATGCTGAGCCCGTATTGGTCTGATCAGCCACAGTTGGACACACTGAAATTTCACTTTACAATGGTGATGTCATTTTGGTCCTCCTGGAAGAAGAAGGACAGCAATCAACCAACTAAGGATGAGATTCAAAATCAGGTTTCCTGACATCAAGTCTAGCACTGTAGCCACAATAATCTGTTACTTTAATTTTCACACTTTAAAAAATTTTTGTATTGATCTACTGTAAAAGTAGTAATACTGTATTCCAATCTCATTCATTTTAAATTTGCTGTGGTTACTAACATTTCTGGCTTAAGTTGCCATTTCCCTAGTTTTGTTGTGAAGTAGATATCATTTCTGCAACACTCCCCTTTCAGACATAGGCCACTTAGAAAACCTACTCCAGCTGAAGCATTCTGAAACCCCTATCACTGTACTTACTTTTATTAGTCAGGCAAAAGACACCATTTGTTCACAGCAAAGGCATTGAGTGAAATAGCACAGTAAGAAAAGTGGCAAAAGTACCTTCCCATATTGCCATTAACCTGGAGTAAGTTGTCATTCAGTCATGTCTGACTCTTTGTGACCCCATTTGGGATTTTCTTGGCAGAGATGCTAGAATGGTTTGCCATTTCCTTCTCCAGCTCATGTGACAGATGAGAAAACTGAGGCAGAGTTAAGTGACTTGCCCAGGGTATCACAGCTAGTAAGAGTCTGAGGTTGGATTTGAACTTAGGAAGGTGAGTCTTTCTGACTCCAGGCTCAACGCTCAAACCACTCTCTATCCTAGCTGCCAACCTGGCATGTTCTCTTTCACAAAGATATATCATCAGTGGGAAGACTGACCATTCTTGTGGGGTAGTGCACATACTGAGAAGCATTCACAAAGGGAGTATGTGTGGTCAGTGTACAGATGTGGAAGGGTCATTCATGTCTCTAACACACATATGTCTTCTGAAAACATCACATTGTTCTACGAGACCTCTCCCTGCCGGGCACTCCATCTCTACTCGTCCCTGTTGCTTTCTCTTCCCACCGGGCTGTTCTTGACAATACCACCTGGGGGCCTCAGATGTTGTCTTTAAACAAAGTCAGGAGGTGAAACAGTGGATAAAGTACCAGGTCTGAAGTTAGAGAGACTCCAGTTCAAATCCAACCTCAGGCACTTCGTAGCTGTGTGACTCTGGGCAAGTCACTTCACTTTTATTCTCTTCACTTTCCTCCCCTGTAAAAGCAAGGGTGGGGGAGGGGGGGTGTCATAATAGTACTTTCCTCCCCTGGTAGTTGTTAAGATCAAATGAGGTGATAATTGTAAAACACTTAGCATAGTGTCTGGCATATAGTAAGCACAATATAAATGTTAGCTGTTATTATCATTTTCATTTTCCCCTTAAGTGAGGGAACAAACAGTTTTATTCCCATACAAGGGAAGGAACACTCTTTAAATGATTACAGTCAATTGAGAGGCTAATATTCAAGTCTCATTAGGATATTTACAGGATTTCTCATTAGTGATTTTTCATTTCACAGCCCACTAAAGATCCAATGGGATCTTTCACACACAACACATCTCTATCTCCCTTTGTCTCTGTCTCTCTCTGTCTCTGTCTCTCTGTGTCTTATTTACCCTCAGCCAAGCTGGCTCAGCTGCCTCTTTCCCCTGCAACCACACCAGTAGTGGGTGTAGTTCAACCTTCCTTTTTGAAAGGACCGGTGACATCTGGATTGTTGAGGAGAGAAATGGGAGAGCTGGTTCAGAGGTGAATGAATTCACTTGGACCTTCTCTGTAGCCATTGGGCACTTTATTGATACAAAAGCAGCAGACCTGAGATTTAGCAAGGAGCTAAACAAAGGCATTGATAAAGGAAAAGAACCAGACTTATATACACTGCCTGTAGGATGATGATGTAATTTTTAGAGTTTCTAATGGGGGTTGGAAATTTAGGGACAGGATGAGGATAAGATGGATGACAGATAAGGGAGACAGGGGAAACTTTATAACCCAGAATGGGGGAGACAAGGAATTTTATGGTCCAGGATAAGGGGGAAATTTTATGGTATTTCAAGATAAGGGGGATAGACTTAAAGGGAGCTCCCAGGTTAGAAAATAAACCAGGAGTTTCACCAAATCAACTCTTAATATTATTTTTAACTCTTAGGGCACTATTTGCATCCACATCAGGGTGATGCCTTGACTTGATAGGAACTGGCTTTAAATGAAGCAGCCTAGTAGCTAATACCCCACTTCTGGGGTGGGGGGAAGGGAAGAGGCTGGAAGGAAGGTAAACTTCAATGAACTTTAGAGGTCCTAAGGTCCTCTTGACCGGAACATGTGATAGGAACAGGCACATTCTGGGACCAGGAAGCGGTCCCAAGAGCCTATTGTTAAATTTTCTGTGTGAGCATTTCCCTAGGAAATCAGTCAATGCTACAAATCAGGATTTGCTTTCTCATTTTCTTGTTTAAAAATGTAGATCTGGCAACAGCACAGTGGATGTGATCCACAAGATCACTAGTGCCAGGATGACCTTGGTTTAAAATCCTACCTCAGAAACACATTCAGTAGGTGACCCCTTGGTAAATTATTTATCTCCTCAGTATCCTAATCTGTAAAATGGGTAGAATGCTTCCCTACCTAGCCCATGGGGCTGTGGTAAGGTTTAAAGGAATCAAGTATTTGCAAAGTATTTTGCAGACAGACTTCGGAGAGCTTCACACATGCCCGGAGGGCAGGACAAAAGTTGGTAGGCCAGTTGATGAAGCAATCATCATGCTCATTGCTGCTGCAGAATGTGTATAAAGTCCTCCCATGGCGCTGCCTCGTGGCACAGAGGTGACCTTGACTTCTCAGTTCAAGTGCGAGTCCTGGCAGGTATGCTCAGCCTGGAACAGCTACAGATAGGAGCTCAGGGAATGGTCTTCCATGTGTCGAAAGACTGACCTCCTAAATGAGGAGAGGACGTAGTCAGCAAATAGGAAGGTAGTGATGCTTTTTTTTTTTTTTTTTTTTTTTTGGCTGCCACTGCTTGTTAAGACTATGCTCTAGGGTATCAGAGGTTGCTATCTGCACTGATGAAAGGCTCCCAATCCCTGACTTTTGCAGATAGGAAACTAGTGATGCTTTTTTTTGACTGCGGCAGCTCATTAAGACTATGCCCTAAGGTATCAGAGGCTGCTATCTGCACTGATGAAAGGCTCCCTGCTCCTGACTTTTGTCCTTTGTTTATGCCTATGTGCATGAATGCCAGTTAATGAGTGAAGTTTGCTCTATGCAACTATGACTGAGTAGCCTAACATCTAGACCTATAACTAGGATGAGTTGACTGGGGCTTTAGCCAAGGGCTTTGAAATTTATTTGAGGCCGATGGTTCTTGTACTCCACCAGAAACATATAAATAACTGAGTTTAGCAAGTAGTAAGAATAATTAGTTAAAATAGCAAGCCTGGAATCTGCCTCCTTTCTTTTTCCCCACCCCTTGTCTCAACCCCATTCTCCTTTGTTCTAAGTAGTTGTTACGAGGGTACTTTTGTATTTTCAGATATACCCCAGATGTGACAAATTCTAGGTCTCCCTCTGTTAAACCCTCCCTTGGATCACAGGGTTGGGAGAAACCACAAGTATGTGGATTAAGGCGACAGATCTCTGTTCAGTACTTCATATATCAATGGTCTTTAGTGATGAGACAGACCAGGATATTAGAGATAACATTCATGCGTTTTGGTAGACAACGGCAATACATAACACTATGATTTGCCAAAGGACAGGGCCAGAGGGAATCTTGGGATTCTTGGCGGATAGATTCCTAGCAGAGGATCTTGTCTGATGAAGCCATATTCATCCTCACTTATCCTCCACTCTACTACCAAGATGATTTCCCTTAAGCATCATATCCCTCCTCTACTCCAAACTCTGAGGGCTTCTGCTCAAAACATAGAATTAAATATAAACCCTTCTCTTTTGACCTTTAAAGCTAAAACTTGGCCCCTTCTGACTTTTCTAGTCTCATTGGATATTCCAACCCCACTCTACAATTCAGCCAGACTGGCCTTCTCTCTGCTTCTCACCCATCTTCCATCTCCCATCTTCCACATGTCCACCTTCTACACCTTCACTTTATAGAATTTCACTCTTTCTTCAAGATACCACTCAAGCTCCATCTTCTGCATGAAGGCTTTCTTTACTCCTGGTGGGCCCACTCCTCAGTCTCCTTTGCTGGATCTTCTTCCAGGTTGTACCTGTTGTGCGGGTCCCCCCAGGCTCTGTTTTGGTCCTTCTCATCTCCCTCTATAGTTTCTTGGTCATATCCGATGGATGGGTTATCATCCTTGTGTCAATGACTCTCACTTCTCCCTACCCAGCCTTCATCTCTCTCCTGTACTCCTAACTCACATACCAACCATCTGTCAGACATCTCAAACTGGATGGACATTTTAAATGTGATTTGTCCAAAACTGAACTCATTTCCCCCAAACTTTCGTGTCTTCTGAACTTTCCTCATTTTGCTGGAAGCAGTAGCGGGTTGGTAAGCCTCTGATATTGCACTCAGTCTGGTGCAGGTCTCCCTTCCTTCAAGGACTCATCTGTTGTGCTGGTGGCCTCTCCACCTCAAGTCTTCCCCAAGTCCAGTCCATTCCCTATTTAGCTGTCAAATTGGTCTTCCTATAGTGTAGGTCAGACCATGACACTCCCCTACCCAATAAACATAGATGACTTCCTTTCACCTCCAAGATAAAATATAAAATCCTGTTTGGTATTCAAAGCCCTCCACAAAGCCTCCTCACTGTTCCTCTCCCCAAACATTGGCTTGCTCAAATCAGTTCCTGGCACATAGTAGGTGCTTAATAAATGCTTGATGGATGAATTGATAGGAATATCATACAAGTGACTGTTTCTAGACAGAGCCTCCTATGGGAAAATTCACCCTGAAAAGGTGAATTCCCTCACCGCAGCCTAAACCCAACCATTATTCTGTAGGTGGGGGGAGGTGGCTAGGGGCCCTGCATGAGCTTTTTAACCCACCTCCTCCCTCGCATCCCAACACTGGGGACCTGAGAAGCTGGGGAGGGGGGATGCCCTCACATCTCTCCGTGCTGGGCCAGCCACCCGCCCCCCTCCAAGATCTCAGCCGATCATTTACATTTTTATCAAAGTTTTAGATAAAGGTGGATTTAGCATCCTTAGCAAATATACAGATGACTTCAAAGTTCAGAGGAATCTAGATTATGAGCTGGGAGGGACTTTAGAGATCGCTTGGAACCTTCCCTCCTTTGACTGATAAGGAATTTAAGGGTCAAAGGAGTCTAGAGGTCATGGTGATTGTCTCCAAGTTTACACAAGGAATTAGAAGTAAAGCAATTGTCCTGTTTATGACAGTTTAATGATGGGCAACAGGTATAGATCAACCTCCCCGCCTGCCCCCCTCGCACCCCCCCATCTTTCTGTCTGTCTTTTCCCCCCTTTCTCCCTCTCTCTTTCTCTCTCTGTCTCTTCCTGTCTCTGTCTGACTCTGTCTCTATCTGTGTCTCTCTGTCTCTGTGTCTCTGTATCTCTGTCTTTCTGTCTGTCTGTCTCTGTCTGTCTATCTGTCTGTCTGTCTGTCTGTCTCTCTCTCTCTCTCTCACTCTCTCCCCCTCTCTGACTCTTTCTGGCTCTCTGGCTCTGTCTCTCTCTGTCTTTGTCTCTCAGTGGATCTCTCTGTCTCTCTGCCTCTTTCATGATCATGAGATGAAGGGGCTGGTGAATTTTTCATCAGACACCTGTAACACCTATGTGGGATAATACCTCAGTAAAAAATGAACTATTCTAGATAAGCGAATTTTCCAGATAACTGAAACTTATGCCCATAAGCAGTCACTCAGTAAGCATTTATTAGGCTCCTGCTTATGCCAGAAAAGGTCCCTGGGGATCAAAGAAAGGCAAAAGACAGTCCTTGCTCTCTAGGTGCTCAAGGCCTAATGAGGGAGACAACCTGAAAAGGAGTATGTCTGAGTGGGATCTGTACAGGACAGACTGGGAGTAATCCATGCAGAGAAGATACCAGCTTTAAGGGGCTCCAGAAAGGCTTCTTGGAGAAAGTGGTATTTTAAGCACCAAAATATTCTTGTGCCTTGTTTTTATGTTTTGCATAACTTATTATGTATACTGGATGTCACATTGCTTACCATCTCAATGTGGGAGGGGGCTGGAGGGAGGAAGAAAATTTGAAATTGAAAATAAAAATATTTAAAAAAACCTTTTGTCTTTACGTCAGTTATGTTAGACTCCTCCTATGTCCCCTCACAGAGAGTCATCCCTTATGATAAAGGGGAAAAAAATCAGAGGAAGAAAAAAATGTTTAGCAAAACTAACTTGGTCCAGTGGCTTGGGGAAGCAATTTGGAATGATGCCCAGAAAAATCACTAAACTGTGCTATCCTTTAATATCACTAACTAAGTCTATGTCTCCAAAATGATTCAAGAAAGAGGAAAAAGAGCCATATGTAAAGCAATATTTGTAGCAGCTCTTTTTGTCTCAGCAAAGAACTCAAGCCTAATGGGGTAGCCATCTGTTGGGGAGTGGCTGGACCAGGGTGGTGATACCTGCTGCCTCAAGGTCACATGTGGCCCTCTAGGTCCTCAAGCCCTTCAACTGCACCCAAACTTCACAGAACAAATCCTTTTACTAAGGGATAAATGATAGTATAGGAATGGAATGGGATACATTTGTGGTGACTGCAGGAAACAGAAAAGGGGCAGTTTCTGAGAAACCTCGGAAGACTCGTATGAGCTTTGAATTTCTCAAAGAGAAGAAAACACAACACAATTCAGTGCGGAGGATGCCAATGAGTCAGTCACCACCCAAAATAGAACTGAGAGTTCTGTGATGCCCACAGAGGCTGCTAACATGTGTCGAGCCACTTTCCTCCTCATTAAGTGACCTTGGACCACCATACTTTTTGACAGTTTTTATGGAATTACATTTGCCCCTACCCCCTCCCATCTGGTTAGCAGTTGACTCTGCTTGCTGCTGTCACTGTTCTCACCTCAAACATCCTTTCCACAATGTCTATTAAATTGGGAGCACTTAATTCAACATTAGTCCAAGGAACGAAACTTCAAAGTTTGTAGAATTATCCATAAAAGAAGAGTAAATGGGCCCTAAGAAAAGGCCTTGACTCCTCTGACTCAAATGTACAGCTAGGTGGTACAATAGATAGAGCACCAATGCAGGAGTCAGGAGGTCCTCAGTTCAAATCTCACCCCAGATACTTGACACTCACTAGCTGTGTGACCTTGGGCAAGTCACTTAACCCCAGTTGCCTCCTCCTGGGTCATCTCCAGTCATCCTGATGAATATCTGGTCACTAGATTCAGATGGCTCTGGAGGAGAAGTGAGGCTGGTGACCTGCACAGCCCTTCCTCACTCAAAACAAAGTCAAGTGCAAGTCATGTCATTATTTCTCTGATGGCATGGTCTTCTTCGGCAATGAAGGATGAACACACAAACTTTTAAGTATATGGGTTTTATGATACCTATTCAAGTCTTCTGCTTCTTACCTGGGTGCCAGCTGTGCTCTGGTTAGCTGAGGGTCTAGGATAAGTGGTCTGCATTTATCCTATGAAGGGATCTTGGAAATCATCTAGTACAACCTCCTCATTTTACAGATGAGGAAACTGAAGTTCTGAGTGCCTGTGGTCAGACAGGAAGTGTCAGAGGTTGGATTGAACCCAAAATCTCCAACACCAGATGTACTGGAAAGATGAAAAGAAAGTCTTTTCAAAAAAATCTATATGATAAGAGACTCAAGGGAGCATTAGACAGCTAAAACCCAACTCAAGTTTTCCCTGCTAACAGAGATTACCTCTGGTTTCCTCTTGGTGACTGAAGAGATTTTATATCCTGCTATCATCTATTAATTAATATCCTGCTGATATTTATCATTCCACTTAGGGGCTTAACAAATATTTGCTGGTTTGATTTGAACCTTGAAAATAAGAAGCAAAAGATTCACAGATTCTCTAGCAGGTTGCACATATTTCATCCACTTATTAGAATAAGTTAGTAGTTGTTTCCTATGGGCTGCTTGGTTATATAATAACCAAAGCTGGGACAAGGAATATCGAGATGGGCAACTGCCTGGGTTAAGAATAAGATTCACCCAAGTCAGCAACTATTTTCAGTAAGTACACGTAATGCTAGCAAATTCCACTCTATGATATGTAAGCACCCTCCATCTATGCTCCCTGGACCTCCAGAGACCATGGTGGAGCCTTGCACTGAGGAGTAAGAGACCTGGCCCATTAAATCTAGTTGCCCCAAGGGATGCTTCACATCACACCCAAATCTCCAACCTTTCTTCTTGTTGGTCAGCCTCCCTCCACATGGGTCTTCTTTACCTCCTACTTCAAAGGTACTCTGTGTGGTAGGTATATTAAAGAAGGAAATGGCAAACCACTCCAGTATCTTTGCCAAGAAGATCCCAAGTGGGTCATGGAGAGTCAAACACAACCGAAGTAGACCAAACAACCACAAATGCAAGTCATTGTCGCATTTTGAGTCCAAAGAGACAGGCTTGTTTTAGCAATTCTTTCCCCATATTCCTCATATCCATCCCCTTCTCTCCACTCGCATGAATGCTTCCTTCACCTCTCACCAGGGCCATTGTCATAATTTCTTAATTAGTCAACCTCTCCTCTCTCTGATCCATTATCCAGTCTGCTACCAAAACAATCTCTCCAATGCACAGAAGTGACCATGTCAATTCCCTCCTCAGGCAGCCCGTCAGGTAAAATACAGGCTCTCCAACCAGACCTTTAAAGCCCTTGCCCGGTTCACATCATGTTACTCCCTGACATGTGCTGGACTGTCTTCCCAAACTGGTCTATGAGCTATTCTCCAAACTGGACCTACCACCTCCCACTTCCATGCTTCTGAATTGACTTGTCCCTCACATGGGAACACCTTCCCCTCTCATTTCTGCCCCTTAGAATCCTTAGCTTCCATCCATTATTCATTCAATTGAGCAATGGATCCATCAACATTTATTAAACACCTACTATGCTCCAGGAACTGTGAAAAGTGTGAGATGCCACTTAGTACAGGAAATCTTTCCTGATTGCTAGTGCTCTCTGAATCTTCAAATACAACTGTGTTTACTAATGTGTTTACATGCTATATTTCCTAAATGTAAGCTGGGGGTGAGGCAAGGACTGTTCTTTGATTTGTATATATATATATTTTTTATACTTAGCACCCAGCACAGTATTCTTGTCCTGGGGAAGGGATTACCAAGTGTGTGTGAATTTGGTAAAGTTAAATGACTATTTCTTTAAAGGGGAAGAGGAGCTTAAAAATTCAGTAAAGAAAAGGAAGGAAAATGAGTTTATCTATGCCCTTTTGTGCTCTGTTCAAAGCCCTAGAAATACAAATGGAAAACTAGACAATGTCTGCCTTCCAAAAGCTCATATGCCAGTGTGGGGAATCGGGATGTATAAGAGGGTTTGGTTTCAGGGCAGATGGAAAGGCCCGGGGATGCTTAGGAGTACAGGGGCAACAAATCTCTTTTCATGTCATTTCCACTGATAAAAGCTTCCATATTTGTTTCTAATACTGAAGCAAGAACCAAGGATTTGAATGGTGAGATTTCCTTTCCAGGTCTTAATTAGCTGTGACTGCTGAGGAGGTAGAGTCTCAACCACCTGATAGACCCACTACTAAGTCCCATTTGCATGAGAAAACTTTTGCCCCTTCCTTCCCCACCTCATCACAGTTTAGCTGTACTACATCTCATTCACGGAAGGCACTTCAAGTTCCTGATTAACTAACAAGCTGATCTGACAGACTAGTCTGCTGACAGATGCCAGTGGGTTAATGTACTATCCTTCCTAGATAACCTTTTTTTTACAACGTTAATGAAAATTTATGGCTGTGTAATCTCTATAGTGTGAAAAGTGAAATGCACTGAATTTGGACTCAGAGTACTTGGGTCTGAATACTGCTCTGTCACTTACCTTGGGCAAATCGTTTCATCTCCCTGGGTCTCAAGTTTCTTCATCTGCAAAAGGAA
Organism: Bettongia penicillata ogilbyi; assembly: GCA_023548195.1. Taxonomy (NCBI): domain Eukaryota; kingdom Metazoa; phylum Chordata; class Mammalia; order Diprotodontia; family Potoroidae; genus Bettongia; species Bettongia penicillata. The sequence continues at coordinate 168,369 of JAJHZJ010000903.1, forward strand.
TGGATTGGAATATAAGATCTTTAAGATATTTTCTTGCCATAAAGATCTCAAGTAAATGGACTGTAACTCTAGGCTTTTAAAGAAGGCCAACTAGAGAAATGTTTTTGGCTTTCAATCACACAAGTAACCATAGATTCCACTTACACATGGGGCAGCAATGAATGTGCTTCTACGAAAATTATGAGATGGTTCTACTAGCTAATAAACATTTACTAAGTGCCTACTATGTGCTGGGCACTGTCCTAAGCTATGGATGTGCAAAAATAAGCAAAAGACAGTCCCTGCCTTCCCGGGGTTTACAGTCAAATGGGGGAGATGTCATGCAAATAAATATATCCACATTTAATAATAAACAATAATAGCAGAGCAGCTAGGTGACTCAGTGGATAAAATGCCATGCCTGGACTCAGGAAGACTCATCTTTCTGGGTTCAAATCTGGCCTCAGATACTTAGTGGTTCTAGTGTGATCTTGGGCAAGTCAATTCACCCTGTTTGCCTCAGTTTCCTCATCTGTAAAATGAGCCAGAGAAGGAAATAGCAAACCACTCCAATATCTTTGCCAAGAAATCCTCAAATGGGGCCATGAAGAGTTAAGACATGATTGAAACAGCTGAGCGATATATAACAATAACATGTAAAATATGTTTGAGCTTTGAAAATGAACCTGACTTCACTATTCCCTTTCAGTTTCTTGAAGGAAAGACCTCATTAGATGGTGGTGTAATGATGATAAGGATGAAGATGAGGATGAGGATGATAATTGAGGGCTTATTATTCTTAGCTACTAAGGGTGTTTGCAAAGGTCTTTGGGTATCCCTAGGTGGAAAGTGGGACTCACCTCTCTTCCAACCCTGTTTCTTTCCCTTCAAAGGGAAAATTAAGCCACAGGATGACACTATGAAACTGAGGGATTTAATAGGACCTGGGGAGAGTGGGGAAGGGATGGGGAACATGGATCCCAGTTGTTTATAGGATGTTGTGCCTAAGTCCTTTATGGAGTGGAATAAAAGGCTCCCTACAGGCCAAATGCCTTGTTATCCTAAGTATTTGCCCAGGAGCCCTGTATCTTTACACTTCCATTTGAATTGTTTTAGGAAGATTCTGGAGATCACCTGACAGGATAAGATACCAGACACCAAGGTCCTTTCTCAAAGTGAACTATTAAGCACTCAAACTCCACTGCAGAGAACTTGACTCTGATGGACTGGCCACATTGTTAGAATGCTGAACTTACATTTGCTTAAAGGACTATTTTACAGAGAATGCACCCAAAGCAAGCACTCATGTGGAGGTCAGAAGACGTGAAACAAGGACATTCTCAAAATCTTTCCAAAGAACTTTGGAATCAGTTGCATGACTTAGGAGATATTGGCACAAGACTGCCCCGCATGACATACCTGCATCAAAAAAAGGTTCTGTGCACTATGAGTAAAGAATCACAGTAGCTCAGAAAAGTAATGTGAGATGAGCCCGTTTAGAGAAATCTCCACCCCAAATATATATAGGGTCTAGTTGTGCCCAACCTGAGTTAGAACATTCTGAGCTTGCATTGGTCTGATCAGTCAGTTGGACATACTGTACCTTGATCCCATTATAGTGATGTCGTTTTAGTCGTCTGAGAAGGAAAGACAACATCCAACCTTTATGCTCACATCTGTGGAGACCTAGGCGCAGGAGATATTTAAACTCTGTTCCGAGATTTCTCAGAGGAAAGCTTAGATAAATGCAAAATGAACCAAAAATATGTAACTATGGAGCTGCCCACTCAGGCAATAGAAACTCAGAACTTGGCAAACTGAGATACGTGTTCTGTCCTCTTTCAAGTGGCAGTGGTGACTGTTTGTCCTCTTGTACTATGTATTCCTCCACGCAGTAAGGGACTGGGAGCACCTCTAATTACAGCCATTTTAATTATGAGCAAATAAAGCAGCGATAAACATATCAACTTGGAAAACAAGCCCAGCTCAGCTGTTACCTTTCACCTCCTTTGACCAAGTACAAAATCTCCCCTCCATGAAGATGCTTAATTGGGGTCAATTGATGGTCCAGCAGAGTTCAAAATTCTCTTGTGTTATCTATCAAGGGTCTTATCATCAAAAAGTAGTCAAAGGTTATAGGTTCGAGACTTATTCGCGGCTGATCAGAGTAGTCTTGTCCTGACCAGTGGCCAATTTGATCCAGATGCTTCCTATTCCCACTGAAATATTCCCAAGTCTTTTGGCTTGGTATTCAATGATTCCAAGAAATAGAATCTAGAAAAAGGAAGAGCAATCCCTTCCCTCCCACCTCCCCTGCCCCCAGCCACCAATCTCTGAAGCATTTATGCTCCTGGCTTTGGAAAAGCACTCTGCTTTTTGGAGTCACTGTACTGTCCATCACTCTTCCTGAGCCCAGTACCATGGGAAGGTAGCCATTTAGGTCTTTGCAAGGTTCTACTTCCCCCAAGACATTTTCCCCTCTTGCTTGCCAGGGCACCACTCTCCTCCTCTACACCTGCCTGAAGTGTCCCCCTTTCAAAGTCATTGCTGGGTTAGACAGCCAGGTTCTGTCTCCAGAAGGCTACTGTCAAAATGCATCTACAATGTACTTCCCAAGACCAATGTCCCAGGCCTCTCTAGTTAATACTCCAGGGTTAGTTGTTTCTTTAGCTAGTCTATATCTTTGGGTCCTTAAGGGGACTAGAGGTATTTGGTAATAAGGCAGTGTGAGGCGGTCAAAGGAGCATTGGGTTTTGAGTTCAGGAGATCTGGGTTCTAATCTTGGCTTTCCTACTGAAGTCTTATGTGACCTTGGGCCTCCATGGATCTCTCAGCTTCCTTATCTATAAAATGAAGGGGATAGATTAGATGATCTCTTAGCCCTAGCTTTCTATGAGCTATAATCAAAGCAAAGAAGGTCAAGGCTCTCAGGGGAAGGGGAACAGACACTGAAGAAGAGGGCTCATGGGGAAGGGACAAAGCATCTTGCCTGAGGCTGGCCTATTTCACAACTTCACCTTGAGCCAACCTTACTCTAGAGAGGAGATCAGTGAAACATTTTGGGGTGGGTGGGCTTTGCAGTGCCCTTCAATCACTATCTAACTTACTCTTCACAGTCCTTAACACTTCCATGCATAACGATACTTTCCACAAATATTTCCTGTGGGTGATGGTCACAGTGACACCAACATCCTTAGCCATGGGTTTGACCATCAGCTCCTTCAGTCAGCAGGGAGAAATCCTCTTGTACATCTCAGATGAGTCAAGACTTTTGTTTGGATTCTTTCTACTTCCGTTTCCTTCCTTTACTTTATCTGTAAATTTTGACAATCGTAAGAACAGTAACAATAATAATTTACATAGCCTTTAAGGTTTGCTTATGTATAGTATCTTTCTTTTGGCCACTAGGTGACATAGTGGAAAGAGAACTGGAGCTGGAGTCAGAAAGACCTGAGTTCAAATCCAACCTCAGACACTTATTGACTGTGTGACCCTGGGCAAGTCAATTAAACCTGTTTGTCTCAATTTGCTGATCTGTAAAATGAGCTGGAGAAGGAAATGGCGAACCACTCCAATGTCTTTGCCAAAGAAACCCCAAATAGAGTCACAAAGAGTTGGATACAACTGAAATGACTGAACAACACGTACCTTTCTTAAGATTAATATTACTTTTTCAATCAACAAAAATCTTCCCTTTCTCCCTTCCCCCACAATTGGTAATAAAATAAAAAACAAAACCTCTATCACAAACATGCATACTTAAGTAAAACAAATTTTTACAATGACTGTGTCTAAAAGAAAAATATATACACATATACATGTGAATATATATATAATATACATGTGACTATATATGCTTATACAAATTCATACATATATGCATATATTGATCCCAATGGAGAATTACATCAATTACCAGTAGAATATATGTATATATATTATATATGTGTATATACTGTATATAGTACACACATACATAAATCCACATATATTACGCATATACATACACTTGGTCTTTCACCTTTCCATCAGGAGATGGTTAGTATATCATTAATCTTCTGGAATTCTCTGGGTGGTCATTGTGCTGATCTTTCAAAGTTGTCTATCTTTACAATATTGCTGTTATTATAGAAATTTCTTTCTAGGTTCTGTTCACTTCACTCTGTACCAGTTCATACAATGTTTTTTCTAAAATCATCCTTTTAATAATTTTTTTATAGCACAATAATGTTCCATCGTATTCATTTACCATAATTGTCTGGCCAGTCCCCAGCTGATAGGCACCACCCTAGTTTCCATTTCTTTTTCATCACAGAAAGAGCTATAAATTTTTTTAATACATCTTCAGTTAGGACTTGGGAGTAATTAATCCCTCCCTTAACGGACCCTTCTTATTCCCCCTTCTTTCTTTCCCTCCTATTTTCCTGTTGAGTGAAATATATTTCTGTACTGAACTCTGTGTGCATGTATGTGTGTGTGTGTGTATCCTTCCCTCCCATGACCAGTTCAGATTAGAATGTGATTCAATTTCAGCTACCCAGTGCCCCCTCCTTGTTTGTATCGATATTGACTTGTACACTCTGATTGAGAAAATTTTCCCCAACCTTCCTTTCCCTCTCCTTTTCCATGTATTCCTTTTCATCTCCCTCTCCATTCTTCTTTTAAGATTACTAAGACGCAGCAGAACCATTCCCAGTACTTCTATTTAATTAGACTTCCATTAGGATCTCTTTTGATTACATATGCAAAGTATGCTGGAGCCAGCTCATAATTGTTCATAAGAGACATTAAAAAAAATTTTAGTGTGAGCATTTACACGGCAAATGCAACCAATCAGGGATTTAGTTCATTGTTTTGTGGATTATCTCTTCTTAAGAAAGGGATGGAGAAAATATTAGCAATGCTGATTAAATCTAAAAGTGTGTTGTATCTACATTTATTTTTATTTTATTTATTTATTTATTTAACTTTTTACATTCATTTTCACAAAATTTTGGGTTCCAAATTTTCTCCCCTTTTTCCCCCTCCCCCCCACCCCCAATATCCCAAGCAATCTAATTTTCCCTATCTCCAATCTGCCCTCTCTTCTTGTCATCCCTCCCTTCTCTTGTCTCCATTTTCTCTTTTCTCCTGTAGGGCCAGATGACTTTCTATTCCTCATTAACTGTATGTCTTCTTTCCTAGTAGCAACAACAATACTAAACAGTTGTTCCTAAAACTTTGAGTTCCAAATTCTCCCCATCCCTCCCTCCCTCCCCACCCATTCCCTTTGGGAAGGCAGGCAATTCAATATAGGCTATTTCTGTGTAGTTTTGCAAATGACTTCCCTGATAGTCGTGTTGTGTAAGACTAACTGAATGACCCTCCATCCTAACCTGCCCCTCATTGTTTCTCTTCTGTCTTTTGATCCTGTCCCTCCCCAAGTGTTGACTTCAAATTGCTCCCTCCTCCCTTTGCCCTCCCTTCCATCATCCCCCCCCTTGCTTATCTCCTTCTCCCCCACTTTCCTATACTGTGAGATAGGTTTTCATACCAAAATGAGTGTGCATTTTATTCCTTCCTTTAGTCAAATGTGATGAGGGTAAACTAATTGTTGTTTTTTTTTCTCAGCTCTCCTCTTTTTCCCTCCACTAAAAAGTCTCCTACTTGCCTCTTAAATGACATATAATTGCCCCATTCCATTTCACCCTCTTTCCTCCCACTACATTTCTCTCTCACCATTTACCTTAATTTCTTTTAAGATATGGTCCCATCCTACTCAATTCAATCTGTGCTCTCTGTCTCTGTATGTGTGTGCATGTGTGTATGTGTGTGTGCATGCATGCATGTACATGTGTGTGTATGGACCCACCAACTACCCAGATACTGAAAAGTTTTAAGAGTTACAAATATTGTCTTTCCATGTAGGAATGTAAACAGTTCACTTCTGGTGAGTCCCTTAAGACTTCTCTTTGCTGTTTACTTTTTCATGCTTCTTCTCATTCTTGTGTTGGAAAGTCAAATTTTCTTTTCAGCTCTGGTCTTTTCATCAAGAATGCTTGAAAGTCCTCTGTTTCATTGAAAGACCACATTTTCCCCTGAAGTATTATACTCAGTTTTGCTGGGTAGGTGATTCTTGGTTTGAGCCCTAGTTCCTTTGACTTCTGGAATATCCTATTCTACGCCCTTCTATCCCTTAATGTAGAAGCTGCTAGATCTTGAGTTATCCTGATTGTATTTCCACAGTACTGGAATTGTTTCTTTCTAGCTGCTTGCAAGATTTTCTCCTTGACCTGGGAGTTCTGGAATTTGGCCACAATGTTCCTAGGAGTTTCTCTTTTTGGATCTCTTTCAGGTGGTGATCGATGGATTCTTTCAATACTTATTTTGCCCTCTGGTTCTAGAATGTCAGGGCAGTTTTCCTCGATAATTTCATGGAAGATGATGTCTAGGCTCTTTTTTTGATCATGACTTTCAGGTAGTCCCATAATTTTTCAATTGTCTCTCCTGTATCTATTTTCCAGGTCAGTTGTTTTTCCCATGAGATATTTCACATTCTCTTCCATTTTTTCATTCTTTTGGTTTTGTTTGGTGATTTCTTGGTTTCTTGTAAAGTCATTAGCCTCCATCTGTTCCATTCTAATTTTGAGAGAACTATTATCTTCAGTGAGCTTTTGAACCTCTTTTTCCATTTGGCTCATTCTGCTTTTGCAAGCATTCTTCTCCTCATTGGCTTTTTGAACCTCTTTTGCCAATTGAGTGAGCCTATTTTTCAAGGTGTTATTTTCTTCAGCATTTTTTGGGGTCTCCTTTACCAAGGTATTGACCCATTTTTCATACTTTTCTTGCATCTCTCTCATTTCTCTTCCCAGTTTTTCCTCCACCTGTCTAACTTGCTATTCAAAATCCTTCTTGAGCTCTTCCAAGGCCTGAGCCCACCCGACATCCCCCTGGGATGTCTGGGGTACTGAGGTCCCACCCTCCACATCTTTCCCTGATGGCAAGAATATGTCCTCATCCTCATCAGATCCGAAAGTCAGGATCATTTGCATCTGTTCGAAAAAACTCTCTATAGTCTTATTTTTCTTCCCTTTTCTAGGCATTTTCCCAGTCAGTTACTTGACTTGTGAGATTCCTGTCCACCCCCGCCTAGATCCGCCCAGCTAGTGCTTGAGGTCTGAGATTCAAATGGGCTTTCCGCGCCGCGCTGCTGCTAATCAATGTGAGCTTTAGTTCTGGTGCTGGGGTGGGGGCAGGGCTGCCTCCCAGTCTCAGCTCCCTCAGGGGCTTTATGCAGAGACCTTCAGAAATGGAGCGGGTGGGGCAGGGCCTCTCCCAGGCTCAGCTCCCTCAGGGGGTTTATGCAGAGACTTTCAGTAATGAAGATCCTGCCTGCTGCTGGGGGAGTCCCAGGCCTCCGCTGCCACTGCTGCCCCCACCTCTGCCTCCACCGCTTCCTCCCGAGGGGGCCCGAGTCACAGATGCACCCCGCTCCCCTCTTCCAGCCCAGCCGTCTCTCTCACTGACCTTTGGCTGCTGTGGGTGGAGGGACTTTCCCAACCGCTGGAGCTTCCGTCCCTGAAGCCTGCTCGGATCAGCTTCTCTGGGGCCACAGCCAGGGCAGTGCTGGGGTGGAGTCCACTTTCCAGGGCGCGACGGACCCTGGAGATGGCTCTCCAGGGCTCTTGGGAACGAAAATCTCTTCCACTCTGTTTCTGCACACCTTTCAGTGATCCAGAACTTCTGGAGACCTCTTCTTACATTAAATATATGGGCTGTGGGTTCGGAGCTTGTAAATGTGCCTCTTTCTACACCACCATCTTGGCTCCACCCACTGTATCTACATTTATTTTAGAAAGTTGATTGTTAAGTATTTAATAGCACATTTCTGGACACATTTATCATCTCTTCACATTAGAATGCAAAGAGTTTATCCTTGTTTAGTCCTTTATCATTGCTTAACTCTATTTACCTTTTCATATTTTTCTGAACTTCTGTGTCTGAACTTCAAGGTTTCTACACATCTGTGGTCTTTTTATCAGAAATGCTTGGAAGTTCTCTATTTAATTAAAGGTTTCCCTCCCACATAGGATTATATTCAGTTTTTCTGGACAAGTTATTCTTGGCTATAAATCTATATTCTTTGCCTTCAGAAATATTGTATTCCAAGCACTCTGTTTCTTTATGGAGGGGGTTGCTAAATCTTGTGTAATTCTAACTATGATGCTTCAGCACTTGATCTTTCTTTGATGCTTTATTCAAAATTTTTTCTTTTACCTGAAAGTCTAAGGGTATGATGTTCCTGGGAAGTTTTCATTTTATGGTGTCTTACAGGAGGTGACTGGCAGATACTTTCTATTTTCAGTTTGTCATATGGTTCTAACAGATCTGAGCAGGTTTCTTTCCTGAAATATGATGTCTAGGCTCATTTTTGGTTCATGGCTCTCAGATAGTTAGCCAATAAATAAACATTTTACTAAGTGCTTCTACACACCAGAAACTATACTAAGTGCTAGGAATACAAAAGAAAAAAAAGAGCAAAAAACAGTTTCTGCTCTCAAGTAGCTCACAATCTAACAAGGGAGACAATAAGCAAACAGATATGTACAATCATGCTATATATATGCAGGATAAACAGGAAATAATTAACAGAGGGAAGATACTAGAATTAAGAGGGATTGTGAAAGTTTTCTCACAAGAAAGTCATTTTAGTTGGGGTTTAAAGGAAGCCAGCAGGCAAAGATGAAGAGAGAGAGCATTCTAGGCATGAAGGATATTCATAGAAAATGCTCAGTGTCTTGTTCATGGAACAGCCAGAGGCCAGTATCCCTGGTTTGAAGAGTATATGATGTCAATGATTTCTTATTTTATCTCTCCTCCATCTATTTTCCAGGTTTTTGTCATGAGATATCTTACATTTTCTCATATTTTTTCCAGTCTTTTGACTTTGTTCTAATATTTCTTGTCTCATGGATCTATTATCTTCTATTTGGTCCATTCTAATTTTCAGGGGGTTTGTTGCATAGACAAAGATTTGTATCTCTTGTGCCAAGCTGTTGGTTTCCATTCCAATTCTTTCTTCCCTAATTCTCTTTTCTTTTCCAATTTTTCTTCTACTACTTTAATTTCATTTATAAAAACATTTTAAGTCTAAAGAACAACAGCAATAACTTTGCCTCCTCTCTTCTGGAAATTCTAGTTGAATTTGTGCCTAAGCAGTGTTTTCTTTTGAGGCTTTGCTTGTAAATATTTTAGTCATTCTCTTCTTCTAGGTTTGTGCCTTGAGCATCCTTGTCTTAACAACTATTTATGGTGGGATTCTTTTTTGTTTTTGTTGTTTACTCATTCTTACAGTCTATTTCCTGACTTCAGACTTTATTTCAGGACCTGGATCTGCAAAATTCTAGAGAGATCTGGGCTGGTTCTGCTGCTGCCTCCTTGGAATACTGAGTGTTATATAATTTCAGGATCTCAGGGACAACTCAGGATGAGGACCTGCAAACTTTAAATGTTCCAAAATGGAGCCCTCAGATTACAAATCTAGAATTTTCACAGTCACTAAGGCTCTCAGACCTGAGGTCCTGAAAGCAGTTTACCCATCCTTCTGTATCACCAAGGGGATATAAGCAGCTGCTATGAATATACATATGTATTTTAAGGATCCAATCGCATAGTATAACAAGCACTTTTCCCACAAAACTAAGCCAGTGCAACATTTATTCTGCACACTAGGATAAGACAAAATTTCCATCATTATGGAAATATAGAAAAACAAAACTTAACACAGTAATGAAGCTATTTGCACACATCACCAGACTGAGGAGCACTGACATCTGATGTATCTTTCCTGTAAGCAAAGCCCCCAGTAAGCAAGTCTTTTATTGCAAAATCAATCTCCCTGAATATACATAATTTTCAAACAAAGACTCTGGCACCTGATCAGCTCAGTGCCAACAAATCTGAAAGCCTATTATGCCTCAGTACCTAATTGGCTCTGTGCCAGGGCTCTATGTGACTCAACAGCTACGAACTGGGTCAGAGTTCAAAGAAGGAAGACATCCCTGATTGAAATACCTGTATACCTTTAGACCTAGGAACATGATCCCTGTTCCAAGGAGAAAAAGGAATACGTGTAGTCACATAGGTCTATTAATGGACAGGAAAGATCTTATATTCCATTAACCCTTCACCCACTTTCTCTCTCTCTCTCTCTCTCTCTCTCTCTCTCTCTCTCTCTCTCTCTCTCTCTCTCTCTCTCTCTCTCTTTCTCTCTCTCTCTCTCATCTCAAATCCATAGCTTTCTATGATGGGATGATTCTTGAATTTTCTTCCAGTCTCAAACTTGAATGATGACCTCTCTGTACCTTTGCCTACTGGGATAGAGCATGTGTCTCTGTTTCCTCAACTGCCCCTCAAATTAACTTTCCAAATGATGAATGAAATGTCTGTTTCTGGTTGAGCAATCCTGTTTTCAAAGTCATTTGGTCAATGGTTTAAGGACAAAAACTCCACTCCCTCCCCTTGATGCCCTCTGGTATTGGTACAATGGTCTTCTCCACAACTGCCTCTAACTGGCAAACTCAGGTCACCTAAATAAAGTCTCCAAGAGTGTGGTCAGTCTTCAGCCCAACTCTAAGTCATTATTCCTTCCAACTCAATCGGAGAGAGATGTTCATTTTTAATGAATAGATAATAGACTGTGATTATATCCTAAGACTATACAACTTGAGACGGAAGGGTTGTTGTTGTGTTTGTCCTTCATTCTTGAAGAGGACTATGACATCAAGATGATGACATGACTTGCAGTTGATTTTGAGTTGAGTGAGGGAGGGCTGTGCAAGGTCACCAACCTCACTTTCTTCTCCTGTGCCATCTGGATCCAGTGGCCTGATATTCAGCAAGATGACTGGAGATGACCCAGGATGCAATGGGGGACCCTGGCCCTTTCAGGCTAAGGTCTTATAGTATTCTCACTTTGAGTGAGATACACCCATTCAATGAATAGGCTTCTTTGGTGGTTGTTGTCCTTCATTTTTGAAGAGGACCAAAATGACATCACCATGATAAAGTGAAGTTTCAGTGTGTCTAACTATGACTGATCAGACCAATATGAACTCGGCATGCTCTACCCCAGGTTGGGCACAGATAGTCCATGTGAATATTTAGGGTGGATACTCCAAATTTGCACATCCTACATTTCCTTGGTGCTGTCTCAATTCTGCTTTGCTCAAAGAGCACAGCACCCTTTCTGATGTGGGCATGCCATGCTTAATGGTCCTGTGCCAGTATCTCCCATGTTGCACAGTCAAATCCAAAGTTCTTGAGAGAGACCTTGAGGGTGTCCTTGTATCATTTCTTCTGGCCACTATGTGATCGCCTGCCCCATGCAAGTTCTCCACAAAATAGTCTTTTTGGCAAGTGTACATTTTGCATTCCAATAACGTGGCCAGCCCATCGGAATTGCGCTCTCTGAAGCAGTCTGAACGCTTGGCAATTCAGCTCAAGGAAGGACTTCAGTGTCTGGTACCTTATCCTGCCAGGTGATCCTCAGAATCTTCCTAGGACAGTTCAAATGGAAGCATTTCAGTTTCCTGGCATGGTGCTGGTAGACTGTCCATGTTTCACAGGCATACAACAATGAGGTCAGCGCAACGGCTCTGTAGACTTTCAGTTTTGTAGTCAGTTTAATACCTCTTCTCTCCCAAACTTTTCTTCAGAGCCTCCCTGAAACACTGAGCTAGTTCTGGCAGTGAGTATGCCAACCTTATTGTCAATGTGTACATCCCTGGAAAGTACACTACCAAGGTAAGTGAACTTATCCACAGCATTCAAAACTTCTCCATTTGTTGTAACCTATGGTTTCACGTATGGATGGTGTGATGGTGACTGATGGAGCATCTGGGTTGTTTTTTTTTTTTTGGTGTTAATTATTAGGCCAAAATTAGCACAGGCAGCAGAGAATTGATCCATACTTTGTAGCATCTCAGCTTCAGAGGCTACACTGAGTGCACAATCTTCTGCAAATAGAAAATCATTCACCAACACTCCCTCCACCTTTATCTTGGTTTGTAGACTTCAAATTGAAGAACTTACCATCAGTACAGTAGTTGACTTTGATGCCATGTTCATCCTCATTGAAAGCATTTGACAACATGGCTGAAAACATCATACTAAAAAGTATGGGAGGAAGCACAGAGCCCTGTTTCACTCCATTGGTGACTGGGAAGGCATGAGAGCTTTGTCCATTATCCACAATCCAGGGAAATATGCCATCATGAAATTGACATACAATATTGATGAACTTCTCTGGGCAACCAAATTCTGACATAATTTCTCATAAGCCCTCATGACTAACAGTGTAAAAGGCCTTGGTCAGATCCACAAATGTTGTGTACAGACTTCTATTCTGCTCCTGGCATTTCTTCTGGAGTTGTCAGGCAGCAAACACCATGAATTGACTTCTTTAAGTAGTTGCTCAAGGGATGGCCCCTTTTATAAAAAAAAAAAAATCAAACTGAGAGAAGACTCTCAGGGTTCCTGGGTAAAAAGAGAAACAATTACTATTTAGTATTTAAATTCACTCTGTGCTAGGTAGGTGGGGACTTGTTGTCCAGTCTATGAGCTTCAGAGTGAATTGGGTTTGAGGTTTGATCTTTGAGCAAGAGATGTAGCCAGTAAACCCAGAGAAAAAAAGGCAATTTTGGGGGGGTGGAATGGAGGAGGAAAAGGAGGAGGAAGGAGGAGGAGGAGGGCTGCTACTCACACACAGGTTGTGTTTGTCCTTCATTCTCAAAGAGGACCATGACATCAAGATGACGACATGACTTCCAGTTGACTTTAATTTGAGTGAGGGAGGGCTGTGCAAGGTCACCAACCTCACTTTCTTCTCCTGTGCTGTCTAGATCCAGTGGCCTGATATTCATCAGGATGGCTGGAGGTGGCCCAGGATGCAATGTGAGACCCTGGCCCTTTCAGGCTAAGGTCTTGAAGGGGTAAAGAAGAATAAGAAGGGGAAATCAAGTCTCTCTCCTTTTTACATGTCCAATGTACATCTTATTAATATTGATAATAGCTAGCATTTTTACACTCTAAGGTTCACAAAATGCTTTACAAATACTATTCTTGTTTTATCCTAACAACTCTGGGAGGTAGGTGCTATTACTACCTCAATTTTATAGGTAAGGAAATTGACCCAGACAGAGACTAAATGACTTGTTCAGCGTTACACTATTAAGGGTTTGAAGCCAGATTCTAATCTTCCTGACTTCAGGTCTAGCTCTCATGGTGCTAACTATCTGCCTCATGATTTTTAGGGAACCTATCAGATAATATCTGTGTAATTTGGTCTGAGGTATCAAAATGCAACAATAGGGGTTGATTATGATATATCAATAATATTTTTATTAATTCAATAGATTGTAATTAATTCAATAGAACATAAATTCCTTGAGGGTAGGAATGTTTTTTTGTCTTTGCATCTCCAGTACCCACTAAGGTACCTAACGGGCTCTTGATAAATGCAATCGAATAGGATAGGATAAAGCAGTGACTCTGAAACTGAAGCCCCTTAAGTCCTTCTTCTGACTCTTCCTTGCTGTTTGACCCTCGTGTAAAGTGACTCAGTGACCTGCAAGGTTCCTTAGTGTGATGTAGGCAGTTACAACTTCCTCAGGCTGATGCATATGCAAAGAGTTGACTAATATTTTGTAAGCCAGAAGACTCAGTTGGCAAGGCTTTGCTTAGCACCAAAGAATGATATTAGCTCCAGTGGAAAGGTCTCACCAGTCCGAGTAATGAAGGATTACAGAGGAGTGAGGAGATGGAAGAAAGGTTCTTCTTATATGTTCACTACAAAATAGGATTGTTTGTGAGTCTGGGGAAGCTAATAGAGTAAAATGTTGACCTATAGCAAGGTTTCTCACATACTTATCAAAAGTAATTCTAGATATGCTAAATAAATGAATGAACAATTAAGCACATAAATGAGCAAATGACTGATTAAAGAAATAAATAATAGCTAGCCTTTATGTGGGGTTTTAAGGCTTGCAAAGCACTTTGCAAATACAATCCATTTTATCCTTGCAACAACCCCGAGAGGGAAATACTATTATTATCCCCATTTTACAGATGAGGAAAGTGAGACAGAGAGAGGTGAAATAATTTTCTCAGGATCACACAAGTAGTAAGTATCAGAGGCAAGATTTGAACTCTGATCTTCTTGACTCCAGGTCTACCACCTAGCTGAATGGATGGATGGATGAGAATTGCTAAAAAACTACATGAAAATGTGCAATCTATTTAACAATAAATAAACAAAATAGAGTTCTGACACAATACTCAAGTAGCCTGGAAAAAATCATGTTGAATTTGAAGGTGAAGACTCTGAGAAGAAACCAGAATGATTGACTTTTGTCCATTTCTAACAATGAAAATGAATAAGAACAAGCTATCAATCATCAGTTAATTATCAGTAAGGTGACCAGGCAACTGTAATCCCAATGGCACATCACTAACACATCAGGCAGCTACAAAAGTCTGGGTTCACTTTTGCACCATCAGATAACAAGAATTGAAATAGAAGTGTATGGATTCAGCAAAATTACAGCGGTTAAACAGTTGGTCGGTTAGTCAGTCAATGATGGTAGAGTGGATAAAATGGCAGGCCTAGACAGGAACTCTTGGTTTCAAATCCACATACTAGCTGTGTGTTCCTGGGCAAGTCACTTCACCCTGTTTGTCTCTGTTTCTTCATCTGTAAAATGAGCTGGAGAAGAAAATGGCAAAACATTGAAGTATCTTTGCCAAGAAAACCCCAAACGGGGTCAAGGAGAGTCAGATATGACTGAAATGACTGATGGCAGCAACAGCTAAACATTGATTTAGCACCTATTATGTATCAAGGACTATGACAAGTGCTGTGGATACAGGGAAGGGGAAAATGGAAAGGGGAGCACTTCATAAAAACAGAACATTTTAAAAATGGCATACAAAACAAAATACAAATCTAAAGATAACTTCAGTGAGAAGAATCCACATATTAAACCTGCAGATAAAAGTGTGCCCTTAGCCCAGTGTGTGGCATACAATAAATACTTAATAAATGATTGCTTCAAGGGGAAATTGCACACCATAAATGAGGAACTAATCCAAGAAGATTTAAAACTATAATGAAAAAGTAAATCACTGTGTAATAATCATCCTCAAGAATAATCAGTTAGATTACATTCAACTTTAAATACAAGGTGTAAAGGGAAAAAAATGAATTAACATAAAACATTTTAAAATTAAGAAACAGTACAAGCATATAAAACACACAGCAATAATGATGGAAATTTTATTTTATTTATAAGAAGCAAATGAAATAGTATTGAAATCATCTCTAAATTCCCAAAACTAGAAAATAAAACCTTTAAAAATTCTTAGGCATAATCCTCACCTGTAATCATCAGGTATAGATACGGAACAAACTCAACTAAGGTCTCACTCTTCCTTTACTCCTTCTTCAGGAGATCTTAGCCCAAGGACAAGGAAGAGCTTAAACAACTGGTAAGAAAGATATTACAGGGAACCATTTATTGGTACTGGGTGCAGCTGGCACTGATTGGCAACACTATTGCCCACAAGCAGTTCTGGGTTGTATTTTCAGGGTGGAAATCATTTGTGCTGAGTAACAAGGGATCATGAACTCTGGTTATAGTTCCAGAACCAAGAGGAGCACTAGTACTTTAGGCTGCAGAGGATTAGGGGCTTTTCCTGGTTAAATACCAGAGTGTGGACCAGGATAACAGTAACCATACATCTCTCAGGATCACATCACCTTGGAACCACCAAAAACTTGTAGACCCCAGACATAGCTCTGAAAACAGCAGCACAAAAAGAGTCTGAAGTATGGCACAGTGCTTCCCGACTCCAAGGCAAGCACAGTCCAACTTTATGTAAAGTTCAAAGTCAAGAAATAGGCTGGAAAATGAACAAAACCCAAAAAGAATATGAGAATAAAAAGCTACTATGGAGGCAGAGAAGAACAAGACATAAACTCAGAAGACAACGTGAAAACAGCTACCCCCAAAAAAAGACTCAAAGAAAATGCTAATTGGACCCAAGCCTAACAAGAATTTTTGGAAGAGCTCAAAAAAGAGATGAGTACTAGAGGAAAAACTGGGAAAATAAATGAAAGTGATGCAAGAAAAGTATAAAAAGGAAATTAATAGCTTCATAAAAAGAGACACCACAATTCACTGAAGAAAAGGACTCCTTAAGAGGTAGAATATATCAAGTGGAAAAGGAGGCACAAATATTCACTGAAAAAAAGAACTCCTTCATAAGTAGAACTGGCCAAATGGGAAAAAAGGTACAAAATCTCCCTGAAGAAAATAATTTCTTAAAAATTAGAACTGTGCAAGTAGAAGCTAATGACTCCCATGAGACATCAAGAAACAATAAAACAAAATCAAAAGAATGAAAATATAGAAAAAATATGAAATATCTCAACAGAAAAATAACTGACCTGGAAAATAAAGGTAATTTAAAAATTATTGTACTACCTGAAAGCCATGATGAAAGAAAGAGCTTTGATACCATATTTCAAGAAATTGTCAAGGAAAACTGTCCCAATATCTTAGATACAGAGAGTAGAATAGAAATTGAAAGTATTTACCAATCATCCTCTAAAAGAGATTACAAAATAAAAACTCCCAGAAATATTATAGCCAAGTTCCAGAGCTCCCAGGTCAAAGGAGAAATACTTCAAGCAGCCAGAAAGGAATAATTCAAACCACAGTCAGGATCACACAAGATTTATTAGCTTCCATGTTAAAGAAGTGGAGGTCTTGGAATAAGATATTCCAGAAGGCAAAGGAACTACTATTTCAACCAAAAATCATCCACCCAGGAAAACTGAATATGTTCCTTAAGGGGGAAGACTATTTAAATGAAATAGAGGACTTTCAAGTAATCCTGATGAGAAGACCAGAGCTGAATAGAAAATCTAACATTCAAACAAAAAACACAAGAGAAGCATAAAAAAGTAAACATGAAAGAATAATGATAAGGGACTCAATAAAAGTAAACTGTTTATAACTCCTAAGAATTTTATCAACATTAGAACAGTTAAAGGGGGTTTACATGCATGGGTGTGAGTCAATTATGTTGGAATGATCTCAAAAAAAAAATAAAGGGGGAGAGAGAAGGATGAAGTGGGAAAAGGGGGAAAAGAGGGGTAAAATAGAGAAATTTTTCTTACATAAAAGATCTGTACAAGGAAAAGCTATTAAAATGGAATGGGAAATGGGGGCAGGAGTGGTAGGTGATGCTTGAACTTCACTCTCATTGGAATTGGTTCAAAGAAGGAAAAATATACACACCCAGTTGTTCATAGAAATGTAACTTACCCAATAGGGAAACAGGAGGAGAAAGGGATAAGAGAAAGGTGGGGATGATAAAGGGGAAGGCAGATTAAGGGAGGCAGTGGTTAGAAGCAAAATAGATTTTTGAAAAGGGCCAGGATAAAAAGAGTGCAACAAAGAGAAAGAAACAGAAGATAACAAGATAAAGGGAAATACACAGTAATCATACCTGGGGATGGGAATGGAAAGAGCTTACCCATAAAATGGAAGTATATAGCTGAATAGATTAGAAACCAGAAGCCAGCAATATGTTGTATACAAGAGACATATTTGAAATAGAAAGACACACAAAATTAACATAAAGGGATGGAGTAGATGCTCGTATACTTCAGCTGAAGTAAAAGAAAAAAGGCAGGGGTATCAGAGAAAGCAAAAGCGAAAAACAGACCTATATAAAAGAGTTTAAACAGGGAAACTACATTGTGCTAAAAAAATAGATACTATAGGCAATAAAGTAATATAAAAATATTAAAAAATAAAGTAATATTAAAAGAATTTACAAGTTTCTCTGATAAAGACCTCATCTGTCAAATATATAGTAAATACACAGCTGCCTCAATTTTTAAAAAATGAGAATCATTCCCAAATTGATAAATGGTAAAAAAAGATAGGAGCAGGTGGTTTTCAAAAGAAGAAATCAAACCTATTTATAGTCATACAAAAAAATTCTCTAAAGCACTATTGGTTAGAGAAATGCAAATTAAAACAACTCTGAGGTACCACCTCACACCTATCAGAAATGACAAATGCTGAAGGTGATGACAGAAAAATAGGTACACTAATGAACTGTTGGTAGAGTTGTGAACTGGTCCAATCATTCTGGAAAATAATTTGGAGCTATGCCTAAAGGCCTATAAAACTGCATACCCTTTAACTCAGTAATATCACTGCTAGGTTAGTATCCCAAAGAGATTAAAGAAGAAGAAAAAGGACTTATATGAACAAAATATGTACAGCAGTGATTTTTGGAGAAGCAGAGAATTGGAAATTGAGGGGATGCATTTGCAAAATGGCTGGACAAGTGGCATATGATTGGGATGGAATACTATTATGCTGTGGTAAATGATGAGGGGGATGGTTTCAGAAAAACCACAGCAAGATCTATATGAACTGATGCAAAGTGAAGTGAGAAGAACTGGGAGATCATTATGCACAGGGACAACAACATTGAAATGATTGTCAACTATGAAAGACTTGGCTACTCTGATCAATACATCATCCAAGTCAGTTCCAAAGGACTCATGATGAAAAAATACCACCTGCCTCCCAACAGGGAACTGGTGAATTCTGAGTACAAATTGAAGTATAATTTTCTCACTTAATTTTTCTTGCTTTTAAAAAATATGGCTAACATGGAAACATGTTTTGCATGATTTCACATGTATAATTTATATGTTATTGCTTGCCTTCTTAGTAGGTAGAGAAGGGTATGAGAAGAAGGTAGAGATATGGGAACACAAAATTTAAAAAGAAAAGGATGTTAAAAAATAAAATAAATTTTTTAAAAAGAGGCAAAAGAAAGTCAGTGTCCTCAAAGAGTTTACAATATAACGGGAGAGACAATATGCAAACAAATATACCAAAAGCAAGCTATTTACAAAATCTATACAGAATCAATAGGCAACGATTAGTAGAGGGAAGGAACTGAAATTAAGAGGAGTTGGGAAAGGCTTCCTGTGAAAGGTGGGGTATTAGTTGAGGCTTAAAGGAAGCCAAGGAGGTCAGTAGGTGGAGATGAGGAGTGAGAATTCCAGGCATGGGGACAGCCGTAGAGAATGCTTGGCATCAGAATGCCTCTGATTCCATGAAACTAAAGCAAAATGGACCCATAAAGTTTGGTGTATGTCCTATCACTATCTGAGGTTGACATCTTAGAAGACAAATGTTCTTCTTTATCTAAAAGAGACTTCTGATCTGGTTGTACTTCGAATCATTCCTAGTGTGTGTTAACAGGCTTGTGACATGTGTTAACAACATGTGACATCCTTGATTCCTCCAGAGAATTCCAGGACTCTTTGAACCCAGCATCCATTCAGAATTAAAAGCACCAAACCTATTAAATGCTGCTGTCCCTGCTTGCGTGATTAAGCACAGACAGTTCCACGTATCCTTTGAAATAGAGGTCAGTAAATAAGCCAACCAGCATTTTTAAAGCACTTACTATATTCCAGGCACTGTGCTGAGCCCTGGAGAGACACAGAAGGCGAGAAGATAGTCTTGCTTTTAAGGGGTTCACAGTCAATCGGGGAGACTACACACAAACAATATACATACAAAATATGTAATGGGAAGACGGGGCAGCTCGGTGGCACAGTGAAGAGAGTGCGGGAGCTGGACTCAGGAAGACTTGAATTCAGATATTTTCTAACTCTGTGACCCTGGACAAGTCACTTAACTTTTGCTGCCTCAGTTTCCTCATTTGTCAAATGGGGATAATAATAGCACCTACTTCCCAGGGTTGTTGAGAGGATGAAATGAGATGATATTAGTAAAGTACGTTGCAAACATCGAAGCACTAGAGAAATGCTAATTACTATTATTGCTGCACTAACATGGGGGATAAAGGAGAAAACCAGGAAAACCATTTTGCAGACAGTGGGATCTGAGTCTTGATGGAAGCCAGGGAAAGCAGCAGGGAGAAACATGCCAGCCAGTGAATCAAATCAAATTTTCTCCAGGCATTAACACATCACTGAAGGATAGTTTTAGGTCCAAATTATGTTTCCTGAAGCTACCATGAGGTAGCATGTAGCTGAAAGATAACTGGACTTGGCATCAGGGAGTTTGGATTCAAATCCTATCTATGCCACCTGACAGCCATGGAACAAGGGCAAATCATTTTCCCTCTCTGCAATTCAATTGTCTTACCTACAAAAGCAGAGAATTGAGCCAGATGACTCCAATATGGCATCTTCCAGCTCCAGCATTCTATGACAGGGATACTTTATACCTGAAGTTGCATAGAAATATCTTAGACAAAAAGGGGTAGCTAGAGAAAAAAGTTTAAGAAGTCCTGCTCTAGAACACTATAATTGGACCTTTAATGACTAAGAATGGATTTACATATATACATGTATGTATACATATATACACATATGTATACACACATATATGTATACATATTTGTGCCTAATGGTAGCCTTCTCTAGAAGGGAGGGGGAGAAAGTGAAGGAAGAAAAAAGTTTTAAAAAAAGGAAGTTACATGACAGTTATATATTTTAAAGGAATAGCAAATTCTATTTAATAGATTTCCAGTTTCATGGTAATATTTTTTCTCTTCTACTCTGTTATGGAAATGCTTGTTTTATTTCTTAACTTCAGAATAAAAATTTTTTAAAAACTTTAGCCTCCTTCTAGAATTCCTTTTATTTATATCATGGTAATAACTGTGAGTGTTCTTGTTCTACGCATGATAATTCGCGTCAATTCATACTTCTCTGAATTCCTCATCTTTTTACAGCATTTTAGTGTTACACCACATGCATATACCAGTTTTCTTAGCCATTCCTCAATCAATGGGTCTCCACTTTGTTTCTACATTTTGTAATTATTTTGAATGAAATATCTCTTATTTCTTCCTCAATTTCTTTGTACTGTATAGAAATGCTGATGATTTTTATGGATTTCTTTTGTATCCTATTTCACTGAAGCTATTAATGGTTTCAGTTTATTTCTTTAAGAAGAAGCTGGGAGTTTTCCAAGTAAAATGAGTTGGAAAAGGAAATAGTAGACCATCCACTCTAGGTTCTTTGCCAAGAAAACCCAAAATGGGGTCACAAAGAGTCAAACAGTCCTGAAAACACTAAACAGCAAGTAAGCTTATAAATCCTTACTTGTGTAGTGTATCCAAATCCACTGCCTTTTTCTTCAATACTTAGATTACACTCTCATCTCCACCCTTTATGAGTGCATTTATTCCCAAGTGGTAACAGCTGGGTGGTCCAATGGATAGAACGCTGGACCTGGAGTCAGGAAGACCTGAGTTCAAATTCCACCTCACATACTTACTTATATGGCTCTGGGTAAGGCATTTAATGGTTGTCTACCTCAGTTTCCTTATCTATAAAACAAGGATAATAATAGCACCTACCTCCCAGGGTTCTTGAAGATCAAATGAGTTAATCTTTGTAAAGCACTTATAAATAATTACATGCTACACAAATGCTTTGCTGATGTTCAGTCATTTCAGTCCTTTCTGTTTAAGTCATGACCCCACTTGGGGTTTTCTTGGCAAAGTTACTGGAATGGTTTGTCATTTCCTTCTTCAGTTCATTTTACAAATGAGGAAATTGAGGCAAACAGGATGAAGTGACTTGCCCAGGGTCACACAGTAAATGTCTGAGGCTGGATTTGAACTCAGTTCTCCCTGACTCCAGGCCAGCTCTCTATCCATGGAGTCACTTAGCTGTAAATATGTGTAAATATAATATAAATGCCAGCTACTACTATTATTGTTACTGTTATAAGTACAATGAGGAATCTAGCAAAAAACCAGTAAAAAGTGATATAGAGGTGAATTGATTACCTTTAATTATTCTTCCCCGATAAGGTTAAATTTTAAAAATAAAAAAAGAAATTTTTTATTTCAGCTGCTACAGTGTCTATCCTTCATTTTAATTGTTCATTTTTTAAAGATTATTTTAATCATTAATATTGAAAATAATTTCAATACCCAATTATTTCCTTATTTTCTTATCATTCTTAAGAGTGATTCTAGAATCTTCTTCCCTCCCCCAATTCCCAAATATGGATAATTTGTGGCAAACTGGTACAAACTTTATTAACTGAAAGACAGGGTAACATGGTGAAAGGAGCATTGCACTTGATGTCAGACTAGGTATATGATCTTGGGCAAGTGGTTTTGGGATCAGAGGACCCGGTTCAAATCCTGACTCTTCCATTTCCCCCGATGTGACTTTGGGCACATGATGCAGACTCTCAGGATCTCATTTTCCTCATCTGTAAAATGAAAGAGTTGAATTATATGACCTTGAATGTCTTTCTTAACTTAAATGGGAATTATAATATTTAAAGCAATAGAGGGACAAGGTTGAGCAGCTTGTTCCATATTAATCTTTATTTTTTTTGTTAGCTAGAAATTATTGTTTATAATAAAATTTAATTTCAAAGAAAAAACTTTTCCATCTTGATCATGTTTCCAGAATATATTTGTAGATTTTTTTTTTTTTACATAAAATTCCATGATTTAAAAAGTTTGACTGTAAGAATTCCCTCCTGGGAGTGGAATGGATACTTAATCTACCTAAGACTTCTTGATGGTCATAGTACAACAGTCCAATCCCCTCATTTTACACAAGGGAAAATTGAGGCCCAGAGGAGTCAGGTAACCTGCCTGAACTCATGCATGTAAGGTTGGGATTGGACCCTGTCCTTAATTTCAATAGCACCTCACTGCCAAAGATCCTGACTAGTAGAGTCTAATTTATAGCTTCGCAGTCAGAATCATCCAAGACTGGAAATTAATGAATGAATTGAAAAAGTTGACAAAAAATGGAAAATGATAAATGTTTGAAGGGCTTGTGGGAAAATAGATGTCTTGTTGTTTTTAGCAATTGGTTTGACCATTCTGAAATACAATCTGGAACTACGTCCAAAGTGTCACTAAAGTGTGCATAGTCTTTGACTCGGGGATACCACTAGTTGACTTTGTAACTCAAAGAAATGTAGGAAAGAGAAAAAGAACTCAAACTTATAAAAGTATTTACAGCAGCTCTTTTTGGGCTGGCAAAGAATTGGAAAGAAAGGGAGTACCTACCACTAGAGGAGTGGCTAAATAAATTATGGTACATGGATGTCATGGAATACTATTATGCCACACAATAAAAATGATGAGAAGGAGGATTTCCAAGAAACTTGGAAAGGTTAATGTAGCATGAAATGGGCAAAAATAGAACAATTTAACAACACCAACATTATAAATACAAACAATTTTGAAGGACTTGAGAACACTTATCAATGCCATGGCCAGTCAAAATTCCAGAGGACCATTAATGAAGAATGCTACATACTTCTTGTCAGAGAGGTGAAGGTCCCTAGATGACAAATAAGACATATATTTTTGGACACAGCCAATTTCTGAATTTGTTTTACTTGACTATGTGTATTTATTACAAGGGTTTTGGTTTTTCTTTTTTAGTATATTTAAGGAGAAATATAGAAAGTATTTGTTAATTTCATAAAAATTAGTTAATAAAAGCAAATAAATGAGTCAACCAATCACAAACATTTATTAAGCATTTACTCTCTACTTGATAGTTTGCTAAGGTTGGATTACAAATACAAAGAATGCATAGATGCTTAAATTATAAAAGTTTCCTTAAACATAAATCAGTTTAGTAGGACCTGATCAACCAAGGAAAGCCAATAAAATAAGTGGCATGAGAAGGATGGGATGCCTTCCTTCTCTTGGAAAGATGACTCATAGGCAGAGCCCTGATTTACAGAGAGTAAGAATTTATTTGGGAGAAATTTTACTGAGTCACATTACCTGGAGTTTTGGAACTAAATAGAAGAGAGTTCATAGCTGTGGGAGGGTGCAAGGACTGCAAAGGTAGATTAGAAACAATATTTGAGTTTAATAGTAAAAATATGATCTTTCAAAAGCAGCCCTGAAGATAAATAGAGCATTTTGTTTGTTTTTAAAGCCTGGGCCTCTCTCTCACTCAGGCTGGAAGTTCAGTGGCCACTCATGGGATTGCTCTCAGTGGTGATCTGTGCAGAAGTTTTAACTTGCCACATTTTTCCAAACTGGCTCACTTTGTCCCATGGTAAGCAGCCTGGTGCCCGTAATACCACCCTCATGGAAAAAATAAAGCTAAAAGGAGGCAGGTCCTGACCTGAGACTTCATTCCATAGATACATTTCTAAAAAGCTGTGTGCCAACTGAACTTTTATATATTTACTGTTATTTTAAGTGCCTTAGGTATCATTTTTCTTTCCTTGGCCTCAGCTTCCATGACTGGGACCAGATGGATATTGGGATTTGTGCCACCTCTCAAATTCTTTGGTTCTTCCTCTGTTGGGTTTGATGGCTTTTCAATTTCCTTGCAAATCTATAATCTACTTTAAAGGAATTGTGCCATGAATCACTTTTAGAGCATAAATAATCCCTCCCTAATGCCTCTGTTCCATAAACTTCTGATTTTATTGACCCTGTCATCTGTAAAGGTCCAAAGGTAACAATGCTAATCTTGAGTATACTATGACTGCAGAATCCTGTACCAAGCACTGCATGGAGAAGCCTAATGGAAGAGGAAGATCACAGGCATTGGACTGAAGAATCTTAGACATAATTGGAAATTCAAAGTACAAGGTATGGGTTTGTAGCTTCTTAGACAAAGGTCATATAGTCCGTTATCTCCCTCCCAACTTTATTTTCAAATGATGCCACCAAAGCCCAGAGAGATGTTAGGATCATAGATTTAGAGCTGGGAGGGGAGTTAGAGTCCATCCAGTTCAGCTCCCTTGTTTTACAGATGAAGAAACTGAGGGCCAGAGAGGTTAAATGATTTTTCCAAGATTACATAAATAACAAGTATCATAATCAGGATTTGAACCCAGTTCCTCAGATTCAGAATTCACCATTCCTTCTAATGCACTCCATTGCCCTCATTTGGGCATCTCAGAGAAGGGCACTCCATTGTGACTGGCTATGATTATGGTGCATTCTAATGATTCAGCAGGCAAGCTGGTGCAGTACGGCCAGCTAACACCTAAATCTTTGAAGATTATAGGTTTCAACTCTGCCTATCAGCTTTCCCTTATGATATTCTTATGATATCCTGAATAACTTATGGGACCTAGGCTAGGAGCTCTAAGCACCTGGAAGGACTCTAGTTTAGGGCAAAGGTAGTACAGTGCAGTAGAGAGAGCCCCAGATTTGGAGTTAGAAAATCTGGGAGAGGAGATTATTAAGAGGCTGTAAAAGCAAGCACCCTGACATACAGAGGAAGACCTGCTATACAGGTTCTTTGATCTGCTTTTCTAAAAGGAAAGGCAACTTTTGAGGAGTCACCAATCACTTTAATCAAGCACATATGTCATTCACTTAGTTCAGGGGAAAGAATCAGCACCCTGAGCTTCAGAGAAAATACAGAGAAATAAAGATCAACAGACAGGGCTTCCAGTTGCCTGACCATAAGCAATATGTGTATCACAGATTAATGGACAGATGCAATTGCCTGACCATACATTCACAGTTACCAGAGAGAAAAGCACCAAGACTTGGGTTTTCAAAGCCAGGGAGCTGCTTAGCAGCTCCACAGTCTCATCTGGCACACAAACCTTCTTCCAAAAACAAAGCCTCTCAGTGTACTTATATATTTTTCAGAGTCAGAGGGAATCACAACCCTTGAGAACCAGTGCCTCATTAGAAAATTAGCAAAAGGTGCTTGAGGCCTATTAATGGTCAGGAAAGATCTTTAACTCTTCCCCCCACCCACCATTAACCTGAAATTACCATTACAGAGGTAGAGCAAAAATGGTAGATTAAGGGTGGTCACCCAGTTGAACTCTCCCAATATTCCCCTCTAAGCAACTTCAAGATTATGCTTCAGATGAAATTTTGGAGCAGTAAAGTCAATAAAAAGTTGGAATAAGATATTTTTCTAGCCTAAGAAAACTTAAGAGGTTGGCATGAGAAGACTATAACACAGAATTAAGGTCTATCCCAAGCCCACACATGTAGCAGCAGCAACAGTGACTACAGCAGCAGAAGCAGCAGCTTTGGGAGCTCTTGGCCCAGAAATTTTGAAAGAGTTGAGCAACTGCTCAGAATGAGATTACAGGGTACCTTTGCTGACACTGGGAACAGCTGACTGATGGGCCCATATTATTGCCCTCATGCTGTTCTGAGTCACAACTCCAGGGCCAAGAGGAGTGCTAGTACTTATGATTGCAGGAGACCAGGGACCTCTCCTTGATAAAGACCAGAACACAGACCAGAAGAGCAGTGGCCATGCCTCTCCCAGGATCACACCACCTTGGAAGCACCAAAAACTTACAGACTCCCAGAACTAGCTCTGAAAACAGCAGCATAAAAAAAGTCTGAAGCTTAGAATAGTCCCTCCCCACCCCAAGATGAGCAGAGCCAAACTTTAATATCAAGTTGAAAGTCATGAAATAGCCTAGAAAGATGAGCAAACCACAAAAAAAAAAAAAACTTGACCATAAGAAGCTAATATGCTAGCAGGGAAGACTGAGACATAAACTCAGAAGACAATAATTTGAAAACAGCTACCAGAAAAACTAAAAAATTAATGCTAATTGTATCCAAACCCTACAAGAAATCCTGGAAGAGTTTTTAAAAAGTGATAACAGTAGTAGAGGAAAAATTGGGAAAAGAAATGTGAGAGTAATGCAAGAAAATTATGAAAAGAGAATTAACAGATCGGTAAAAGAGGCACCAAAAATAGTGGAATTAAAAAACAATACCTTATGAAACAGAATTGGCCTAATGGTAAAAGAGGCACAAAAACTTACCAAAGGAAAGAAATCCTTCAAATACAGAATTGGCCAAATGGAAAAAGAAGTTCAAAATCTCACTGAAGAAAATATTTCCTTCAAAATCAGACTTTGGAAAGTAAAAGTTAATGATTCTATGAGACAACAAGAAATAAAAAATAGAAGAAAATATGAAATATCTTTAAAAGATTGGTGAGAGATAATTTAAGAATCATTGGACTACCTGAAAGCCATGATGAAAGAAAGAGCCCGTGGAAGTTGAGGGGATTCCCATTAATTAGGGAATGGGTAAATAAGTTGTGGTATATGAATGGAATGGAATACTATTGTTCCATAAGAAATGATGGGCAAGCAGACTACAGAAAAACCTGGAAAGACTTACATGAACTAATGCTGTGTGAAATGAGCAGAACCAGGAGAGGACTGTAACCAGGAACAGAAACACTGTACAATGACTGACTTTATTAGACTTAGCTCTTCTGAGCAATGCAATGATCTAGGACAGTTCCAAAAGATTGATGATGGAAAATGCGACCCACATCCAGAGAAAGAACTATGGAGTCTGAAAGCATTTTGAAACATACTATTTTCTCTTTCTTTTGCTGTTTTATTTTCTTTCTCATGTTTTTTCCATTTTGTTCTGATTCTTCTTTCACAACATGACTAATGTAAAAATATGTTTAACATGATCATACATGTATAGATTATATCAATCACATTACATACTGTCTTGGGGAGGGAGGAGTAGAGGGAGAAGAGGGAAATTTAGAACTCAAAATCTTATAAAAGCAAATGTTGAAAACAAAATAAATAGATAAATAATTTTTAAAAGATAATCAAGCTAAAAAAAAGAGCCCAGATATCATATTTCAAGAAAATATCAAGGAAAACTGGCCAGTAGATGCCGAGGACAAAATAGAAATTGAAAGAACTTATTGATCACCTCCTGACAAAAATTCCCAAATGAAAAATCCCAGGAATATTATAGCCAAATCCTAGAGGTCAAAGAGAGAGTACTTCAAATCACAAGAAAAGAACAAGCCAAACATCATGGAGCCATAGTCAGTATCACACAAGATTTAATGGCTTCCACACTGAAGGAGCAGAGGGTTTGGAATATGAAATTCTACAAGGTAAAGGAACTAGGATTACAACCAAGAATAACTTACCTAGCAAAACTGAGTGTAATCCTTCAGGGAGAAAATGGATATTCAATGAAATAGAGGACTTTCAAGCATTTCTGATAAGAAGACCAGAGCTGAATACAAAATTTGACATTCAAACAAAAGGCTCAAAAGAAGCGTCAAAAGGTAAACTTAAACGAGTAATCATAAGGGACTCAATAAAGTCAAACTGTTTGCATCTGAGAAGATGATATATGCAACTCCTAAGAACTTAATTGTTATTAGAGAACTTAAAAGGAGTTTATATAGACAGAGCACATGGGTGTGAGTCCATTATGTTGGAATGATCTCTTTAAAAAAAGTGAAGGGGAGAGAAAAAAAATGCAGTGGAGGAATGGAGAGATAAAATGGAAAATTTTTTCTCATGTAAAAGAGGTATGCAAGGAAAAGTTTTTACAATGGAGGGGGAAATGGTGGGGACTGACAGTACTTAAATCTCACTCTTATTAGAACTGGTTCAAAAAAAGAAGAATACACACACACACATACACACACACACACACACACACACACACACACACACACATATATATATATATATATATATATATATATATATATATATACACACACACTCAGCTGTGTTTCAAAATCGAACTTATCTAATAGGGAAATAAAAAGGAATAAGAAAGGTGAGGTGATAAAGGGGAGGGATGATAAAGGGAAGCAGCAGTTAGAAGCAAAACAGGGTTTTGAGGGACAATATGAAGAGGGGGGGAGGGAGAGAGAGAGAGAGAGTAGAAGAAACAGCAGAAGATAATGGGATGGAAAGAAATACACAGTTAATAATTATTACTGTGAATGTGAATGGGATGAGCTCACCCATAAAATGGAAGCAGATAGAAGAATAGTTTAGAAATTTGGATCCAACAATATATTATTTACGAGACACATTTGAAACAGAAAGACATACAAAATTAAAATAAAGGAATGGAGCTGAATATAGTATTCCTGAGCTGAAATAAAAAGGGCAGGGGTAGCAATCTTGATATCAGACAATGCAAAATCAAAAACAGACCTAATTAAAAGAGATAAGCAGGGAAACTACAATTTGCTGAAATGTATCATAGGCAATGAAGTAATATAAAAATTTTTTGCAGCAAGTTCTCTAATAAAGACCACATTTCTCAAATATATGCTGCATATAGAATTAAGTGAATTTTTTTTTTAAAAATAAGAGCCATTTCTCAATTGATATATGGTCCAAGGATACAAACAAGCAGTTTTTAGAAGAAGAAATCAAAGCTATTTATAGCCATATGAAAAAGTGTTCTAAATCACTATTTATCATAGAAATGAAAATCAAGAGAACTCTTGAGGTACCACCTCAGACCTATCAGAAATGACAAATGCTGGGGAAGATGAGGGAAAAATACACACACTAATGAATTGCTGGTAGAGTTGTAAACTGCTCTGGAAATTCTGGAAAACAATTTGAAACTACACCTAAAGGGCTAAAAAACTGTGCATAGCTTTGACCCAGTAATACCATTGCTAGGTCAGTATCCCAAAGAGATCAAAGAAGAAGGGAAAAGACCTATATGTACAAAAATATTTACAGCAGCTCTTTTTGTAGAGGCAAAGAATTGGAAATTGAAGGAATGCCTATCAATTAGAGAATGGCGGAACAAGTTGTGGCATATGAGTATGATAGAAGGCTATTGTGCTGTGGGAAATGATGAGGGAGGTGGTTTCAGAAAAAAAACATGGCAAGACCTATAGGAACTGATGTAAAGTGAAGTGAGAACTGGGAGATCCTTGTGCATAGGAACAGCAAGGTTGAAATGATCATCAACTATGAAAAACTTGGCTGCTCTGATCAACACATAATCCAAGATTATGGATTCAAAGGATTCAAGAGGAAAAAAAATGCCATCCTTCAGTGAGAGAGAACTGATGAATTCTGTGTGCAAGTTGAAATATCATTTTCTTCTTTTCTTCATTTTTCTTGGTTTTTATTTGAAATGTGGCTAAAGGACAGACATGTTTTGCATGCTTTCACATATATAGTTGATATCATATTCACTGCCTTCTCAGGAGGTATGGGAGGGTGTGGGAGGAAGGGAGAGAGTTTGAAACTCAAACTTTTTTTTAAAACATGTTTAAAAATAAATACATAATAAAATGGGGTGGGGGAAGGAAAACCTGGGATGGCATCCAGCTTCTGCCACTTAATGATTTTAGGAAGTCATTCATCATAGGTTCTTCATCTATAAAATGAAGATAATAATATTTTTACCACTTCCCTCCCAAGATGATTCAATTGAGATAAGGGGTATAAAATATTGTAAACTTAAAGCTTCATATTACCTATAGTTTCAAGCTGCAAATTTGGACTCAAGTTGACCCTCCCCCTTAAGCCCATGTCTTCTCCTAATTTCTTCATTTCAGTTCAGGGTGCCTCCACTCTTCTGGTCATTTAGGTTCACAACCTAGAATTGATCTGCTTCCTCTTCCCTCACCTCCAACATACAATCAGTTGCCAGGTTTTATCTATCCTAACTTCAAAATTACTCTCAAAGGAGGCCTAGCGGTCATGCAGTGGATAGAGCACTGCACCTGGAATCAGGAAGTTCAAATCCAGATTCAGACCTTTATTATCTGTATGATGCCAAGCAAGTCACTTAACCTGTGCCAGCTTCAGTTTCCTCATCTGTCAAATGGGGGTCATAATAAGCTCTCTCAGGATTGTCATGATGATCAAATGAGATAATATTTGTAATGTACTTTGTAAACCTTAAAGCACTACAGAATTGCTAACTATTTTTCTCCAAAGTTACACATATGCTAAGCAATGATCCTCTAACTTCTAATTCAGTGCCTTTCCAATTATGTCACCCCTAATAGAGGGTATGCTCCTTGAGGGCAGAGAATCCCCAGTGCCTTGCACTTAATAGGAGGCACTTAATGTGTTTATTGAAAATCACCTTAATATGTATTTATTGAACGTCTAATCTATTGAATGGGGTTATAGGAATTGTGATATATGAATGTGATGGAATATTACTGAGAAATAAAAAACAATGAACAGGAACTCCAAGTCAGAAATACCTGGGTTCCAATTTGGCCTCCGACATTTTATAAGGTAAATAACCACTTAATTGGAGGCAACCAAGTGGTTCAGTGGATGGAGCGAACAGCCTTGGAGTCAGGAAGACCTGAGTTCAAATCTGACTTCAGATATTAGCTGTGTGACCTTAAGCAAGTCACTTAACTTCTGTTTGCCTTAATCCACTGGAGAAGGAAATCGCAAACCACTCCTGTATCTTTGCCAAGAAAACCCCATGGACAGTATTGGTGTGTTACGATCAACAAAGAGTCTGAACAATAACCGCAACAAGCACTCAGTTGTTCTGAGGCTTAGTTCACTCATCCATGAATTGAAAATGGAAAAATCGAACTAATAGGACTCTGGTACTCACACACACACACAAATGTGGAAAGAGTTGCATAAATGTCAGTTATTATTATTCTCCATAACAGAGAGATTATCCAGAATTGAGGCATTGACAGTCCCACTGTACTCTCCCCCTTAGACCATGTCTAGAGAATTCTGTTCTCTTTTGTGTACTCATTTTTCACAAGACATTGATCACCTAGAGACCATCGAGAGGAGGGCAGTCGGACAAGGGACTTGAGATAATGTTATTTGAGGATCAGCTGGAGAACATAGGGCCCTTTAACCTAGAGAAGACTTCCAGAGGAGACCTGACAGCTCTGTTCAAGTATTTGAAAGGCTGATACTTGGAAAAAAGATTGACATGTTCTTCTTGGCCCCAAGTGCAAATAGAGTGAGAAAAGTAATTATGGTAAATTGTGGTTTGATAGAAGAAAAGCCACTCTAATCATTATAGATCTCCAAAAGTGGAATAGGCTGTGTTGGGAGGAGAGGGGCTCCTCTCCCTGGAGGTCCACCAGCAAAGACTGCTTGACTGCTTGTGGGTGACTATCCAGAGGTCTATGCTGCCTTGGTGGTACAGTGGGTAGAGTGTTCTAATTTGGCCTCAGTGAGACCCTGTGGAAGTCACTTAACCTCAGTTTCCTCAAATGTAAAATAGTGATGATAATAGCACTGACTTTGAAGGGTTATTGTGAAGTGATATTTGTAAGAAAAAAAAGAGGGGGTAGCATAGTACCTGACACATAGTAATCACTTTATAAGTGTTCATTTCTGTCCCTGCTTGTTGAGTAAGGACAGCTATGTGGTGCAGTGGATAGAGTTCTAGGCATGGAGTCAGAAAGACCTGCACTCAAATCTAGCCTCAGATACATACTAGCTATGTGACCCAGAGCAAGTCACTTAACCCTGTTTGCCTCAGTTTCCTCATTTGTAAAATGAGCTGGAGAAGGACATAGCAAACCACTCTAGTAGCTCTACCAAGAAAATTCCAAATGGGCTCTCAAAGAGTCAAACATGACTGAAAATGACTAAACAAGTTATATTGGAAAGAGAATTCTTTTCCAAGTATAGATTAGACAAAATGGTCTCAGAGAGCTCTTCCAGTTTTAAGTTAGTAATTCAAAGGACTGAGACTGGGGTTGATTTGAGAGTTGGGGTTGGCATGAAACTTTGAATTGTGACTGACAATTAGAGGTAAAATCTAGGTGATGAGATTGGGACTAGGGTTGAGGTTGGCATAAGGGTTGACCTTGAAATTGGTTAAATTAATTTTAATTAAATTAATTAAAGATGGAGAAGCAAAGCAGAAAAGACAATCCACACCTGAAATTGAGCCTCTGGGGAGAAAGATTATTTTTTAAACTTAAAAGTCATCTGAACTTTGCAAAGGAGATTGCATCATTGGAAGCACTGTTTGCTCAGTTAGTGGGAGGGTATAATCATTACCCATGACTGACTTCTACTTACGACAGCAAGAGGCATTAATATAAATAGGTCCTAGGTTATGTGCTCTCAAGAGAAAGGTTAGGGGAGAGGGAACCAAACCAATAACCTCTCCATACTGTATTGATCTATCTGAAGACAAGAATTGACTTGAACGTCTAAATCCTACTGGTCAAGAGTAGTAACAATTTCAAAGGAAATCAAAAGAGAAAAAATCATGCTGACACAGCAAATAATACTGCGGTTGAAATCAGTTCAATTCAGTTCAACAGACCTTGCTTAAGCACCTATTATGATGCATAGAGAGCATTCTTATCAGGTTCTTTGAATAATGAGGGGCTTTATCTCCAACCAGGAGGAGAGCCTTATGCCACCAGCTAGAGTTAGGGTTAAGGTTCGAGTTCGAGTCCGAGTTAGGGTTACAGTAGGAGTAGGAACCAGCTTTTGCCTTCCCCTAGTTTAGAGTTAGGGTTCAGTAAAGACCAGCTTTTGCCTTCCTCTAGCTCACAGTCTTTAAGGGGATAATGACTAGTACCCAGATAATCTGGGAGCTGGGACTGAACTCAGTAGAAGGTGAACTCTTTTTGGGCACATGCCCTGTTTTTCCCTTTCTTTTCATCCCCCACTCTTAGCCCAGTGACTGGCATAATTATACATGTTTGTTGGCTGATTTCATTGATCTAGGGAACTCCCATAAAAAAAACTCCTCCTAGAAATGTAGGTAGTCACCTGCTCTGCAATAGAGTTATCCAGACAGCTGAGAAGTAAAATGACTTGTCCAGGATCACATGGGGATTAGTGTGCATCAGAGGTGGAACACAAACCCAGGTCTTCTTACCTTGTATATACTAGCTTTCTAGCCACTATACCATACTCATTCTCTCATAGATAATTCGAATCCCAAAAATACCCAATGAGGGCATTGAAGAGGTACAAAATTCCCATCTGAGGGTCAAGGGAGACATCATTACTGACTGAGGACACTTTGGGAAGGCTTCATGGAAGAAATGTCTTTGGAGTCAGACTCTCCAGAATGAACAGGGATCCAATAGGGAAGAGTGTAAGAAAGGACAAAGTGGTTCTAGGCCCAGGAAACTGGGTGAGCAAAGGCCCAATTGTCAGAAAGGTCAAGGTTCCTACGAGGAGAGGTAAATGTGTGCAGGGTAACGGGAGGGCAGGATGGGTAGGTGGAAATAATAGGAGACAGAACTGGGAGGCCCCAAAGAGGTCAGAGAGTATACGGTGTTGTAACTCAAGTTAAGTTGAATGAACCTTTTTCAGGAGGGACACAGTAGCCAGAGCAGAGTTTTGAGTGCACTGTTTCTACCTTGGTAAGACAGATTCAGACCTTCACACCCAGGGCAAATCCTCCTGAATTCAGGGCTGCCTCCCATGCCTCAGTAAGACTTCAGAAGAAAATTTTCCTGGAGGTGAAGCATGCTGGTCTCAGTCTTGGTCTAACACCTCACAATTATTTCATTTCTATTAAATTCATCAAGTTTTTGTTAATAACAATAGGTAGCATTAATATATAGTGCTTTAAAGTATATAAAATATTTTACCTATGTTATCTCACTTGATCTTCCCAACAATTGTGTGAGGTAGATGCTGTGATTATGCCCATTTTATCGATAGAAAAACTGAGATTGAGAGAGGTTCATCAGTTTGACCAGAGTCACACAATGGGGAAGTTTCTGAGTCAGGTTTTAAACTTAGGTGTTCCTGACCCCAGATCCAGCATTCTATCCATTGATTCACCTTGCTGTGTCAGAAGGGGAAATCTAAATTCAAGTTTCCCTAACTGTGAATCCGACTTTCTTTCCACTCCTTTTCTCCCTAAAGGGAGATAATAGCTCCTCCCTCAGTGTTGTTGAATAAATTGAATGAAATAATATTTTTAAAGTGCTTGGCACAGTGCCTGGAACCTAGTCAAACAGTTCAATGGATAGAGCATTGGTCCTGGAATCAGGAAGACCTGAGTTCAAAACCTACCTCAGACACTTGCAATCTATTTGCAAGTTTTGCTAAAATCTATGAAAACTTTAGCCATAGTATTTCCCCCAAAGACAATTTGAGTAATCCTATGAAAAGAGACAATGAAGTTGATGAGACCAGTGGCATTCTGAATGAAGCCAAACTGGCTCTTTGTAATGAACATTTCCTTCTCTAGATGTTAGCTGATCTTTAATCATCCACTCTAGAATTGTCCCAGGACTTGAACCAAACTTGCTGATCTATGACTTGTAGCTTCTGATGTCATTACTTTCTTGAAAATCTGGACACTTTCCCCTTTCCACCCTTGTAAGGCCATTGCCACTTTCCATGATCCTTCAGATATCACTGACAGTGACCTGGCAATAATATCTAACACTTCTTTCAGCACTAGAAGATATAGTTCATCTGGGCTGGATGGATAGGTAAATAGAGCATTGGATCTGGAGTTAGGAAGACCTAAACTCAAATTTGACTTTAGACACTCACTAGTTGTGTGACTCTTGGCAAATCACTTAACCTCTGTCTGCCTCTGTTTCTTTATCTGTGGAATGATGACAATAATAATATCGATAATCAGAGCTGGTCTGAGGATCAAATGAGATGATATTTGTAAAACATTTAGCACAGTGCCTGACACATAGTAGGTGATTCATAGACACTCATTTCCTTTCTTATTATCCCCGTACTTGTGTTGAATACCAACTTCATGATAGTCATGAGGGTCTCTCATTTCTAGTGTGGACTTTAAATGCCAGGTTAAGGGGTGAGTTTGCATTTTAGCCTACAGACAATGGGGAGCCACTGAAGATTTTTGAGTGTGGAAGTGACGCGGCCATGCCTTGGTCACAGGAAGATTATTTTGGCAGTTGGGTAAAGCCTAGATTCAAGAGGAAAGAGGCTGCCTAGAAGAGAGACCACTTGGGAGGCTACTACAAGAAGTGATAAGGACCTGAGAGTTTGATGGGGAAAAGGGGAACAGTTTGAGAGATGCTGTGGAGTTGAAATTGACAAGACTTGGAGGTGGATTGGCTATGGGAGTTGAGAAGAAGGGAGAGAAGAAGACTGAGCTTCTGAATCATGATGGCTGATCTCAATAGAAGAAGGGAAGTTTGGAGGAAGGACAAGTTTAGTGGAGAAGATGAATTCTGTTTTAGAGATGTTGAATTTGATGAGAGGCAGCCTGGTGCAGTGGACCGCAGGGTACTGGAAATGGATATGGATTTGAACTCAACTCTTACTTCAGATATTTGCTAGCTCTATGAACCTGGGCAAGTCACTTCATAATAAAGAAGATAGCTAGCATTCGTAAAGCATTTTAATATTTGTTGTCTCATTTGGTCTTCACAATAACCCTGTGAGGTGGGTGCTTTCATTATTATCCCCATTTTGCAGATCAGGAAACTGAGGTTCAGAGAAATTAAATGACTTGTCTAGGATTAAACAGCTAGCTAATGTCAAGGGCAGTATTTGAACTCAGGTCTTCCTGACTCCAAGGCCAGCATTCTATCCACTGTATCTTTGATCTCCATTTCCTCATGTGTCAAATGAAGAGTTGGACCTGATGCCCTCTAAGGACCCTTCTAGCTTTAAATATGTGATTCTATGTGCCAGCATATCACTGAGACAGAAATATCCTATGGGCAATTGGAGATGTCAGACAAGAATTCAGGAGAGAATTTAGAGTTAGAAGTATAGACCTGGATATCAACTGTAAAGAGAAGATTATTAGACACATAATTGATTGGGATCACTGAAAGAATGGAGTGAAGCAAGACAAGAAGAAAAGGACCTTGGGGAAAAACTCTCACTTTGGGTTTAGAAGATGATTGATGAGTCAAGAAAGGAGTCTGAGAAGGAAGGGTCACAAAGCACAAGAAGCAGGATAAGAACACTGTAGAAGCCAAATATAGGGGAAAGTCTTCACTGGGAGGGGCTGGATAGGAGTGTTGCAAAGCCAAGAGAAACAAAGGAATGTGAAGACTAGCTCAAGGTCATGAGACGATGTCCAGAGCATCTAGCCTATATTTAGCATCTCATTCTTGATTTAGCCCTCAAATGGTAAATGACATTTGTTCTTGCATGCCTCTATAGCCCATCTCCCTCTCTCTGTTTTGATGTGAGGATTGCTGGTCTGCTATAAGACAAGCAATGGCAGCTTTAAGAATAAAGAGGAACCTTTAATCCCCAACTGAAAAAGCATCATCAGTAATGAAATACACCTCAGGCAAATAGGGGACTGACTCTCATTGTGGTGCCTGGGTTTTCTGTCTCTGACTCCTCTGCCTTACTGCTTCTGTGGTGGTCAGCATCTCTAAGTGGAGTTGTGGCCCCTTCTATATCCCTCCACCACTGTCCCTGGTCCTGATCCAGCTTGCAATAATGCTCTTTCCCTCATCTTTTTTCTATGGGCAATGACAAATGTCTGCAGTCCCTGTGAGTGGGGAAGTTGAGGAGGTGGAGGTTGGTGGATGGCTTGTGTTCAGGAGTTCTGGGCTGCTGAATATCTTCAGACCTAAGTGCAGCAAGTCTGGCACCAGCAGCCCCCAGGTTTCCTAACGAGTGGTAAATTGGCCAAGGTCAGAGACACAAAGCAGATTAACTGATCAGGCTTGGGGTCCTGAGTGAATGGTTGCTATGTTCCAAGCCTGATAAATATAGGGAGACCCAAACTCAATAAACAACAAAAAATTAATTTTAATTAAAAAAATAGGTATTTCCTAGCAGCAAGAGAACGTCTAGTGCTTGGTGCTTCTGATAACTAGAGTTCACAGTCACACTGCTGTCATCTTCCTTTACCACTCTTTCATTGGTCTTAAAAAGGCAAAGTCCCATTTGTAGATTCTCACATGTCACCAGCTTTGCAGTTAAAGCTCTGGGATAAAATGAAATTTTGTTTCAGTAGAAAGCAAGGGAGGGTGCAATGCAGTGTAAGACAGTATAGTGTAGTCACTGGGCAGCTAGGTGGAGCCATAGTGCACGCCACACTATGCCTGAAATCAGATAGACCTGTGTTCAAATAAGGCCTCAGACACTTCTTAGCTGTGTGACCCTGAGCAAGTCATTTAATTTTGTTTGTCTCAGTGCCCTTATCTGTAAAATGAGCTGCAGAAGGAAATGGCAAAAATTCCAATACCTTTGCTAAGAAAACCTCAAATTGGGGTCACAAAGAGTCGGACATAACAGAAAACAACTGGACAACGGAAAGTTCGGTTTGGGGTCTATACAAAGCTCTGAGAGAAGACAAGTGAAATAATCCTGAACTGTGAAAGAATAACTCATGTCAAATTCAATTCAGCAAACACTTATTAAATGACTACTGTGTGATACATACTGAGGAGACAGAGATAAAAATGAATACTCTCACCTCCTATACACATACACACACAAACACACACACAGAAAAACATAAGGTTCTTGTAGCGAGCTCTGGCTTCACATTTAGCACCCTGTTTTATGCAAAGTCCTGTAGGTAAGGAATGACAAGAAGAGTCGGAGAAATCCCTGAATACCCACCCCAACTCAGTCTTACAGGCTGTATGAATTTGTCAAGCCTTGGTTTCCTCATCTGTAAAATTGGAGCAACTATACTTTGATCACCTACCCCACAGGATACTTGTAAGAATCAAATGAGCTAATGCATGAGAAAGCACAATGTAGTAAAAAAGTGCCACATGGATAGTATTTCATTTTGTGGCCGAAAAGTGAAGGACCGCATTATCTCCCTATCGTTAGGCCCATGAGCACAAGCCTCCCAGCTCCAGAGAGTCTGGATAGTTGGATAGCTCAGCCCCTGTTCCTGTACCATGTGACTGAGCCCTCCAGTTAACCCCCACCATGCCTACCTTATCCTTTGGGGTTGTTTTTTTTTGCTGACCATTGCTCCCAAGGAGTTAATGATTGAGCTGAATCATAAAACTTCCAACCGATAACCTCTGACCAACATTTGAAGGGAATGAGCCCCCTATAAAACCAGCCCGTCAGGGCCAGGCCAGGCATCTTCTCTCTCAGCCGGTGTATTGGCAGAACATTCCTCCACCATGAACTTTTCAGGAAAGTACCAGCTCCAGTCCCAAGAGAATTTTGAAGCCTTCATGAAGGCTGTTGGTAAGTGCTTAAGAAAACAGCCTTTGGGGATCGAATATTGGGATCAAAGGGGCAGGAGCATTATATTGGTTGTTGCCAGAAAGGGATTAATTTAAAATACTTGAAGGGAACCTGCAGCAAGTGAGGTTCTGGCCAGGCATTTAGTAGCCTGGACTGAGTGTCAACTGTCAGAATGAGGAGTCAGGAGTCAGATCGGAATGCAAGCCCTGCCTCTGCTTCTAATTCCTCCAGTGATGTGGACTGCCTCACCTCACTGCTCTGAACTCCAGGTTTCTCATTTGGAAAATGGGGATATTGCTCCTACCTCCCAGGGCTGTCACGAGGCCCAAATGAGATATGTTGGCTCTTAGACACCTTCTAGGTCTGAGTCTCTGTTGTATGTACCAGGTCAACCTGCTGAGCTCATAGAGAAGGGAAAGGACATCAAGGCAGTGTCTGAAATTGTACAAAATGGAAAACACTTCAAGTTCACCATGACCGCTGGTAGCAAAGTTATGGTCAACGAGTTCACCTTGGGGGAAGAGACTCAGATGCAGACTCCAAGTGGAGAGAAATTCTTGGTAAGAATAGAGCTTAATTCAATTTTGGGACATGTTATTAATTAAGGTGCAACCTGTTAGCCTTTGGGCTAAGCCCTGGAGGAGATGCAAAGATTAGTGAAAATGTGGTCCCTAATGTCCTGGAGTTTACCCTTTCTTAGGGAGATAAGACACAAAAATAAGACTTTGTTGCAAGATAGGTAGATTAGGTGATAAACATTCTGGTAGGTAGGGGATGGAGGAGCAGCTGTGAAGTAATGCCTCTAACCGACGCTGGCTGGGTTCGGTGGCCACCTTGATTCCTTCTTAACCCAGTGTCCTCCTACTTTTTCAGTCTTCTCATCTCTTACACCCTGACATATACTCTTCCATCCAGTGACCTGGCTGTTCCTCAAACCAGACCCTCCCTCTCTCACCTCTGGCATTCTCCCTGGCTGTCCCCCGTGCCTGGAATGCTCTCCCTCCTCTGCTCAGCTTCCTTAAAGTCCCAACTATAATCTCCCCTCACTCTTTCATAAGAAGCCTCCCCCAGCCCTTAGTTCGAGTGCTTTCCCTCTGTTAATTATTTCTGACTTACCTTGTCTATAACTTGTTTGTAGATATTTGTTTACTTACAGTTTCCTGTATTATATTGTAAGCTTCTTGAGGACAGGGACTTTCAGTATTTAGGCATTTAATAAATACTTATTGACTGACTCACAGAAGCGAAAAGAAGAGAAGAGAGAAGGGGAAAGACAGAGGAAAAGAAAGGACTAAGAGAGCCAGAAAACAATCCAGCCAGTGCAGAACAGAAGCAAGGAGTTCTATTGGGAATCTGACTTGGACACTTACTCCAGGGGTGCGCAGGAGCCAGCTCAAAGCAGCCAGAGAGAGTAGATAGTTAAATTTTAAATGTGGGCATTTACCCCTCAGAAAATAGCAAACTCTACAAATCATTTTATTGATTGCCTAATCAAAAGTGATAGAGAAAATAACAATACAAAATTATACTCAAATGTTAGTAATAGAGATCAAAATGAAAATTTATGTGTACATTTTTTCTCTACAGAAAACCAATTATTAAACATTTACCATTGCATCCCTGGCTCACTCCCACCCCTTCCTCTAACCCCAGTCTCTGGGCTTCCCAGAGTTAACTCTTCTGTCTCCCTGCAGGCTACAGTGCAGATGGAAGGAAACAAGCTGGTGACAACTTTCAAAGAAAAAGGCATCAAGTCAGTCACTGAACTCAATGGAGACATACTCATCAATGTGAGTGATCAGGATCTTCCTGTTTGGTTGTGGGGGATGGATCCAAAAAGTATTTAGTGAACACCTACTAAGCATCAAGTACTGGGGCTACAAATAGAACAAGGGAGGCAGTGCCTGCTCTCAAGTAGGAAGGAAGAGGGGATGAGGGAAAGACAGGTGAAGAGATGGAGGACAGTCAGGAGGAGGGAGGAAAAAGGGGAGGAAGGAAAGACATGAAAGATAGCAAGGAAGGAAGAGGGGAGGAGCTACTGCCTAACTACTGCCTGTGTAAAGCAGAGCATGTAACATTTATCACAG
Source organism: Bettongia penicillata ogilbyi (assembly GCA_023548195.1). NCBI lineage: Eukaryota > Metazoa > Chordata > Mammalia > Diprotodontia > Potoroidae > Bettongia > Bettongia penicillata. The sequence goes on from JAJHZJ010000903.1 coordinate 209,428, forward strand.
AATCCCAGGGAGTTGTGTGGATGACCCCTAAGGCTTCTTTCAGGCAAAAAATCCATGATCCTATCATCCCTCCACCCCCACTCACCTAATCCTCTATCCCATTCCAGCTAATGCCCTTTCAGGCATTAAACCTTTTTCAGCTGGCATCTCTGTCAGTTTCACACTATGAACCTTGCTGGGAATATTTCTATTTTTAAATGGGGCCCTAGAAAACCCCAAAGTCAACCCTTCCAGGGTTCTCTAAGGAGGCAAGGAGAGTCATACAAAAATCCAGAAAGGCCACCAAGCCTTTCTCTAATCTATCTAAAATATCAGGGTCATTAGCTATTATGACATGCTGATACACTGGAAGACATTCCAGGAAAAATTAACGCTGGATTTCTTCTTGGCTTTCAGACCATGACCTTTGGTGATATTGTCTACAAGAGGACCAGTAAGAGAATATAGACATGTCTGCTTTTCATTTATTTTTACTGTGTAAAATTGATACAATAAAATTTGGCTTGTAAAAAATGTCTTTGAATGACTTTACAACCATATTTTTATTCAAGGTTTTATTGATACCTTTTGGTCTTACATCACAACCATTTCTGAATTCACCTCCACCCAGTGAGTCTCACTTTGTAATAAAGAAAAGCAATTAAGCAAAACCAATCAGCACATTGATTCCATTTACTAGTATATACACCATTCTGCACCCATAGTTACCCACTTCTCCAAGGAATGGAGAGAGCCAAAAGAAGTAAACAGTTTAAAGATTTTTGTAAATTACCATTCACTGAGAAAGAAATGGTGCCTACTTTGGGGTTGCTGGAATAAGTTGTTACATTATAGGGTGATTTTAAGGGTGGCTTGTGACTCATGTCCCCCCATTCCTTACTCTCCCATAAGCATCATCATTTTATATTTGTCCAAGTGAGAATTACACCTTTAGATCAAAGTATTTTGAATTCAAAAAGTTGTGTGTGTGTGTGTGTGTGTGTGTGCGTGCGCGCGTTAAATGACTAGGGGTATTTTTTAAACCAGCTACAAAGAGTAGAATCTTGAAGACTGAAGGACCCATTTTTCTAGTAAAGAATGAGGAAGACTTTGGTTGTGAGGTTCAGATCTGAGAGGGAAAGCCTAAATGAGGAGTAGAGTCTTAATCATGGCAGGGCAAGTGGATCTAGGTCCCAGGATTCAGAAGAATGCCAGGCAGTTAGCTCTGAACATCCTTTAGCAGCATGAGAACAACAGTTCTGTGATTATAGCACCACAGAATTTCAGGGTTGGAAGGAACATCAGAGGCCATCTAGTCCAAACCTTAGCTAAAAAAGAATCCTCTTTACATTATACTTGAAAAATGATCAGTCCTACTTTGCATGAAGACCTCCAATGAGAAAGAACCTGTTACCTCCCAAAGCAACCACGTCTCTGTTTGAGGCAGGTGATGGTATAAAATGGTTAGGGTTACTGGGCCTAGGGTTAGGAACTCCTGAGTTCAAATCTTGCCTCAGACACTTCCTACCTGTGTAATTTTGAGCAAGTCACTTCCCCTGTATTTGCCTCAGTTTCCTCATCTTTAAAATGGTTTTGATAAGAATAGCACCCACCTCCCAGAATTGTTGTAAGGATCAGATGAGATCACATTTGTAAAGCTAGCAAGTGTCTGGCACTATATAAGTGCTTATTTCTTTCCACTTTTGAATTGCTCTAACAGGATTTTTTTCTTACATCAGAAATAAGCATGAATAATCACTTAAATTAGAAAGCTATGATGTATTTGGCTTGAGTAACCTCCTTCTCTGTTCTCACTATATTCCCCATCATCTTATGAGGCATCTTCCTCAGAATAACAACCATATTAATAATTAGTATTTATATTACACTTTCAGGTTTGCCAAACTGTCCCAGGAGGTATGTGCTCTTTCAATGCCCATTTTACAGTTGAGGAAACTGAGGTACTGAGAGGTTAATGAGGTTAAGACCCAGGGTCATACAGGTAGTATCTGAAGCTAGATTTTGAACTTGGGCCTTCCTAACTCCAAGTTCTGCATTCTAAACACTGTACCACTTTGCTTGGGTGCCTCCGTGCTTTGTCTCTCCTCACACAATGTTTTGTGCTATTTACCTGAAGCACAAAAATTTCTAGTTACAGCTCTGGTAGGATGTCCAATTTGGGAGCCCTGACCAGACAGAACAAGGTAAAAAAGCAGGGAAGGAAGGAAATTACCCAGAAGATGAAGGGCTGACAGAGGAGTACATCCCCTGAGACATTTAAGCAAGGCCGCTCCTCAGGAAGCTTGTGAGGTAGATCTGCCCAGTCCACTTTTCATTAACACTCACCTCAGGAATGAACCCTTTGGATTCCTTGTTGCTTGAGCAAGGATGATGATGTGTTGTATCATTTCCCTGACCCCTTAAGTCACCCTCCACCCCATGATTTTTTTTAATCTCATCTAGACTCTTCACCACATGAGAATGAATGTCCTGGCTAGTTAAATTGGAAACCAAGGCATACTCCAAAGCTCTGGATTGCAATAAAAAAGTTCTCCCTTCCCCTGGGAGCACTGCCAAAAAAGTAGGTTGCCCATAGGCTACCATCCAAGTGCCCAACTGCCATTTAGAAGAGTCCAAGTCCTGAAAACCACGTCCCAGGGAGATGTCACCTTAAATCACCTCTCCAAATCCCTCATACTCACTTCCCCATCCCCCCATCCCAGATCCAGATGCCTATTGACCACAGTCCTGAAGCAGCTTCCACAAAGGACCCAACCAAACAATGAGTGGACAGCTAGGGCTAAAGACTTGGAAAGTATGTGGACTTTTCTTCTGTAAAATGTAGACCATTTGAGGGTAGGAACCATTTTCATCTTTGCCTTGATGTATCCTAGCATGGTGCCTGGTGGAATATTTTGGAATCCCTCCCCTAATAAACCTCTAACCTGCCTGCTCATGTGACCCTTCCTTCACTCAGGAAGGCATCTGGATGATGTTTAGTGGGGTTATAATTAGAAGACTCTCAAAGGACATTCACAAGGAGGGGGTCTGGAGAGAGAAGGAGGGTGTTTTTTCCAATGGCAAAACTAGCCGGGCTCTGATAGAAGCCATGTCCCCTGGCTTTGCCCTTTCCCAGTGGGCAATCCATCCTCTGACAGGGGGAGCACCCTAAAGGAGGAATTTTAGCCCGTAGATGCAGTTTAAATGTTACATTTGGATTTTGTACAGGTACCTCAGGGCCCATGAGCATGAGACATACTTTAAATTATTCCAATAAACAGAAAGCTGGCCAGCTGCAGATCTTATCAGCTATTTTTACATTCGTCTACTCTATTCCATCCTCCCCACTTCACAAGCATCAGACTCCTGCCAGACTGGCCCACTCTTATGGAGGAGGCATGCACAGATGGAGAGAGTCCTTGTCTTTTGGAGAGTTTCCTGTCTTGCACTTTACAAAGGGCCAGTGGGAGATGACCCTCTGGAAACTTCAGCCCTGGGTTCAATTCAATCCATTAATAATGTAGCAAGGCCCTTCTATGTGAAAGGTGCTGGAGATGACCAAATCCCTGGCTTCAAAGAGTCTATAATGTACTCATATTATAGTACACTGAAAGAGATTGGTACATGTGGAGGGAGGGTGGAGAGAGGAGAGGGGAGAGAGAGAGATAGAGAGAGAGAATGAGAGAGGATAAGAGAGGATGAGAGAAAGAAGGAAAGATAGAGAGTATGAGAAGGGAAAAAGAGAGAGGAAGAGAGAATGAGAGAGGATGAGAGAAAGAGAGAGAAGAGATAGCGGGGGAGAAAGGGGGATGAGAGGGAGAGAAAAAGGATGAGGGGGGAGAGAAAGAAGAAGAAAGAGAAGAGAGGGAGAGGAAGAGAGAAAGAGTTTTTGAGAGAGAGGGGAGATGAGAGAAAGGGGAAGGGAGAGAGAGGATGAGAAAGAGAAAGAGAGAGAGAGAGAGAGAGAGAGAGAGAGAGAGAGAGAGAGAGAGAGAGAGAGAGAGAGAGAAAGGATGAGAGGGAATAGGAGAGCTAGGAAGGTTGGGAAAAGTTTCCTGCAGTGTTTGAGCCAAGCCTTGATGGAAACCAGGGATTCTTAGAAGACACACAGAGGTGAGGGAGGAATGCATATCAAGCATGGGTACAGCCTGAGCAAAGGCATGGAGGTGGGGAACAGGAAAGTCAGGTTGGCTGGAAAGTCAGTCACGTGAAGGGGAATCATGGGAAATAAGTCTGAAAAAAGTAGGCTTTAGAGACAGGTTGTGAAGGGTTTAAATGTCCACCTGAGGCATCTGTAGGTTATCCTAGAGGTGAAAAGAAGCCACAGATTCTCTAGAAAAGCCATAACAGATTCAGATCTGTTTCAGGAAGATGATTTCCCAGAATTTAAAACCATGACACCATTCCCTACTTATCCTCCTTCACTCTAAGCTTAGGGGCAGACCTCCAGTAAGGCAAAGTATTTCAGAATACTTTGGAAAGAGGGAAGGAGACCATATTTAAGGTGTGGTGTAGACAAGGAAAAGAGAAAGTTGAAGAAATATTTGAGAATCCAGGTAGGTCCTGCTATGGAAGGAAAGGGGGATTTTTTTGTTTGTTTGTTTGAACAAACCAGGCTGTTGTCCTACCTCTCCAAAAATTAGGTACCATATACTTTGCCTACTGAGATAATGGGCTTCATGAGCAAGTGAGTTACAGGGAATTTTGTATACCTGAAATCCCTGGAGATAATGAAGTAAATGGTCTTTCCTATACTCTGGGACAAAACCATCTTTATCATAGGTCCATCTTATGGACTTAGGAAGTTCAAGAAAACTGACCTTGGAGTCTGAGAACCTAGACTCAAATCCAAGCTTTGCCAACTATGCAATACCTCTATGTGACCTTGGGTAGGCAAGTACCTTTGCATCTCGGAAACTCAGTTTCCCCATCTATAAAATGAAGGGATTGGACTAGAGATCAAGGGTCCACAAAATCCCAAAGATATAACTAGATTTTGGGGGGGGAGGATCCATAAACTTGGATGGAAAATCTATTCTATCTTTATTTTCACCAACATCTAATTGAAATTTAGAATTTATTTCAAATATTTAAAACCATTATTCTGAGAAGGATTCATAGACTTCACCAGACTTATTACCAAAGGAATCTCTGATGTAAAAAGATTAAGAATCCGTGGACTGGGTGATCTCTAAGACCCCATCCACCTCTAAATTTGCAATCTCTGTGGTCCTGGGAAGGTGCAAACTTATCCATTAGATTGGGAGTTCCATGAAGGCAGGGGCTGTCTTTTGCCTCTTTTTGCACCCCCAGCACTTAGCATAATGCCTGGTACATAGTCAGCACTTAATAAATATTTACTGAATTGAAATTGAATTGAACGGAAATCCATGGGAAGCTAAAACAGTAACAGAAGCCCTTGAAAGGAAAACCTAGGGCAGATAACCTTCCTGATTTCTACCACACAATCCATCAGTAGGCATTTCCTGTCTATGCACCCAGGTTGGTGATGGTAGAACTCCTTCTGGCTTGTATTACTACCTTGTGTTTTATCGAATGTATATTTATTTGTGCTTCTTTACATTTATTTTTGTCTATATGTATACATATATGTATGCATATGTATAATATTGCATTTTCATATGAATGTTTCTAAACATGTAGAGAAATATGCATTTACATATACAATATTGCATTGTAGGTGGAGGCTATATGTGTGCATGCATGTGTATATGTATATGCATATCCATACTTACATATTTGTTGTCTCTTTAGAAGATTCCTTCTCTCCAGTATGGTTACTTGTCATTAATAATCATGGCATCAGATAGTTTTCTATTTCAACTAGTTGTTTTTATGAACTAGGTGAATTAGCTAAGTTGTTCTTACCCCGCTTGAGAAGTATGTGTGTGTTCTCACAATAAAATGTAGTAAATTTTTTAATTATGGAATTTTTCAAATTTGCTATTTAGAATTTCTTTTCCCCTTTGCTTCACCCTAGTTACAACTTTACTAAAAGGCCCTGAAATAGTTGCCATGTTGAGATGCAAGTTGTTGGGGGAAGAAAGCAAACTTCCAGCTAGGATCTAGGGATTCCAAGATGAAGTTATATATGACCCAATATGATCACAGCCTTGGGTTTTAGGAAGTAAAAAAAAAAAACCTCAGCATTTTCTTGCTCAGAAACACCAATTTTTAATGCTACTTCTTTAGTTTCTACAAAATTATATGAGCCAGAAACATAGCATGATCCGAGTCTCTGGTCCAGGCACATGGTGAGCGGATGGTGTTGGCAAGAAAATCAGGAGAGATGGCTCTGTGGTTCCAGCAGTGCAGCATTCCAACACATCACATGTGTTGTTCACACACACACACACACACACGCACCCCAAAGGGAAAGTGAAGCAGGCAGAAGTCCCCATTTGGAGGCGCTGCTTTGGGGACACCACTTGGGCAAGTAGGAACACACCAGACTTGGAGTCAGGAGACCTGGGTTTGAATCTTGACTGTCACTTATTGGCTGTGTGACCTCAGGCAAATTAACATCCCTGAGTCTCAGTTTCCTCATCTGCAAAAGGGGCACAATAGAGTAGGAACAAGTTTATCCTGAGGATCAAGGAAAGATATTCACCGAGTGCTTTGAACCCTGTAAAGTGCCCTGCCAACTTTGGAGTTATTACTCAGGGCTGAAGTGGCTGGTAAAGCCTGGGATATTGACTTCACTGAGAGCGATACTCAACAGTCACCCGGCCTTGGTCCTCGAGACAAAATCATCCAGGATGTTGCTTCCTGTCCTGATCCCTGACCCAAGCAGACCTCCCTTGTCTCGGGATCCGGGACCTGCTCTCCTGTCCCTAGTTAAATCCTCCCCATGAATGACTCATATCAAATCCTGATCCCCCTCTGGATGTGCTTGGCTCCTTCCCTAGGCCTGTGAAATGTTCTGTGTTTTCAAAAGGAGAGCAGTCCCTCCTTCCAGGAGAGATGGAGAGGGAGCACAGTGTGAGCCCATTAAAGGAATATCTGAGAAATTTGCCTGGTAGGTGGAAAAAGAGAGAAAACCAGGTCTGATTTTGCCCTGAGGTATACATGAGAGGAAGAAAGGCTACTGATGGCGTGCAGTTGGATAAAGCTTCTGGGTTCAGATCCTGCCTCAGATGCTAGCTAGCTGTGACCTCCTGGACTTGTCCTTTAACCCTCTGAGCCTCAGGTCCTCATCTGGAACGGGGAAGAGGGGAGGATGAAGAAAGTAATAGAAGCAAGTTCCTCCATAGTCTGTTGTGAGACTTGGATGAAATCAAGCATATTTTGCAACTTTTATCATCCTTTATAAGGGCACTAAATATATTGATTGGTTATCCAGAAAAAAAATCTTCCAATCTAGCATAGGTTTCTAGCTAGAAGGGATCTCAGAGGTCCTCTAGTTCAGCTCGGATTTTACATATGGAAAACTGAGGACCAAAGGTGTGAAGTGATTTGCCCAAGGTTACACAGGTAGTAGCAGAGGTTGGATTTGAACTCAGGTCCTCTGACGCCAAAGTACTTTCCACTGCATCCTAATCTCTCATTGAGCTAAGGAGAGAAGGTGGGAAGAAGGGAAGCATTCAGAAATTCATTCCACAAGCATTCATCAACCACTTAACCATGTTCAAAACATAAAGTCAAAAGTCCCTGCCCTCAAGAGGCTTCCACACACCTGTCTCAGTGCGGCCACCATTTTTTTATAAGGTTCTAGTTCTCAGAGCACAAAATGTTGCAAGCCCAAACATGCCCACATTCTTCACAATTCCATTGGACATATGGACAAGTCAGTATTGGATGATCCAACATTACTCAGAATCACACATTGCACTAATAAATGATAGGTGTCAAAGCATGCTTACTGGAAGACATGTGGAGCCTTCATCCTGCAGCCACCCGGCCCCCATGTTCCTTGCTCCCCCAACCCCCTTTGGTAGGATGCATCTGCCCCTTTACCCCATCCCTATAGCACCAAGTGTCCTCCTTGAGCACATTCTCATGGCTTCTTGAGAAAGGTGGGCATGGCTGTTTCTGAGCTTGGCTCTGCCATGACCTGCATCTTCTGGTTGCTCAAGGTGGCCTCTCGCATCTTGTGGTACATGAACTCGTTCTGTCGGAACATGCGCAGCTCCATCTCTGACTGGATGCGCATGGCCTGTGGGGAAACAGACACCCCCAAGGGTAGGGGAGGAGAATATTTAGGAAAGTCTCAGAGTTGGATTTCACCCAAGAGCTTGTAGGCACCTACCATGTTGCCCTAGAAGCCGGTTCTCCTTTTTCCAGAAGACGAACACCATCCACTGAACTGGACTACTGCTGGCTCTAATGCTATTCTACTGATTGTAAGCCCCAACCAATAGCCTAGCATTGTGGGAATTTACTTAATTTCCTGGGCAATGAGTTCCTTTATGAGTCTCTAAGGACTGGAGCTTTGCCTGACTTTAAGTGATTGATCTCAAAAGAGAATGAATGTGTGTTTTTTGGGATCCTCAAACAAGGTCTGCTAGACTGCTTGACTCAACTCAAAAAGGCTATGTTCTTCCCTTTCCACCTTTCTTACATGGAAAGCTCTCTATGTGTCAACTCCAGCTTCACTTTGACTTCCCAACACTACCTTTAGACCAAATAGGCCCATTCCTAAAGGCAGGGGAGGGTGTGGAATCTTGACGAGTCAATCAGATATGAAGCTTCTATTGAACCATTCCGAGGAGATCATCTCAGACTCTCCCCTACTACATCGATGTGACCACAGCAACAGACAACACAATGCTCAGGATGGGGGAGAGGAGAGAAAGAGGATCATGCAGATCACTTGTTCCCTAGACGAGCCCCCCCAGTAGGTTAGTAAACCAGTGGGATATGTAGACGCCAAAAGAATGGAACTGTCCAAGTGTCCCAGACAAGTGTGTATGCCATGATCTTCTGTAGGTACCTGACTCAGAAAGGGCAATGGTAGATGCCACCCGTGATCATAACCATTCACCAAAGGCGGCTGGGTTTGTGAACATATAGCACGAAATTAAACTAAAGCTTTGGGGAAGTGGATTGAGTTAAACACTCAACCACCTGGTCCTATCCAGACTCCTTGGTCTTGAAATTCCTGCAACAATAACTGGCCTTCCTGCTCGCCTCAGTTCCTTGCAAACCTCTGCCAAAATTCGACTGGCTTCTCAGGCTACACTTGCTTCCCTCCAAGTTTGGCTCCCACCCCCTCTGCCCCAGGAGTGGGCAGGAAGGATTGCTGCTCCCCTAGGTTTGGATTTACTGGCATATGGTTGCTATACCAATGCTGCTGCTGAAGTAATCACCCAGGCTGAGAGAAACAATACCTCCTTCTCCCTCCCCTCTCAGGGCTCAACATAGGATCTCAGAAAACTCAAACAAGAGAATAGGCCGAGCAGGGATAGGCTGGTAAATGTTTAACAACTGACTTTCCTCCCTCCTTCTCCATGCCGGAATTATTAACATTTTTCCCATCACTTTTTAAAGTCTAGACAATCAACAACACAAAACTCAAGCCTCGATCTGTAGAGTTTGCCAGTTCCCAGGTGTGAATGCTCACACTGGCTTCAGCACACCCCTGACTGGCCTTGTGGGATTTCTTCTTGGAGTAGGGAGGTCCGGGGATGAGAGTGGAGATTTGTAGCCAGGGAAGTAAGCACAGGATCACAGAGCAGACTAGAGATGCTACTAAAGTCATGACCATTTATGCCCAGAACTGGGTTTGGTACCCAGTAAGCACTTGATAAATGCTTGGAGAATTGTTGTTGTATCTCTCTCTCCCAAAACTTTGGCCCTTTTTGGTGCTCGGACCCGGTCTTCTCTGCCACAATATCATGGCCAATGATTTCTCTACCAAGCCCCATCCTCACCCAGATGCCCAGGCAAGATTGTAACCTCAGATATTCACCAGTCAGGTACTTGGGCCATCTAAAGTCTGCCCCTTTCCTGTCACTTACCGTTGTACTCTGCACATAGCAGGCACTTAATAAATATCTGAGAAGTCCAGAAGGTTTCTGATAAAGCACTAAAATTGGTGCAGGGGACAGAGTACTGGGCCTGGAGGCAGGAAGAGTCATCTTTGTGAGTTCAAATCCGGCCATAGACACTTCCTAACTGTGTGACCCTGGGCAAGTCACTCCACCCTGTTTGCCTCAGTTTTCTCATCTGTAAAGTGAGCTGGAGAAGGAAATGGCAGACTACTCCAGTATCTTTGCCAAGAAATCCCCAAATGGGGTCACGGAGAGTCAGAAGTGGCTGAAAACTGACTGAACAGCAGCAACAATTGCATGTAGGAGGCTGCTTGATGTAGTTCTGGATTTAGAGTCAGAAAGACCTGGGTTCAAATCCTGCCTCTGGGAGACTCTGGGCAAGTCACTTAAGTCTCTGTGACTCAATTTTCTCATCTGCAAAATGTACGGGTTGCACTAAATGACCCCGAGGTGTCTCACACCTCGTGCGTGCTTCAGACCAATCTTAAAGGCATCATCATGCCAACAGTTCCCTACATCAATAAAATCATGTTTCTTTCACAGATTCCTATGGTACCAACTACAGTCATATCACCCTTGAACCTAAAGCTGATTAGAGATGTTAGCTGAGGTATGAGCTATCAACAAGTACTTATTAGGCACTTAGTAGGTATAGCAGATACTGTGCAAAGCACTGGGCATACAAAGTTATGTCCTAGCATCACTTATAGATAGTAGAGATTTTAGAGGTCACTGAGTCCAGTCCTGTCATTTTACAGAGAAGGAAACAGTGTACCTGTCACAAGTTTTCAAAACATGCAATGCACTGGGTAGGTGTGGCAATGAGACATTAGGGGGTCACCTACTTCCAGGTCCTTAGTGATTGGATGGCTGGGTCCATGAGTCACCAGGAGTATGCCATAGGCTTTGCAGATCATCCCATGCCCAACCTCAATGAGCCCGGCATGCCAGTGGGTCAATCCTGCCCGCATCATGGCCATGCCCAGCTGGGCATTGTTAGGGTGGTAGAGCTTCCTGAAAGGGCAGAGAGAAGTCACTGTATCAGAGAGGAGACTCTGGGAAGGATCAGCGGAACCGGACTCTCCCCTGGATCTGACCCCAAGGGAGGATGTGTCTGCCTGAATCTCTCCTCTTTTTTATCAATGCACCAACATGTTAAAATCACATAGGAACTACATTTTAACCTGGTTCGGATAGCACTCATGTTGTTGTGGGCCACGGGCCTTGTGTCTGACACCTCTGCTCTGGATGGAGATTCCTCATCACTCCCTATGAAATCACACGTCCAGTCCCTGTCTCTGTAGGGGACACTCTGGGAGATTCATGGGAGAGGGAAGGGAGGGATTCATCCACAAAGGACGGCAATGTTAAAAGGCATCAGGATGCTTTGGGGGTGGGGGAGGAAAAAGGAGAGGGAGAAAGGGAGAGACAGAGAGAAGAAAAAGAAAGAGAGAAGGGAGGGACAGAGAGAAGAAAAAGCAGAGGGAAGGATGAAAGGAAAGGGAAGAAAAAGGGAAGGGAGGAGAAGGGAGGGGAAAGGAAAGAAGAGGAGGGGGAGGAGAGGGGAGAGGAGGGAAGGGGAGGAGAGGTACACCCAAGCCCAGCCCTAATGCCTACATGTAACCATCGACCATCCTCTTGGCATAATCTGATGCCTCCTGGAAACTCTGCAGGTAGGAGAGCACTTCGGAGGCGATACTCAGGATGCGCAGCACGTGGATGTTGGTGTCGGCCAGCACGGGCTCCTGCTTCTGCAAACACTCTCGACATAGTTTCACCACCTGGGACAGGGCATCAGACACTTCACTGACAGACACAGATGGAAACCTCTCAGGGATGGACCTGCTAGCTACTGGCTTCAGGGGACCCCTGAGCCACTGTGACCTACAAACAATGGACCTACTTCCAGGTGGTTCTTGGCCCGTATTTCTTTCCTTACAGACGATTTAATTGAACAAGCGCTTTTTGAACACGGACTGAGCTGGATATTGAGGAGCATGCAGACAAGCAAACAAAATGATTTCTGGCTTTAAGAATTCTATCAGCTACTGAGGGGAGGGGCCACATTTCTATATCTTTAGCTCTTCCTTTATGGTGCTCACTTGCACTGGTGGAGGGACTTTCCTCATCTGAGAATACCAGTGAAGTCTCAGCTCAGTCCCCATCCTGATCCTTTACGGCTTACAATGCACTGTTTGTCCCCAGGCTCTTAGTTTTGGAGGCAGAAGGGATCCCAGGAGTCATCTGACCCATCCCCACCTTCTCATTTTAGTATTAAAAAAAACCTTGAGAGACCAAAGTTAAGTGACCTGTCCAACGTCTCACTGCTAGAAAGTGTAGGAGGCAAGATTTGAACCTGGGGCCTTGAGACTCCAAGTCCAACAGTCATCCACTACGCCTGCTCATCTGATTCTCACCCTAACATTAGGGAGTTAATATGACTGTTGTCATCCTCATTTGATGGATGAAGACCTGAAGTTCTGGAACAGCTGACTTGTCCACAGATGCACAGTCACTAAGTGGCCAAGCTGGGGCTCAGGTTCAGACTGTCTCGTTACAAGGGGTAGAGGTTTTACTATGACTCCATATAGACCCTTCCTGTCTGAATCAGGTACAGCTCACATCCTTGCCCTGGCCTTCAAGGCTTCTTCTGTGAATCAGCCAGTTGAATATAGACTCTATGAGGGAAGGTTCTTGCTTGGGGGAGGAAGCACTAGGTGGCACCATAGTGCATAGCGCTCTGGGCCTAGAGTCAGGGAGACTGAGTCCAAATAAGGCCTGAGACACTTCTTAGCTGTGTGACCCTGGGCAAGTCATTTAATCTTGTCTGCCTCAGTTTCCTCATCTGTAAAATGAGCTGGAGAAGAAAATGGCAAATCACTCCAGTGTCTCTGCCAAGAAAACCCCAAATAGGATCACAAAGAGTCAGGTACACATCAGCAGCCTTTTTTTTTTTTTGCCTCTATTCATTTTGAGCCTCTCAGATCCTTTTTTTAAAACAAGATATTCCTTGCCTCATTTTTTCTTAAGCCGTAATCACTGAAAGGGCCCTGCCTCAGTCACACTGAGACCTGGGAAAGACCTTAATTTGAAAAGGTCAAGGTCCCCACTGCATTCAGGGCCATCTGTACTCATCCTGATCCATATCTGGCTACTGGACCCAGATGCTACAGAGGAGAAAGTGAGGCTGGCAACTTTGCACAGTCCTGCCTCACTTAAATCCAACTGCATGCCATCGCATCACCTCTCTGCTGTCATGGTCCTCCCAAGTATCCAGCACAGTGTCTCTCTTGTAAGAGAAATGGAGTTTAAAATTGCTGTTGAACTCAATCCTTCCCCCATAACTTTTTGCCTTTGCCCTGCCACAAGTATTTGTTGATATGTCTTAACTAGGAAGCAGAGACTCAAAGGACGTCAGCAGCAGAGCAGCAGCATCCTGTTTGACCCTACCTGCTGACTGGTCCCTAACCTTGGAATTATTCAGTTTCTCCTTTGACAAATTCTGTGACTACTGGTACAATCCTCAGGCCTGAGCTGACAATTGATCTTCTCCGGATTCCCCAGATGGAACTATTCTAGGTATTCAGGAGAAGCAGCCCCCAGAACCAGTATGGTTCTACATAGTGGAAAGAGAACTAGGGTTTGAAATGAAAGAATCTGAGTTTGAAGCCCAACTTGGCCACTTGGGTGAGAGACTTGGCCTCTCTGAGTCTCAGTGTCCTTATCTGTAAAATTAAGAGGTTGGAATGGTTGGCTTCTGAGGTCCCTTCTTTGAGGGAGGAAGGAAGGGAGGAAGGAAGGAAGGAAGGAAGGAAGGAAGGAAGGAAGGAAGGAAGGAAGGAAGGAAGGAAGGAAGGAAGGAAGGAAGGAAGGAAGGAAGGAAGGAAGGAAGGAAGGAAAGTGAATGTATTGGGCATGTATTATATGTCAAGCATTGTACTATGTGCCAGGGGTACAAATATAAACAAAAGGTAGACAGTCTCTTTCCTGAAGGAGCTGATGCTCCAGGGAGGGTAAAGGAGGGGGGTTCCCTGAGAGAGGAATGAGCAGCTCCTCCACAAAGTAGAAGCCCCAGAAGGGACTCATCAAGAGGAGAGAGCAGGCCTTACAGAGGGTTATTCGAGGTTGAGAAGGCTGCAGAGATGCCTGGATGTTCCAAGGTGAAAAGACTCCAGGAGCTGAGGGAAGTCCAGGATGAATCAGAGGCAGAGGCTTGGTTTCGAAGTCAGGAAGCCAGTAATGAGGTAAATTATCAGGTGGCACAGGGAATAGAGCACAGGCCTTGGAGTCAGAAAGCCCTGAGTTCAAATCTCACCTCAGACACAAACTAGTTGTGTGACCCTGGACAAGTCCCTTAACTTCTGTTTACCTCAGTTTTCACTTCTGTAAAATGGGGGTCTTAATAGCACCCCTCCTAGGATTGTTGCAAGGATCAAATGAAATTATATATAATATATATGTATGTACACACACACATTGCTTTGCTAATCTCAAAGCATTATATAAATGCTAATTATAACAAATTAAGAAACTGAGGCTGACACAGGATTCTAACTCAAACCCATCCCTGGGATGCTCTCCCTCTTTATCTCCACCTCCTGGCTTTCCTGACTTCCTTCAAGCCTAAACTAAAAATTCCACCTTCCACAAGAAGTCCTTCCCATATCAATGCCGCCTCCTTCCCTCCATCATTTATCTCCATTTTATCGGGTACATAGTTTGTTTGTATATAGTTATTTGCTGTGTACATGCTTTTTCTTCCGCTAGATCATGAGCTCTTTGAGGACAGAGATAGTTTTTGCTTTTCTTGCATTCCTAGTGATCAGTACAACACCTAGCATACAGATGGTGCTTAATAAATACTTGTTGACTTGACTACCCATTGCACCACCTGCCTTCCCAGTCCCCATTGACATTAACTATAGGGCTCCATGTTGTAGCCATCCTGCACCTAGGAAAGCCAGCTTTGGGATTCCAGATTAATGGCAATTGGGAAGCAGAGGTCATGATAGGCACCTTCATTGCACTCCCTCCCCTATTACAGTAAGCTCCTTAAGGGTAAGACTTGCCTTTCTTTTTGCTTCTGTCTTTGTATCCCCAGGACTTAAGAACAAAGCCAGTCTGGGGGCAAGAAAAGGTCTAGTAGTCTATCTCTCCCAGTGACCAAGTTAGGACACCAGCCATCTCCAAAGGGATATCCTGGAGGCAGTCTCCTTGGTCCCAAAAGCTACTTCAGAGATTGGCCAGAAGGGCAAGGGAGGGGTCAAGGTCTCAGTGAATGAAAGCCTAAGCCAACAAGGATCATGTCTAGTGCCCACCTGATCCAGAGACGCCATTCTCTACCCCGTTCACCCCACCCTGCTCCGTCCATTGGAGAGTCAAAAGCTTACTTCATGGTACAACCCTTCAGAGCGAGCCTTATCAATCTTCTCTAAGGTGTCCTTGGAGAATTGGGTCACCTCCTTCACCACATCCTGGGAAGGCTGGAAAGAAAGACAGCTGAGTGGAAAGGCAGCCACATTCTTGCAGTAGCCTCAGTAAGATACCACCCTCTCTCCTATCCCTCATCTCTAACAACAAGGGTAGGGTGCCTGGAATAGAGGACTGGTCTTCCAGACTGCCAGTCTCCCTATCAGTCCTCTTGCCCCATAACTTGAGCCCCATAACTCTGACAGCCGCACCCCTACCCCCAATGACCATCTTGACATCATTTTATAGCATAGAAAATGGAGGCCAGAGAAGTGAATGACATGTAGTCAGGGCACCTGAAATTAATCCTTTGTATTCATGTTCCCCCTAGAAAACAAAGGTTCTATTATCTGGGATGGGCAGGTAACATCTTAGCAAAAGTAAGTGTATAGAATCCCTTGGCTTGCTCAGGGAGATTTGTCTCCTGTTCTGAGGTTATTTAGAGTCAAGCTTTCCCTCAGGGAAGGGAACTGGATGTGTGATTTCACCAGCAAAGGGAATTTTCTCTACCAACCCAAGTCAATCCCTTATACTCCTACAGAGAGCACTAAAGGATCCTTCAGACTAAGGAAAGGCCATACCTTGGGGTCCTCTTTCACTGCCAGGAGAAGGTCATCCTTTATCCCCTTCTCACAGTGCTCACATGTGCAGTCAAAGTAATACTGTTTCTTCAGCTGCTTCTTCCGTTCTTGGCTGATGTTGAGAAAGTCTACATAGGACACAGTCAGCTCCTCCCCTTCTGAGATCTTACCCAGGGCCCGAAGCTCAATTCTAGGTCGGGACAAAAGGTAAGGCAAGAAATCCAAGTTTAGGTATCTCTGTACAGTGCTTGACACATAGTAGGCACTTAAATTATTACTAACTGATTGACTGGCTAGCTGACTCCCTAATTCTGCAGGGGTACACCTAAGGCAGGGCACCTGGGACTTTATCCTATGGTACTAAAATGTAAAAGCTACCTATGTGGGAGCCATTATAATTAACTCTACCACACACTCACTTGAATTTGTCTCAATTTCGTTAGCTTCCCATCACGAATTACAAAGTTGATTTAAGGGTGCTTTATTGAATTGCTTTCTCTGGATATCAATCAAAATTACTAGTGATGGCTCTAAACCTGTGGTTTTAAGTTCAGGAATGTGCGATGATCCCAAGGTTTAGGTATTAGACCCACTTACCTACAATCTCCGAGAAATTGATATCCCACCTAAGAACAAGGATGAAGTCCCCACACACATACACATTTCACAAATACAGTACAGGCTTTTTGCAAAGGTGCTCATTTGAAATGTAAATAAGCCAAGAGATAAAGGCCATGTCTGTGCCCATGAACTGAACCAGGGGCATTTTGTTGGGTTTTTTCCCATTGTAATAATCACCTACTCAGGTTCATTGTAAGACTAATCAATTTATTATTTTGTGCCCAGGCTCAGACAGAACGGAAAATGGTTCGTACGGTCATGAGGCCAGAAATGGCCTCCTTTGGGTTTCATTGACAGCTCCGGGGGGGGTACGGTCAACTCTTGATTATCCAGGCCAGTGAAGGAGAGCAGAAGCAGAGTTAACTTCCACCAGCAGATAATGCAAAGATCATTTTGTTTTGGAGAAGCTCTGATTGACATGTTTTTGCCCCATTCTCAGCCGAGCCCCAACCTTAACCTCCACTCTTGACTGAACTCTGGTTTCAATCACCTGGGACGGCCAAAAGATACCTGCAGATAATCAAACATGGATGATCAAGAGTTGGCTGTATTCCATTACAGTATATTATTTGCTTTTATGATGAGCTATAATACACATGCCTTATTGGTAACTGAACGCAGATTGCCCCTTCAACTGACCTATCCAATTTGGACTTCACTACCAGTTCCTTTACCTGTCATTTAATCATGACACCATCTTTCAGTATAGTAGATGGCTTGTAGTCAAAGCAAAGCCCATTCTATAACTGACATCCAGCTTAGCGAATCATCGTGAGAAACAGCCCATGGAACTTGGTCATGCAAATCAGCACTGGCCCAGAGAAATCAGGATGGAGACAATGCCTGTGACAATGGTCCTGTGTCTGTTTGGTTTCCAGAAGCCTCAATGGATGAACCACGATATTGAGAAGAGAGGGAAAGAAGGGTAAAAACTGGGCAAGAGGACTTTAAAAAAATCAGCATGGCAAAAAAAGAGCTGTTTTTTAGGGAAGATCTGGGTCCTGTGATCTTGGGTAAGTAATTTAATAGCTTAGTACCCTTTGCAACTCTCTAAAGCTCTATGTTGAGGAGAAGGTGCCAACTTCTTTGGGAGAAGTGACCTCATCTGGGAGTTGCTTACACCAATACCATCGATCCCTGCTGTTATCTGACCCTATCAAAAGGCAGAGAAGAAGGACAGCACTATAGAGGGCATCTCTGCAACACGAGACCAGGCTTCCAGCTAGCCCAGGAGCGTGATGGGAAATGCATATACAGAGACCAATTATTTGAGGTAAAAAGATTACCCAAACTGGGATCAGTTAAATGCCAGGCTGCTGAGCCTTCCCTACTGCTGGGTTTCCTCCCAGCCTGCTGTTAAAAGAAATGGAAGGAGATATGGAAAAGAGCTGATCTCCCACTATTAGCTGTGACTCAGAAATCAAGCTGTAGGTGGTAGGAGCAGACAAGAGTGTATCTAATAGAAGTCAAATCCTTCTGCAGTTAGGTATCTAAGTGGTTAGAGCACTGGACCTGGAATTAGGAAGACCTGAGTTCACATCCTGCTGTAGATACTTACTAGCTGTGTGACCCTGGGCAAGTCACTTAACTTCTATTTGCCTCAGTTTCTTCATCTGTAAAATGAAGATAATCATAGCAATTGCCTCCCAAGGTTGTTGTTGAGGACAAAATGAGATAATATTTGTAAATACTTTGCAAAACTTAAAGTACTATATGCCACTAGTTATTATTATTTCTGTCACTTGTCTTGATTCGACCAAAATCCAGGGGTTATCTAGGATCAGGATTTCCATTGCTTTATCTCTACTTACTGCCAAGGTCACAGAAGCAGAGTCAGAGGATGGATATGAATCCAGATTCTTCTGAGTCCAGGATCGCTATTGTTTCTACTACATTAAACAGAAGGCAAGCTCCTGAATGGTAGATGCTCTCTCTCTTTTTCCCTGTTGTATTCCAGCATCTACAGTGCTTTGCACATAGTAGGAACTTAACTGAATTGAATAATTGAAACCAACTGCAACACAACAGGTCACAATTGTCCTCAATCAGCAAAGGGAACACTAGAGAAAAATCAAACCTCATCTCAATCACCAAAACACATCTCTGAGCTGTTTTACTGAATAGGAATAGAAGATGTCAGACAGCATACAATGTCAGTAAAATAATCAGTCTTCATTTTATGGTAAGCAGGGTTTAGAGAAAGAGTTCTTAACCTGGTGTCCATGGACCCCCTGAGTCATCTATGGATAGATTTCAGGGGCTCTGTTAAAGTTTTTTTTAAAAAAATACTTTGTTAATTGTATTACAAAATCATTCCTTTCCTTTGTTATCCTATAGATTTTGTGCATTTGAAAACATTCTTCTGAACAGGGGTTGGTCCATAGGCTTCACAGACTGCCAAAGGGATCCATGACACAAATGATGGTTAAAAACCTTTATTCGAATTGTCATTTTTTTAACTAGATGTTTTAGATCTGGGAAGATTCCATGCTTGTCAGTCAAAGGAAGGAGAGAAGTATAATAGGAAAGATGGAAGACAAGGGAATGAAAGGACAGGGAAGGTCCTACGGTGGTTGGTGAAATGGAGAACAGTATTATTTCTTTTTAAATTGCATACAAAATACAGCAGCCACAGAATGTAAGGATTTGGGGTTGAGCAGGACTTTGGGATACTGGAAAAAGGAATGGTGAATTTGAACACATAGCCAGCCTGGGAGTCTTGGAAAAGGACTGGCCCACAAGCAAACCAAGCAGGTGAAGGGAGAGTCAGAGGACAAGTATGTGCTTTGACAAGACTGACCCACCTCATCTGTGTGTGAAACATAGATTTCACAGCCTCATGACTGAAAGACAAAACAGATAGTGCAGGTGACTTGAGAACAACCCCATCGGAAACAAAGTTGCTCAGACTAGTCGGATACATCATGGTTAGCTTGAGTGAATGGCATCAGTGATTCCAGCCAGGCTCCCATAATCACATCACCCTCCTTCCCAGACAATGTAGGATCATTTTACAACCTCGAGCTACTTAGGTTCACTAACTGGATAGGAATCTGAGAACCCCAATGTTATCTCATTGAGGCTGCTTACAAGCAGGATTTAAATTGAGTAGCATCCCAGAGATGGAAATTCAGCCTCCTTTGAAACAAGTTTTGGGGAGCATTCACACTTGGAATGGGGAATTCGGAGGCACCCGTAGGCATGAGAAGGACATCCTTCAGGCAGTGACTACAGACTTTCCTGGGTACATACACAAAGTTTCCTTCCACTCATATCTGAGAAACCACAATCAAAGCAAACAGCCCGGAAGTGATGAGTGGTGGGTACTGATATTGCTTTATGGAGAGGAGTGTGACTGGTGGGAGTGGGAGTAACTAGACCAGACTTTAAGGAGGTAAGCTGGGTTTAGTGAATAGTTTCTTAACCTGGCGTCCATGGATTCACAAAGGGTCTGTGGAGAGATTTTAGGGGGTCTGTTAACTTTTTAAAGAATATTTTGATAACTGTATTTCAATATCATTGGTTTCCTTTGTCATTCTATATATTTTATTTTGTGCATTTTATAACATTATTCTGAACAGTGGCAAGTCCATAGGCTTCTCAAACTGCCAAAAGGGGTCCACGACACAAAGGAAGGTTAAGACGTTTACCCAGATTTTTAAAAAATTTTCTTGAGTATCCTGAGCTTGGGTTTATCACCACTAAGGGCTATAGAGCCCAGACGGACTACTACTTGGTTGCTGTATTTCGATCTGTCATTGACATTCAGGGTAACTCTGGGTGACAAGTACTTTGCCCTGGTGGTGAGCAATTTGGGGAAGGTTGGGGGTTGACGGTATAGTCTTCTGTGCAAAGGGTCAACAAAAGGGGAAATGGGCGATGATGGATGAGAATTTTTATTTGATTCCAAATTCTAATCTCATGCTTATGGGTTTGTTCCCCAACGTGTTTTTTAAAAAAAGCCAGAAAGACATATGCATCCCATCAGTGAATGGAAGGGATCCCTTTCAGAAAGAGATAAAGTAGTAAAGAAACAGTCTAATAATCAGACCCAGCATAACAATAGATCACAGACATCATCCCTACCAGGTGTTTGCTATTCTTAGGAATTTGGAAGAAAGGAAACCTGCCCGGTGATACTGAAAAGGGTTCTCTTTAGTAGAAGACAAGAAAGTTGGACTGGCACCATTGCTACTATCTAAAGGCAATAGAAATAATAATGTGTTATTATGATAATAGTATTTAATATTAATAATAAGAATAGTCTTCAACTTGAATTTGCTGGTTGACCTTAAAGAATTTGCTCTTATATTTTTAAAGTCAATTGTAGGAAACACCACAGCAGGTGTCACCCCACCCCTGCATCCACCCCAGGCAAAGATCTACTTACTTGCCATTGTTGAATATGACGGTACAATTGGGCCAGCAGTCATGGTTCACCAGGCAGAGGTTGGGGAAGATGCCCACCCCCACAGCCTGAAGGCCCCTCTGGTC
Source organism: Bettongia penicillata ogilbyi (assembly GCA_023548195.1). NCBI lineage: Eukaryota > Metazoa > Chordata > Mammalia > Diprotodontia > Potoroidae > Bettongia > Bettongia penicillata. Next base: position 230,585 of record JAJHZJ010000903.1, read on the forward strand.
ACTGAGAGTAAAAGCATTGCAGTTGATCTACCCAGCGGGAGGAAAAAACATAGTACATTAGTCATAAGCAGGTACAATAGAGAACCAAGAGGGGAATGGTGGACTTGAAGGAAGGTATAGCCTCTACAGCCAAATGAAGGGAATTCCAGTCCTCAGTTTAATTTCAAGCTAATACTCACGTACTGAGTTAAGTGCTAGGGATACAAAAAGAGGAAAAAAGATAGCCCCTGCCCTCAAGGACCTTACAATATAATACAATTCACTGCAAGGCTAGAACCAAGAGGTGAAAACTGTATTGATGCCTAAAGATGCTAAAATGTAATACAATCCTACACTTTGAGCAGTGATGTTTCTGTGTTTTGTATTTACACTTTCGCTTCACCTGTAATAGATCAGAAGGTAGTTAGGTGAATAGGTAAATGGATACATATTTTTGCTCTGTCCTTTGTTTTTCTCTTTCCCTTTCTTCTTCCACTTTCCTTACTATAGAACTTCCATACTATAGAACTAAAGTTCATGTTTTATCATTTGGTGTAATTACTCAATAGAATTTTATATTCAATGACCAAAATATTTTTTTAAAAGCAGAGGAATGGAACATTGTAAATTTATCTCCAAAACGAGTTCAATTGTGTTGACTATTTTTCCCCTTCTGGGAGTCAGTAACCTTGGAAAAACATTCCTCAGCCCTTTGCATCTGAAAAAGTAGTAAAACTAAAGATGAGTTTATAATCAACTGCATTATGAATTATATCTTTGTGATTATAAGTACTGATGGAAGCATATACTCTGGGATTAAGTGTCACTTTCTCCAGTTATTCTCAGTAAATACCCTAACAGGCACTGAATAAATAAAAATTAATTATCATCATCATCATCATCATAAACCTTAGAGCACTGTACAAATAAGTGCATGAAAGAATCAATAGGTGAATGAGTCTCAAAAATTGCTTTAGAAAAGAAAAGAATTTTTCTATCATCCCTATTTACTGCTAGGAGAATAGGTACAGACAAGGGAGGTGGCTCATGGGTCCAAAGTCCCCCTCTCCTGCATGGAACTAAGGCCCACTGTCTCTGGGATCTCTGCCCAGCAGCTGGTATGAGGTTCTTTGTCTGGTTACTGTCCTCACCATGATAGGAAACCGAACAGTAGCTCTTGGCTTGTCCTGTCCCATGTCCTTGGTTCTCATGAATTCTGAGTTGTACCCTCTCTCCCCCAGGTCAGGGATTCTTAATCATTTTTGTGGTCAAGTCTCCTTTTGCAAGTCTAGTAAACCCTGAAGATTCTTTGTTTTTAGTAGTTTTACTTTAAGTTAATAAAAAAAATTACAAAGGAAACAATATTAAGTATGGTTATTTACTTATCTATCTACTTTTCTATTTATCTTTCTATCTTCTTGTCTATCTGTATATCTCTCTGTTTATTTGTCTGGCTATCTCTATCTACCTATCTATTGTCTATCTACATGTCTTACCTACCTGTCTGTTTATCTATCTGTCTATCTACCTATCTACCTTTAAGTTTAAACACCCCAGGTTAAGACTTCCTGCCCTAGTGCATGTTCCATAGCTAACTGTAAAGGAAAGATGCATTTTTGTAATCATCGTGCTAGGGAAAAGATGTCCATCACCATGACTGTGGTAAGGCCCAGAAAGTAGGAGGGAGGTCATCCACCAAGTACCCATAACAGCTGACTGATGGCTTTTTGTCCTTCTCCAACCTTTCCAAGCTCTACATGCCCCCTCCCCCCTCCTAGCCCTGACCTGGGAGGCTCTGAGGCCTGGGGTTCTCAGGGCAGACTGTACCTTCTCAATTTGGCCATCACAACAGATGCCAGGGGATTTCATTTTCCTTTATGGGAAATTTAGCATTTCAGCCCCTGGGATTTGTCATGTCATTTAATTTTGTGTCTTTGTGCCCAGAAACTAAAGTGGGGGTGGGGAGGGAGATGTGAACAACAGGTGCTTCAAAAGGAGTCAGAATCTACTGGGAGGGGAGAGGGGTGAGGAGGCTGTCAGGGATTGGGGAGAGGGGGAGGCAAGACCCTTTATGGGAGCAGCACAGAGTGATCTCTGGCTTTTGTTCCAAGCAGAGAAACCATCAAGCAACCTCATGGCTTCTTCCATTGGAGGAGGAAGAGAAGGAGGAAGAGGAAAGGGAGGAAGAAGAGGGAGAGGGGGAGGAGGGGGAAGGGGGAAGAGAGGGGAGGGGAGAAGAGGGGAAGGGAGGGAGTGGGAACCAAGAGAGCAAGGAAATGGGAAGAGAGGTCAGGGCGCCATACCACTCCGAATATATGTGAGATATACTGCATGCTGAATTGCTGGCTCTGGGGGGGCCAGAAGTTCAAAAAGCTGTCCACATCCATCCGAAGATCTTTCTGCTCCTCTTCGCCAAAGTTGTCCACGTGATTCTGCAGGTCATCAACGGAGACCAAGCAGCCCTCTGTGAGTCCAGTGCCCTCTCTCTCTATCCGCCACATGATTCTGGCTGCCAGCCTATGGATGATGATGGTGATGATGGTGATGATGATGGTGATGATGGTGATGATGGTGATGATGGTGGTGATGGTGGTGATGATGGTGATGATGGTGATGATGGTGGTGATGGTGGTGATGATGGTGATGGTGGTGATGGTGATGGTGATGGTGATGGTGATGGTGATGGTGATGGTGATGATGAGGATTGATGATGGTGATGAAAACAATGATAGTGGTGTGAGGGGAGTGGTAATCAATGTAGATGTAGTGCTCTGAGGTTTGTGAATCACTTCACACATGTCATTTCATTTGATCCTCACACAAGCCTGGGGGACAAGTGCTACCAATATTGTTGTCCCATTTTACAGATGAATCAATCAATAAGCATTTATTACATACCTCTGTGCCAGGCACTATGCTAAGTACCAGGAACACAAGGAGAGGCAAAGGACAGTTCCAATCCTTAAGCAGCTTATACTTAGTAACTTTGAACCCCAACTTCATTTTAGATTAAATGCCTAAGGCTGGATTCAAACTCAGGTCTTAAGATCAAAAGACTAGAGTCAGAAGGGACCTTGAAGACTAGTGAGTTCGACATTTCAACATCTGTCATTTTACAGATAAGGAAACTGAGAAGAAAGATCTTTCCATTCTTCCTGGCCCATTGGTCTCCTCAGTTTGGGATTCTGTCTCTGGAAAGTCTGGGGGCGGGGGTTGGCCATGTGGGGAAATGTGGGGCTGTCCCTTGGGACATCCACCACCAAGGTGACAATCCAAACATCCCTGCCTCACTCCATAATTCACTATGGTTCTGTCCTCTAGACTTTTTCTAGACTTAGAAAAAATGATTTCAATTTTCAGCACACAGTAGGCCTCCTAGGATTCAATATAATTCCAGTAAACATTTATTAAGTGCTTACTATGTGCCAGGCATGGTGCTGAAAGCTAGAAAGTAGAAGAAAAACAGCCTGGATGTGTTGAGCCATCTCACTGCCAACAAAACTTGAGGTGTAAAAAGGGGAGACCAAGTGGCTCATCTTACCTGAGGCGTTTCCTGATCCCTGTCACCCCCAGGTACTAGTGGTTTCCTCCAATTACTGCTATATGCTTAGCTCTTTACATGATACCTGATCATAGTAATTGCTTAACAAATACTTACTGATTGATTGAAAACATATACATAAACACACACACACACACACACTGGGATGGGACTTTGAAGATCAATAAACCTATCAAATGTGCATACCCATCTTAAATCTGTGGGCAAGATCAGGGCAAACCAAGGGAATTCCAGGGACCTCCTTTTTACCTGTGGGCAACTTTTAAATCTGTAATCCCAGTTCTGGTACCTTTAAGGCCACAACAGCACTGGGCATGCTTTCCCCAATCTTTCCCTCCACCCTGAAATCCAGTGAGTATTTCTTGGTCCCAAACCTTAGTCCTTGGCTGATGAAAAAAGAGCAGGAATTCTGGGGTAAGAAATTGATGTGACTGTTGGTGGGGGGAGAATTTGATTGTTTATGGGCAAGGGAGAAAGAGTGCAAGATCCAGGTCTTTTTTTGTGGGGGGATGATTTAGACAATAAGATCCCCTATCTCTTCAGGTAGACTCCTCACTACTGGTCTCACCCTCTCTCCTCTCTTTTAAATAATCAAGTCTGACTGTTTGACTATTTCCCAGATCCTGAGTCCAAGTTCAAGGTTCATTGATTAGACCCAGGGTAGCAGTCACAGTTAATTCCTGGAAGTGTATTGAGGGAAATGGGGAAAGACAGGTTCATATGTTGCAACTAAGGGCCATGTTCTCAGGTGATCAGGAACCACGTGACTTGACAGTCTGAAAGCCAGGACTCCTGAGTTCTATCTACTTCAACCATTCATTTCAACTCTCTTTTGCAACCCTGTCTGCCTGTGATGGCAGCTGATGTCTCATTTCCCAACAGTTGTATTCAGTCAAACATTTATCAGGTACCTACTCAGTGCAAGGTCCAGTACCAGCAACGATAATTTCCCACCTCCACAACTTTATACAAGTGACCACCCCTGTAGGGAAGGCCTCTTCTTCATAGAAGTCCCAGATACTTTGAAGCACAGCTCAGTAACTACCTCCTCCAAACAGACTCCCACATGAGGGCTTTCCCGATCCCCCTAGTCATTAGCACTCTCTCTCTCTTGAAATGTCATTGTGAAACAGTTTGGCCCAGTGGATAGGGAGGCAGGATTCAAACCCAAGCCCTGATTCCAAATCTAGGATTCTTTCCTTTATGACTGCAGTAATTAGTGGGGGGGAGGGGAAGAGAAACAATATAGGCAGGAGCAGTAATATAATAATGACAACAGCTGATCTTTATATAATTCCTTCATGAGCCTTATCTCATTTGAGCCTCACAATAACCCACAGAAGTAGGCTCTACTTCCCCATTTCACAGGTAAGGAAACTGAGGCAAAGAGCAGTGATTTGTCCACAGTGATCAAGTTGGTCAAATGTCAGAGACAAAATCTGAACCCAAGTGTTCAGCATTCATTCATTCAGTTCTTCCAAACTACATGTATTGAATAACCTTGCAAGAATTTGAACCTTGTGCTGTGGGCAGAGAACCATGTGATTCCTGAGGGGTATGGGCCTCCCAGCATCACCTACTAACCCTCGATGTTGACATGATACCTGAGGTGGGGGGTGGCTCCTAGCCTGGGATCAGTCCCATCCCAGAAGGCAGATTTTCCTTAGAGAGTCACCAGCCATATTCTAGTTTCATTAGCAATTAGGGGCTATGAATAGAAGGAAGTCATTCCTAGTGATGCCGGTTACCTAGGATCCAAGCCAACAAGCACATGGAGTCCAGGGGAGAGGGTGAGGCATGACATTTGGGGCTGTACTCTTTAAAGCCAGCCACCAAAATGAGTCACAGACTATAGACACAGGAGGCAGGAAGCTAGAGAAGTGGGTGTATGGGAGCACTTCATCTCCCTAAGGAAAACCATTTTTGTTCACTGGGTAGATCTAAGAACCCTCCATAAGTCTGGGGTCAGAGTGTAGAGCTGACATGGGCTGTGGGGTCACAACTGAGTGTGTGCATCCCAGCCAGCCCTTGGCTTTGGAGTGAGACTTCCATATTGGGAGATACATTTCTACCTTGGTATGTGCCTGACTCCAGCACCTACAGTCTCCATACCATTTCCCCCTCCCAAAACCACTTCCATATTAACCCTGGATATAGTATATCAGTAACTCTCAAACTCTGATTACAAGTCACCACCACCCCCTAGGTCCCTGAGACCCTTTCAGGGGAGTATGTAAAGTTTAAATTATTTTTATAATAATACTAAGATGTTTTAAATTCTAGATCATACTATCGAGATATTATCATACTATATTTATTCCATTGGTCAGGCATTTTCAGTCATGTCCAACTCTTTGTGGCTCCATTTGGGGCTTTCTTGGCAAAGATCCTGGGGTAGTTTGCCATTTCTTTCATTTGACAGATGAGGAAACTGAGGCAAATAGGATTAAATGACTTACCCAAGGTCACACAGCTAGTATATAGACTTTAGAATAAAAAGCAAACTCCTCTGGCATCTAAAGCCCTTCTCAATCTGACTCCAGTCTCCCTCTCACAATTATTCCACATTTCTCCTTTCATGTGCCCTATAGTAAACCAAATCAGCCAGTTAGCTGTTCCCCATATGTAACCCCACGGGCATTCCAAGATTCCATCTCCTGCTTCCTGTTGTGTCCCACTCCTGGGATCCTTACTGTCCTTCAAAATCCAGCTGTGATGTCACTTCCTACAGAGAACACGATCCCCTCAATTCCTAGTGCTATCCACCAGAAATGACTTTGTATTTATCTGATATAGATTGTGTAATTATTTATCTGTGTACATGCTGCCCCACCCCCCCACAGTCCCCCACAGAGTGTCAGCTCTGTCCTGGAACCCATAGCATCTAGCACAGGGTCGGCCATGCAGTTGACGCTTAGTAGGTGCTTGCTCACTGAAGGTACTTTCAATAGACCAGAGGTTGTTGGGCCCATGGGCCCACACTTGCTTTCAAGGCTTCCATGTCTCAGTCCAGGGATGCGGGCACCCAGCAGTCCTCATTCCTCCCCAGCTACACCTCAAATTCCCCACCCCCTGGTCCCATGTCCCCTTCACCTCAGCTCTGACCTGATGTTTTCGCTGGGTGGCTTCCCATGCCGCTTGATGGCTGCACACTCACTCTTGTGGTTCAGCCAGGCATCCTTCTGGCAGGTCCGGTCACAATAGTGGGCAAACTTACACTGCCCACATCGCTGGAGCTTCTCCTGCCTTTTAAAGCAAGTATGGCACACGACTTGAGTGAAGCTGGAAAAAGAAGAAAGAATGAGTAGGTAAGTCCTGAGCCAGCAGATGCCAGCCCTGGGGTAGCCAATGTCCAGTGGGGTACAGGAGGGTAGAGAGATAGGAGACTCCTCACTCCATAACCCACACCATCGGATTCACTGGAACAAATAAACCCAAGGAGCAACAGAGTGGTGACTTAATATGGTCAGTAGTATGGTCAGATTTAAGGTGACTCCAGAGAGATGCATAGTATGTGACCTGAATGAGTCACTTGGCCAATTGGTACTAATCTAGTGGCAACCCTAGAGTATAATCCCAAGCCTCTATTACAATGTGCATCAGAAGAGAGACTTTCTATGCTTTTCAAATTAAACCCCCAGACTGGGGAAGTGGGAGTAAATGGAACATGTGCACTATACATGGAGGACTGAAAGATTTAATGCAATTTAATTTTTAAAAATTTAAGTTTTAAGGATTGATAAGATTGAATAAGTTTTAAAACTGCACTAATACTTCTGGGACACCTGGTATGATATAGATATTTATGATACATATGTAAATGTGCATATATTTATGCATTATATAAAATACATGTATAATGTATATCTAGTACACATACAATAAAAAGAAAATAACATTGCATAATGTTATGTTACATGGCATTTATACAATAATAATTACTAGCATTTATATATGTGCCAAGCACTTTATAAATATTATATCATTTTATCCTCACAGCATACTTGTGGACACAGTTGGGCACTATTATAATCACCATTTTACAGATGAGAAAACTGAGACAAACAGAGTTTTGTGACTTGCCAGGGTCCCTAGTAAATGTCGGAGGCTGTATTTGATCTCAGGTCTTCCTGACTCCAGGGCCAGTGTTCTACCTACCAAGCGACCTGTCTTCCCCCAACGTACTGTAGCTATTATATATTGTATACACATACAGGAGGGAGGTGCATGAAGTAGTGGCCAGAGATCTAGCCTCAGAGCCAAGAGGACCTGAGTTCAAGTCCTGATGACACATATGGTCCGTGTCCTGGGCAAGTCACTTAACTTGTACTAAAAGCAAACCATTCTAAGTTGCAAAGAGAGCACTGATCTAAACCATGAGAGGGAGGCTCCCCACCTTGGAGTTCCTTCTACTATATTGAATCCAAGATTCAGTCCCTATCCCTACATTACATATAAAACAATCACATATAGGGTCCATTTTACAGGTGGGAAGAGAAGTACAACGAAGTTAGATAAGTACAACAAAATGAAATAACCAGCTTCACATCACACAAAACAGAACCAAAAGCCAGAAGGAGCCCAGGGTCTGCTATATTCTGGGCTCCCCGCTGGAATATGGTGTCTCTGACTCAGGAAGCCCTTTCAGGTTTTTCAGAAGGCAGCCCCTGAAATGATTGAAGGGGTTGGCAGCTGGCAGTTGAGGAATAAACAGGAGTTACAAAGATTGGCCTAAGCCAGCAACTTGGGACCAAGATGTGGATCCTTATTAGCAGCAGGAAATAGGTATAGAGACTGCCAAAGTGCCCAAGGGCTCTAGTTAACTGGTTGGATGTTCTGTGTTCCAACTGAAGTGGCCACTTGGATGTGCATCTGGGAGCTGACAAACTTCGCTCTCCTGACAGAAAAAAGCTGCTGAGGGGACTGGTGTATGAAAGAGTTAAACTCTAAAGGAAAGATGATGTCTTCCCAGAATTTAGCACCTGAGACAAGGACTCCAGTAGAGGCATAAATAGGCCAGTGCATGGGGTGGGAACACCAGGGCAGAGAGGGGGAGGAGGAGAGAAACAGAGACAGGGAGAGAGATGGGAGAGGGAGGGAGGAAAAGGGAAGAGAAAAAGGGACAGAGGAAGAAGAGGAGAGAGAGAGAGCAAAGGAGGGTTAAAGATGGAAGGGGAAAGAAAGAAGGAGAGAGAAAAAAGAGAAAGGGAGGAAGAAAGGGAGAAGGTAAGAGGAGAAGGAGACAGAGAGAGAGAAACAGAGAGGGAGGGTAAAGAGAAAGAGGGAAAGAGGGAGAGAAAGGAGAGAGAGATAAAGAGGGAGGGAGAGTTAAAGGACAGAGACAGAGAGGCAAAGAGCAGTACAGACATAATGCCCAGAAAGAAAGGACAACATCAGCAAAGATAGAATGCAGAGACTAGCAGGAAGTAGTTTGTATTTTCTCAGTAACAGTGAGACTTAATAAACTCTTGTTAACAAGACTGACCCTTGCAGATAGAATTGAAGAGTATAGGGCTATCCTTCCTTGAGATCTAGAACTGAACTACCCTATTTCTCAAGAAGATCATTTCTCCTTGAGAACAGAGACTGTGGCTGACACTTATTTTCTATCCCCTATACACACACACACACACACACACACACACACATACACATATACACACATCTAGCACAGTTGTAGTCAATACTCGATAAATTAGAGGGGGTTAATTAATTGGGAATAATTTTGAAGAACTCAAGATTTTTTAAAATAGAATCATATATCAAGAGCTGAACTGGACTTTAGAAGTCACAGAATCCATTTTACAGATGAGGAAACAGAGACTCAGAGTAGTGACTTGCCCAAGGTCACAGGTGGTAAATGGCATCCTAGCAGTCTTTCCATTATGTCTCAGTCTCCCAACTATAAAGCAGAGGTTGGCCATCACACTTAAGTAACTGCACATGTTGGATATTTCTGGTAACAGCTGGTGCCTGGACCCAAGGGAAAATCAGCAGGTGGAAGGATAAATGAGCCAGCTAGCTAAAGATAGAAATAGATTCTGAAGGGTTTAGAGAAATTCCTTGGTGGTTGCCTCATAATGGGTTAATGAGTGTGTGAGTGTGTGTGTGTGTGTGTGTGTGTGTGTGTGTGTGCTCGTGAACATAAATATGTGTACATATTATGTATGTATTAGGGTTCTATCTTTAACCTTTACAAAATTGGGGAGAGCAATCACCGTGCTTTAATAGATGTGACTTGCCTGGACAGATATCCCGAAGGAAGATAATATGCAATAGCTTATATGGCAGAGTGAAATGGACATTGGGTGTCAGGTAAGTTAGAAGGTAGGTTAGAACTCAAAGATCTGAGTTCAAATCCTTACTCTGCTATTTACCATTTAGGTGACTTTGGGCAAATGATTTTACCTTATTCAGTTGCATCATCTGGGAAATGAAAGTCTTGGACCCTCTAAATCCAATGACCCACTGACTTTATCTGGACCAAGACCTTTTCTTCTGACAGAGTAGAGCACAGATTGACCCTAGGGCCAAAGATCCTATTCTGCAATCCCACATTTCTTACCACCTGAGTGACCTTGCAAGAGTGACTTAAGCTCTCTCAGCCTGTTTCCTCATCTGTCAAATGGAGAAACTGATTAGTTGCCCTAGATGGCCTCTCAAGTCTTTTCCAATTCTAGATTTCAGGTCTTACATAGGTGTTTCATCCATTCATTCAATTAGCATTTTCAGCACTTGGGCAAGAACAGTCCTCCTATCTCTTAGGACCAAGACAAAATATGGTACTTTAACAGAAAAGAGGTTGGCTTTTAGAATCGTGTTCAGACCTCAAACCTTGGTTCTGGTTCTTTCTACCTGTGTGACCTCAAATAAGTCAATTCTCTGGCCTCAGTGTCCTCATCTGTAAAATGAAGGAATTGGATTCTATGGTTTATGAAGTTCCTTCTAGCTCAATCTCTAGTCCTTCGCTCCATAAGCAAAAGGCACAAAATGAATTGGGTAGTGTTTATTAATGACTTACAATGTACCAAAGACTCAGCAAGGTGCTAGTACAAGAGAAAGCTTCCATAGGTCAATGGAAAGAGGACTGGCTTTGATGTCCAAGGGCCTGGATTCAAATCTAGTCTCCCATAATACTATCTGAGGACCTCAGGCTGGTTCTTTTAGCTCTCTGGGGCTCAGTTTCCTCCTCTTTAAAAATGAGACGGTTGGGCTCAATTACCTTGATGCACTAAATCTATATTCCTGGGATACAGAAACAAACACCAAACAGTCCCTGCCTTCAAGAAGCTTATGTTCTTTTAGAAGGGAGACAGGGAGTGGTCACTGGAAGAGAGGAATGATATGGACAGAAATAAATAGAAAATACGTACAAGTCAGACACAAAGCAATTTGGGGAGGGGTCTAAAGAAGAGCGCTAGCTTCTGGCGATGGGAGGGGGCACTCAATTATCTCAGTCCTACTGTGTACTCTATTCCAGGGTTTGCATGGAATTGGGAAGCACTGGCAAGAAAATCCAGGACCCCCGGAAGGCAGGAGTGAGCTCAGTCTGCTTTTCTGCCAGCACTTCTCTCCCTCCTGGGAGTACGGCCTCCATGTTGCATTATATGCATGTACCCTGGGCTGCTCCGTTTCAATCCTGGTTATAGCTCCCAGGTGTACCAGGAATGAAATAGCCTCTGAAAATGCCTTCTTCTTCAAGAGGGGCTACACATAGGAAATCAGAGGACAGCGAGGCAGTCAGCTTTCCTCCCTCTGGTTGTTTTCTGATAAAGGGACCCTCTCCCATCACCACACTTCCCCTACCCCATGGAAGGCTTGCCTTTTTTCCATTTTTCTTGTTTTTATCTCTCTGGTGGATGTTTCTGCCCTTACAAGGAACGAAGTCTCAAATTGCATCTTCCTGCCCTCTTAACTCTGACAGCTGATGGAAAACAGTCTAAGCCTCTAGGCCAGTTGCCCCCAACTCCCCCACTGTCACATAAACCAAAGACTGGGTGGATGCACTGGGATTACTGCTGGGTTGGCTCCCGAGAGCTGACATTGGCAATAGATAGTCTTTCTCCAGCTCCCCTCTGGAGCTGGGAAGTTGGGTCACATGCTGGCATTCTCCCCCTTGCTCTGCAGTTCTGGTCCATAAAAGCAGGTCCAGTACATCCTGGAGTGGTGGACTCTACCAAGGCAAAAATCAAGGCAACTGCTGAGGATGGTTGGCAGTCCTGCCTTATGTTGAACAACTTTAGAGACCAGGATGAGCAAATATTTGCTAATCACACACCTCATTGCAGCCACTGTGCTAAACACCCAGGCTTCCAAGAAAGGCAGAAACATGGTCCCTGCCATCAGGAAGCTCACACTGTGTAGGGAAAAAAGAGATGTCACTAGAGCAGATATCCAGATAGTAGTGTTATGACTTAGGTAGGTCTTCTAATACCACTGAACTGGAATGCTCTCTGCCCATAATCAAAGTCTTTCCAGATAGATGGGACATTCTAAGCCTTGTGCTTGGTTGACATAACTTTTAGTAACCCAGGGTTATCTCTACACTATAAGTGAGGAAGGAAGGGAGGAAGGGAGGAAGGAAGGAAGGAAGGAAGGAAGGAAGGAAGGAAGGAAGGAAGGAAGGAAGGAAGGAAGGAAGGAAGGAAGGAAGGAAGGAAGGGAGGGAGAGAGGAAGGGAGGGAGGGAGGAAGGAAGGAAGGAAGGAAGGAAGGAAGGAAGGAAGGAAGGAAGGAAGGAAGGAAGGAAGGAAGGAAGGAAGGAAGGAAGGAAGGAAGGAAGGAAGGAAGGAAGGGAGGGAGGGAGGAAGGAAGGAAGGAAGGAAGGAAGGAAAGAAGGAAGGAAGGAAGGAAGGAAGGAAGGAAGGAAGGAAAAGGAAGGAAGAAGGAAGGACCTACTTTATGCTAACTTTTCTGGGTCTCAGTTTCCTCAAATATAAAATGAGAGGGCTAGACTAAGATGATCTCTGAGGTCCCAACCAGTTTTAACCCCATGTATGATCCAATTCCTGCTTCTGGTACTTACTGACTGGGTGGTCCTGTTCAAGTCAGTTAATGTAGTCGAATATAAACTCCCCCAGGGCCAAGCCTGCTTCACTTTTGCATCTGTACCCCTAGCTCCTGGCACAGTGTTAGTGACCAGCCATAACTGCCAAGATACATGAGTGGTGCTTAACAAATGATTATTGACTGACTTCATCTCTCTGTATCCACAGGCTATGATTATAAATCCTGGAGTAGATGTCAATCTTCATCCATCAAGGGAGCTCACACATAGGAATACCTCAGATGAAATTACATGTTTGGATTCTCCCAAAAAATTTTTTTAAATTTGTTTCCCACTGTAAGCACAGCTCTGCACTAGGCAGGCATAGTGGGGTTCAGTAAAAAGAGTCTGGATTTAGAATCCAAGGAGCTGGGTTCAAAGTTTACCTTTGCCACTTCCTGCTGGTATGACCTTCCCCTCTTTCTGGCTTAGTTTTTCGTGTTCAGAATGGGAAATTTGGACTACATTCTATTCAAATCAGCAATCCCTCATTAAGCATTAGCCAGATGCCAGACACTGGGCTAGGCTGTTAGCATAAAAAGATAAATAGGAAACAGTCCCTGTCCTCATGAAGCAGGCAAATGTACAAAGGTCCCACTCAGCTCTGACTCTCTGACTCTACAATCTTATCCTGGATCAATGATCCATTCAACGTGGACTCTTCTTCATGCTGTACTTTCTAGTGAGGTCTCATTTGTGAGAAAGGACAGGTGTGGCACCATGATACCATGACAATAACCTTGGGTGTTCAGGGTTTAAGCAAAAGATCTCTAAAACCATTTTAGTATTCTATCATGGAACTTCACCCAGGACTTTTTCTGAACCTGTCTATATTTGCATCCAGAGGAGTCATTTATAGCCATATGCACTTTTCTCCCCTCCTGTCCATGAGCCAATGGTGACTATAAAACCCTCCAATCTAGGTGGCTGGTCTCCACACCAGATGCATGGTCATAAATATTTCAAACTGAGAATCTGGCAGCCTCCACCATGCCTGGTTGAGCTCAAGATGCATTTGATTTCCAGTAGGCCTGGCAAACCCTTAGTTCTATAATCAGTCAGCCAGCCTAGTGGTGCTAATATGCCCTGAAATGCATTACAGCAATAACTCAAGTAGGCATATGTTTCCCTGGACCCAACCAATCTCTTAGGAACTGGCCAAGTTTCCATTTAGAAGAAAAGGGAGGAGGGAGGGTAAGAACCAGAATGTAGGTGATTCATTAGCCCTGTTGTTCCTTATCCTTATATTTGATGAGTTTGGCTTACCCAGAAATTCATCATTTATGTTACAAGCATCATTTGCTCTCTTTGCCAATGACATTTGCATTCGTGCATTTGTATATTATCTGATGGTGCTCATTGACAAGAAACAGTCTTAGCTCACAAAGAAGCCTAATTTATTATTATTTCTGGGATTGGTTCCAGAGCTATTTCCCTTCTATCATAACTATAGTCAGCCAATAAGCATCTGTTAAGTGTTTACTATATGCTGGGCACTGTGCTGAGCAGTTTGGATGCCAAGAAAGGCAAAAAAAACATAGTTCCTGCCCATCTTGGGGAATTCCCATTCTATTCTAAGAGGGGAGACAACCTGTAAATAATAAGGTACACAGAAGAGATAGAGAGAGTAGATGGATAGCAACCTGAGAGGGAGAGGCGATCGTACCTTGGGATGCCAAGAAAGGCTTTCTGGAGGTAGTCAAATTTGAGCTGAGTCATGAAGAAGCCAGAGAAACTAAGAAGTAAAGATGAGGAGGGAGGGCATTCCAAGAAAGGCAAAGGTCCGGAAATGGGAGATGGAGTGTCATGCATGTATGTGTGAATGTATATGTGTATATACATATATATGTATATATACACACGTATGTAAATATCTAGACATAATCATTTAATCACATTAAGCAATTGATAAATTATATCTTAAAATAAATTTATCCATATACTCTATATTTACATATATATTTAAATAATATAAATGTATACATAATATATATATGACACACACATACATGTATATATAATTATGTGTATATATATACATATGTGTGTATATATATACATATGTGTGTATATATATATATATATCTGTGTGTGTGTGTTTGAACTGACCAAAACTAAAGGAAGAAATACAAGCCACAAGTCATACATGTGTTCAGGGACCACTCAATGTAGCTGACATTGCTAAAGCACTTGAAGGTCTCATTTCATAGGATCATAGATTTAAATCCAGAAGGAACCCTAGAAAGGCAATTCCTCCTTGCCTTTCATGATATAGATGAGGAAACTGAGGATCAAACTTGACTATGTATCATATAGCTTTAAGCATCTAAGGCAGGATTTGAACTCAAGTCTTTTTGGCTCCAGATCTAGTGTTCCATCCACCATATCACTGAGCCATCTCTGAAAAAACCTGAGACTCAAGAAATTTTAGTGAATGGCCCAAAGTCACACAAATTGTTGTCATTAGGGGTGGGATTTGAACCCAGATCCTCTGATTCTAGGGTCTTCATTCTTTCCATTATAATATGTTGCCTTCATAGTGGCCCTATGAGGTAGGTATCATAGTTATTTTTAGCTGATAGATGAGGAACCTGCAGCCAAGCTATGTGACTCACTCAATGGTCACGCAGCTAAAAAGTCAGAGGCAGGATTTGAAACTGGATCTTCTTAACTCCAAGTTGGATATATTTTTTTAATCATAGGTGTGTATATGAGATGTGCTAGGTGTGTCCAGACATACCCTAATGTGGCAACAGCCTTAAAGTGGTCAAGATGCTCAGGATCCAGAGCCAGCTTGGGAGGACTGGAGGGGGAGCTTCCTTTCTCCACTTTCTCTGCTTCCCCTCTCGCCAGTGCTTCCACAGAGGCTCAGGGACAGGAGAAGCAGATGTACCCAGCAACTTTATGCCAATCCCCAGAGAGAGTACCCTCTAAGATTTTTCTCAGACCCCCTCCATGGTGCTGACTCTCCTTTTAGGTGCTTCTGCCTAGAGGAACCCAGGCCCTGTTGGGGTCACATGGAATGTCTGTCCCCCTCCTTAACCTCCCCAGGAGATGCCAACCACCTGCATCTGGGTCAGACAAAAATGAATTCGACATGTTTTTCTTCTTCAGCAACCTTGGCCACTCTGGTTTCTCAATTTTGAGGGGGATGCTTGAAGATCTAAGGAGAATCCATTGATATGTCCAGAAAGGGAAGCCAGCTTGTTTGGTATGACAGTCAGCTAAGTCCGCAGCCTTACTGGTAGCGTCTGGGCTCAAGCTGGCAAAGACAAAGTCACATGGAAAATATGACTGGCTTATCCAGCTCCACCTCCTAAGACTCCAAAACAGTTTTGAATAAGATGCAGAGGGGGAAGGGGGAAGCTCTGAAGCAACTGGTGGCATGTCCAGCTGGGAGTCAGCAGACTGTCGGGTAGGCTTGGGCAACTCACAACTTCCCAGTCCCTGTTCCCTCTTCTATAAAACAACAGGGTCAAATGAAGTGGCCTTTAGGGTCCTGGAAAGTACTGAAATTCTAGGAGCTCATTTTTGGTTCAAGTTAAAATTCAGATCAATTCAGCAGACTTGGGCTCCTTTGATCTCAGAACTGTGTTCTGCACCTCCAGAAAAAAGCATTGAAAGACAATAGCAAGAAGAGCCGCAACTAAGGAGGGGCCAACAGAGTTTCATCACTGGGTGCTTAAGTTAAGAGGCAACAAATCCAGAGGTCATGGACCACGTTTGAGTTGTTATTTAACAGCTTAGAAACAATAGAGTTTAGCTGAGCAAGAATTTTGTTTTAGTGGATGGGGGCCTAGACTTATATTTTCACTAAGTACAGGGGGACTCCTGGTATGGAAACTCCCTCTATCAACATAAACTAGAAATTTGACTGCAAGTCTTCAGGAGAATTCTTGCCCAGAGTCAAAGCTAATATGTCTTAGGGAAAGGATTCAAACATAAGTCTTACTGAAAATTGGTATTCTACCCAATATACCAGGTTGCCTATCAGTCGGCAAGAATTATTAACTAGTTAAAATGGGAAGCTATAGGCTGGTGACTGGGGTGAGAGCTTTCCCTGCCTCATTCTATGCCCCTCCACACGTTACCCTCACAACTGGTGGCCCCCCACCAGAGGTCTAGTGTCTCCCCTGCCCTACCATATAAAGAGCATTTTTCACACCGTGGTATATGCACTGAGTTAAAAAAAAAAAACCTTCTAGTTATGGCTCTCACAGAAGGACTTGACCAGCATAGAGTATATGTTTCCTTCAGTCTATGTGAATAACAATAAGTAGCATTTACGTGGTACCTACTGTGTTCCAGGCACTTTACATTAGTATTTCATTTGGTCCTCCTACCTGGGAGGTAAGGACTATTATTATCCCCACATTTTACAGTTGAGGAAACTGAGGCTAAGAGACAGAGACTGAGAAAAAACTAAGAAACTGAGACAGAGGTTAGGTGACTTGCCCAAAGTCACACACCTAGGAAGTATCAGAGGTCAAATTTGAACTCTGGTCTTCCTGACTCCAGGCCTAGTGCTCTAGCCACAGCACCACCAAGTTGTCTCCATCTGTCCTGAAACACCATCTAGCCTTATCCTGACTTGGATGCCAATGTTCCATGTGTCCAGGAACCATGCAGCTGTCTTCTATTTGTTATCTGGAAGTCCCCTGCAATATCTACAGTGGTATCCAGCTCAGCCTGTGATCTCCTGGACCATTCATGTCTGTGTGTGCGTGTCTGTGTGAATTTCCAAAAGCAATCTTTCCATGACTTGGGTCTATCTTATTCCTTCCAAAAAGCATCAGAGGCTAAAAGATGCAGGGCAGGAAGGGACCTCAGGAAGATCATCCATCTAGTTCATGCTTTCTTCATTTTACAGACAAGGAAGCAGACACCAAAGTTTTACAGTGAATAAGACACAGAACAGGATAAAATGCATAGAATGCATAAAACATGGTGCTTTTTTGCAAAATGTTTCACAAACATAAGCTCACTTGATCCTCACAGCTCTGAGGGGTAGATGCTATTAGGATCTACCTTTTACAGTTGAGGAAATTGAGACAGATAGCAGTGAAGTGACTTGCCCAACATCTAGAAAATATCTGAGACAACATTTGAACAGAAGTCTTCTTGACTCTGCGCAGCTAGGTGGTGCAGGGCCTGGCTTCAGGAGGACCTGAGTTCAAATGCTGCCTTACACACTTACTAGCTGTGTGACCCTGGGCAAGATACTTCACCTGTTTGCCTCAGTTTCCCCACCTGTGAAATAAAACGGAGAAGGAAATGGGAAACTACTCCAGTATCTTTGCTAAGGAAACCTCATATGGGCTCACATGAGTTGGAGACAACTAACAAAACTTCTTGACTGTAACCCCAGCGCTCAATCCACTGTATCCCCAGTTACCTAATGTGAACTCAGGTGCTTTAACCACAAATCCAGAACTATTTCTATGATCTTTAAAAAATAAGAAAATATGCAGTTAGAATTAAAAATAAAAGGTACGAATAAAGATTTTCAAATGAATGAATATCCTTTGGCACAATTTTGAATGACATTAGGCATTAAATAAATGAGTCTTTCCTATGTCATCATCATCATCATCTTTGTTCATTCATTCTCAGCACAAGCATTTATGAAGCACCTATTCTATAAGCTCCTCATGAGCAGGGACTGTTTCATTCTTTGTACCTCTACCTCCAGCACCTATAACACAATGCCTAGCACATAGTAGGTGCTTTCAAAATATTTATTGAATGATTTCTTGCAAGTAGAAAAGTGGCATGGAGCAGTATACAGAAGGCTGTCCTTGGTGTCACCAAGGCAAATCACTTCACCTTTGCCTGCCTCAGTTTCCTCAGCTGTAAAACACAGATAATAATAGTACTATTCCTGCCCCCTCCCAGAGTTATTATGAGGAGCAGATGAGACCATTTTTTGTAAAGCTCCCAATATCCCTAGGCAACTCTCTAAAATTTATGGAAGAGATCACTTTCCAATCTGTGTCAATGAAGGGAATTTCCAAACTGAGAATTCCCTACCCAGGACCAGAATAGCCTAGCCCACCTTCATAATGGGTAAAGGTACCGTGATAAAAAGACAAAAAGGAAACATTCCCTGCCCTCAAAGCACTTTCATCATGTTGTGCTTACAGGGTTCCTAACCTTTGTCCAGGCTCTTTGCTGTCTTAGGGAAACTGAAGTCTTATCCAACTAGTCATGAGTGAGTGCCTCCTAATCTGCATTGTGAGACCTTAGAGTGTCAAAGAACCCACACAACCTTGGGATCCCAGCGTCTCTCTATCAAAATCTACTAATGGGTCAACAAAGAAGTGATTTTTAATGGTGGGGTTTTCAGCCTCCCATTCATTCAGGTTTCACCAATAGGAACCCATCCTTATCGCAGATCCAGTCACATGCTCCTCTCAGCTGCCAAAGAGATTTCCTTAGCAAAAAGTCAGTGCTCAGTGAGCTCCCGTGGATGCCTGTGCCATCTAGAACCAAACTGAACATCCTCTGTTTGGCCTTTCAGGACCTTCACAGCCTGGACTCCTCCCGTCATCCCAGCCTCAGAACGTCCATCATGCTACCTCCCCGCTATACATTGGCCTCAGTGTTGCTCATACAAGATGCTGCACTCCCCCACCCCATACTTTTGCCCTGGATGTGTTCATGCCTAGAATGCTCTCCCTCTTCATGGCCACCTCCTGGCTTCCCTGGCTTCCTTCAAGACTCAGCTCAAATCTTCTCTTCTGCAGGAGTTCTTTCCATTTCCTCAGCTGCTGGTGCCTTCCCTCTGAAATTACTGTCCATTTACTTTCTTTCATCTGTTCTTTTTCTTCCCTCTTTCCTTCTCTCCCACATATACATGGAGAAAATATCTATATATGATATATGCAGTATAGCTAGAAGATGATCTAAGAGGGACAATGTCTAGCATATGTGTGTACATGCGACATATGTATCATACATGTGTATATATGACATATATATCATATATATGATATGTGCGTATACACACATAGTTGTTTGCATGTTGTTTCTCCAATTCAAATGTGAGCTTGTTGAGGGTAGAAAAAAGTGTTTTTGCTTTTCCTCACATATCCCCATCAGTCAGCACACTGCCTAGCACATAGTAAGCACGTCATAAGGGCTTTTTGACTGGCTCTAAAACAAGCCTCCAATGCAGAATTGGAGGGGCTGCTTTATGGGGTGACTAAGAAAATAACACTTTTATAGGTTAATGTAACTCATCTCTCCCGGGTTCTTCTGGCTTCCTTGGTCTTCAAGGGATTAGTTAGGCTTTCAGATGTCACCTGCTAGGGAATCATCAAAAGCTTGGAATCTGATCAAGGACCCCTAGGTCCAAATCTTCCTTTTTTGAAAAGTCCCTGGGGCCTGTCAGACTCTGCAGCTGCTGCCTTCATCTGAGAAATGAAGGGAAAGCTCAAACAGAGGTAAGTTAACCTCTCAGTGTCTACACTGAAGCCTCTGCAGGCTTGAGCTACCCATCTGCACTGACAGGAGAGAGCTTCCATGCACACCAGTATACTACACCCATGAAATAACAAATCTGGACCAAAAATAAAAGGCTAATTTAAATCTTTAATCCCACTTTAGTGTGGTGGAGAGAGCACTGAATTAGGAACCAGAAGACTTGTGTCTGTCTTGGTGGGAAACACTCTCCTTTGCCTAGACCTCTTTCTCTTCAGATTCTGTGTGTGGGGGGGTGATGATCCTGGAGTCATGGAATCATAGACTAAGGGCACTTAGGTGTCATCTAGTCCCACTCCCTTCATTTTTCAAATGAACAGATTGAAACCCAGATGGGCTAAGTCACTTGCTCAATGAGATCATTCAGGTTGCAAGGTTTCAGAGGAATCAGAATTTGAATCCAGGTTCTTTGACTATAAATCCAGCCCTCTTACAACACCATTGAAGCATCATGCATTGGCCCCATACGAGAGCCTTCCTCAAGTTCATGACACAACCAGATGATAATGTTAATGGCATGCATTTCACTTCTTCTAGTAGCAGTTCCTTGATGGGGGGAGGAGGGGCTGTTCTACTTTTTAACTTGTGTTCTTAGTGCCTGTGAATAATAAATGCTTGATGACTGACTGTTTCAGCTTGGATTCAATCTCTCTCAGCCATAACTCTCTCTTCCACTCACCAATTCATACATGCCTATTGTAAGGATCAAATGAGATCATGGATCTTTGTAGCCATAACATTCTAAGCATGACCTACAAGGAAGGATTATAATCAATTATAACTGAACATTATAATCCTCAGGTGTTCTAACTGGTATTGATGCAGCCCTTCAGTGTTTACAAAGAGATTTATCCATATAACATTATCTCCCTGGATCCTCACAACCACTGCTTTTGATATTATTAGCCCCATTTTAGAGATGAGAAAACTGAGGCTGAGAGAGTCTAAGAGATTCATCCAGAGTCACTCAGTTATGAGAGTAGAAAATGGGTATTAAGCCTGAGTCTTCTGGACTGTAAGTTCAGTACCTTCTCCTTCAGGCAGCTAGCATAGAATACTGGATCTGAGAGTCAGGAGGGCCAGGGTTCAGATCCTACTTCAGACCATTACTAGTGGTAGGATGCTAGGCAAGTCATTTAATATCTGTGTCACAATTTCCTCATCTATAAAATGGGGATAATAACAGCACCTATTCTCTGAAGGACCAGGGAAGCTTGGGGGTGCTATAGTGCACAGAGCTCTGAGCCTAGAGTCAGAAAGACATCTTCCTGAGTTCAGATCTAACGTGTGACCCTGGGCAAATCACTTAAACCTGTTTGCCTCAGTTTCCTCATCTATAAAAAGAGTTAAAGAACCAACCACTCCAGTATCTCTGCCAAGAAAACTCCAAATGGAGTCCAGAAGAATCAGACATGACTGAAAAATTCCTGAACAACAATCCCCTCAGGGAATTGTGAGGACCAAATGCCACAATATTTGTAAAGCTCTTTAAAAACTCCAAAATTCCATATAAATGGCAGGAATTGTTATGGTTATTATTACAACATCACAATTCCTCTAGCATCTGCTTGAGAATTTATTTAGCAGTAAAGGCTTAGTTAGCCTTTAGTCATAACCCTAAATGCCTCTGACTCAGAAACCATCTTGCCCAACACTTTCATTTTATACATGCTAAAACTAAGGAACAGGGGATTTCCCCGACTTGCCCCTGGTAACATGTGGATTGTGTTAGAAGGAGGATCCCAGGTCTTCTGATTCCAAATCCAGCACACTGTCCACCCACCCACACCATTTCCTGTCTAGGGGAACCCTGGCATAGGTGGACATGAGACCAGGGAGACCTCATTTCAAATCCCACCTCCAACATATACTAGCTGTATGACCTTGGGCAAGTAGCTTGACCTCTCTGGGCTTCAGACAATTTATGGACAAAATCCAAGTTCACTGATGTAAAATCCTGCATGTTGTTATATTTTCTTGGGCTAGAAAGTTAAAAAAAAAGTTTTCCATTTCCCCTTTACAGTCACACCTACTTTTCCCTCCCTCTCAGAGTCACCACAGTCATAGAGAAAACTCTGGCTCCAAAGAGTCTTTGAAGTATCTGTTGCCCCATCCTTTGGTGCCACAAATCTTTGAAGGAACAAAATCACCTGGGACTTTTGTCCCAGGCTGTTCTTACAGCACAGCAGTTGTCAGGTATCTCAGAACATAGAAGTGATCCTAACAACATGCCCCTGATGGATGGAGGGCATGTGGCAGAGTGCACCAAGGACAAGGCCAGGAACGAAGACACTTGGTGCTGAACCCAAACCGTCCTGACTAGGGCTAGGGCTTTGGGTAAGTCACTTGACTTGTACCTGGTTAATGAGGGAATAGATAAGATGGTCCCTAGGATCCCTTCTAACTTGGAAAATTGATGAATATATCAGAGAATAATCAATTATTGGAATTTGGTATAGAGAAGTGAGGGCTAGATTTGGAGTCAAGTCAAAGTTCAAATCTCAGCACAGAAACTACCATAGAACTCTGGATAAATCCCAACCTCGTTGGGCCTTCCATTTTCCCATCCATAAGGCGGAAGGGTTGGATTGTAAATGAGATGTTTCAAAGTGCTTTGAAAACCTTAAAATGCCATAGTTATTATTACTGCCATTATTTTTATTACGATGACCTCTAGTGTTACAACTCTGAATCCCATGACCTCTCATGATTCTAGCTTTGGCCTCTCATGGGGTATCAGAGTCTGGCCTCATTCATCTCATCCACTAAGCCCAAGACCACTCTCTTCTCTCCTCCACCCCTACCACACACACACACACATACACACACACACACACACACACACACACACACACACACACACACACACTCTGGCCACCTACCTGTCAAAGACTACTGCAGAATAAGCCCGTTCCGCAAAGACCACATCAGCAGCCCAGAGCTCTTTGGTGGTCTTAAGACCCCGGCCTTTGCCTTCTGAAGTGAACACTTCAACTTTCTCCATGTTTCCTATTGTCATTGCAGAAACCTCCCTGGGCCCAGCTAGGCAGATCTTAGCCACTGCTATATCAACACCTTCGGCATCCCAAAGACCAAGTCCATAAATGGTCTTGCCACCACCCCTTCCCTACACAGCCCTCCTCCCACCCCCCACTCACCTCCTCCCCCTCTGCCTGCTGCAGCTCCATCTGCAGGGGATGGGGCAGGGCAGGCAGGGCAGGCAGGGCAGAGGGGAGGAAGGGAGAGTGCTCCCACCCACCCCACCCCCCAACAATCAGGACCAGTCAAAGCCAAAAAAGCAAGAAATAAGGACTAGCTCTAGTTGCTGCTTGGATCTGAAAGCATTTAGCATGTGCTTTCCCAAGCTGTCTTACATATTTAGAAAACCCAGACCCTAATTCATGCTCCTGCTTCAAGAAGGAGTGGGGAATGCTGGTTCACTGGGATATTTTTAGCAGCCAGATGCTTCTGTCTATCAGGAGGCAACAGCTGAAAACTATTCTCACCATGATTTTATAAAGATCAGAAAAAACAGGCATGAGAGTCAAAAGCAATTGATGACTTCTTGATAACCACAAACTCTCTCTCTTTTTTTTTAATATTCTTCCCGTCTTTGAGAGATCTTTTTAAAACATCAATCTTTGAGTATCTTGCCCATCACAATATTCTGAGGACGGATTTCTTCTATGTGCTTTTGGTCAAAAACAATTCCTCTTCCTTCTTTATCTTCTTAAACACCATGGCCACTTCCCTTTATGTCATCTGGGGTACTTTGGTACTGGGACATTCCAAATAAGGCCAGATAAAATGGTTCCACCGTCAGCAATGGTAAATGGATAGCTATTACAAAAACTGACAAATCTCTTCCATTTTGGACCTGTTGTCTTTCAAAGGTTTTTGGGCTGATCTGGTTGAGTTAGGTCTCATATCAAACTTCCTATAGGTTTGCTTCACCCTCCACTACCTTCCATTCTTTTGTGACTTAGATCTAGATCTTAGATTGAACAAGTATTTATTAAGCACCTACTATGTACCAGGCTCTATGTAAAGTGTTTCCCAAATATCTCATTTTATCCTTATAACCACCTTGTGAAGATATTTATTTCTTTCATTTTATAATTGAGGAAACTGAGGCAGAGATTAAGTGACTTGCCCAGGGTTGTATAGCTAGTAAGTGTCTGAGGCAGAATTTGAACTCAGGTCTTCTTGATTTCAAGTCCAGGGCTCTATCCACTCTGCCATCTTGACACAATTGTGAAGCAGTACTCTTCATAAGCATATATCCATGGTTACAAAGAGCTTTGTATACAAGATCTCATTTGGCCCTCACCATGCCCTTGAGACAGGTGGGTCACCAGAGATTTTAAGCCAGTTGTTACAGTCACCCAGAGAGTCAATGACCAAGTCAGGCCTCAAGCCCAACTCTTCTGACTTCTTTCCATGACAGCCTCTCTGGGAATATGCCTTTAAAAATACACTGGTGTCGAGTGAGGACCCCACAAAGCAGGGACGGACTCTTCCTCCCAGCAACTGGCTCTTGGGATAAAAATAGCACGACAATGGTGGGTTTCCCTCTCCATGACTGATAATGCCTGATAACACCAATCCACAAGTGCCTGAAGATACCACCTCGGCACCAGACTGGAGCCCTTTGCTCGAAGTAAATACATCAGTCTGCCTGGTGCCTGATAAGCATACAGAGATTGTTTCCTAGGTCTCCTGGTCTTCATCTCTGTTCGAATGGCCCAGAACACAGCTACCTTGAAATAACTAGTTTAAAAAGCACATGTCTTAAACTCTTTGACCCAGCAATACTGCTTGTAGCACTGTATCCCAAAGAGATCATAAACATGGGAAAAGGATCCACATGTACAAAATATTTAAAGTAGTCCTATTTGTGGTGGCCAAGAACTAGAAATCAAGGGAATGCCCATCAGTTGAGGAATGACTGAACAAATTGTGATATATGAATGTAATTCAATACTATTGTGCTATAAGTAATGATGAGCAGTTGGACTTCAGAAAAACCTGGAAAGATTTATATGAACTGATGCTGAGTGAAATGAGCAAAATCAGGAGAACATTGCACGCAGCAACAACCGCAGTGTGCAAGGATTGTTTCTGATAGACTCAGCCCTTCACAGCAATGCAGGGACCTAAAACATTCCCAAAGGACTCATGATGCAAAATGCCATGCACATCCAGAGAAAGAATTATGGGGTCAAAAGACAGAATGAAGCAGACAATTTTCTCTTTCGTTATGTTTTGTGTTTTTTTTTTGTTCCATGCATATGATTAATGTGAAAATGTGTTTAATAGAAATGTATGTGTAGAGCCCACATAAGACTGCACGCTGTCTTGGGGAGGAAGGGGAGAGAGAGAGGGAGAAAATCTGGAACTTATGGAAGTGATTGTTGAAAACAAAACAAATTAATAAATTTGGGGGAAAACATGACTTTTGAAGGATTTTTAGTCCTTCAGAGAATACAAAAGGGAGAGCTGGTCTATGTACAGTTGTGCACATGGGTTTCAGAGGAGCATGTAAGGCTACCAGCCTTTGAAATATGGACATACTAGATGGGTATGGGAGAACTACCGAACCAGGGGCTTTAGAGCAATCCAAATGGTTTTGTAATTGAGAATAAGATCAAATGAACAAAAATATGGGATCACAGATATGAGGGAGGGGTTCCTAACATATTTTTGTCATATCAAGTCAATCCAGAATTTAGTCAGCACCTACTATGTGCCAGGCATTGTCACACATATTGGGATTACAAAGAAAGGCAAAAACAGTCCCTGTTCTACATCTGGTGATGCCCACGGGTTGCTTCTAGGCAACGTAAGTTTAAATAAAAGAAAATATACAGGGTGACAAAAGAAACCAATTATATTGAAGCAGAAAAATGAAAGAAAATGTTTAAGTTCATGAACTTCCTGGTTGTGTGCGTGTGTGTTTATCTTTTGTTGCCAAAGAAGATCATGCCATCAGAGAAATAATGACATGACTTGCACTTGACTTTGTTTTTGAGTGAAGGATAGCCATGCAGGTCACCAGCCTCACTTCTCCAGAGCCATCTGAATCCAGTGACCAGATATTCATCAGGATGACTGGAGATGACTCAGGATGAGGCAATTGGGGTTAAGTGACTTGCCCAAGGTCACACAGCTAGTGAGTGTCAAGTGTCTGAGGTGAGATTTGAACTCAGGTCCTCCTGACTCCTGCTCTATCCACTGCACCACCTACCTGCCCTGAGCTTCCTGGGCTACAGCTGGAAGGGACCTTAGAGATCACCTAGGTCCAATCTCCTTATTTTTCAGCTAAGGAAACAGAAGAAGAGAGAGTTGGAGTGATTTGCCCACAGTTGCACAGGGAAGATGCAAAAAATTAGAGTTGGCAAGGACCTTAGAAGCCATCTATTTCAACCCCTTCATTTTACAGATCAGGAAACTGAGGTTGGGATGTTCAGTGACTTGTCCAAGGTCATACATACAGATAGGACAAGTACCTGACAAGTCCTCTGGAGGAAGAAGACTGTCCCTCTCAGAGAATCTGACAAAGCAATCATCTCTCTCTTTCTTCCTTCCTATCCCACTCCATGCTTTCAGATGGAGATTTAAACCCAAATTTTCATGCTTCCTCTTTCAACTGTTTTCTGTAGTTTCAATGGTATTTTAAGCTTAATTTCTTTAGATAAAAGTTCATTCTCCACTGTCTTGCAGATATGTCTTAAACTGAGATCAAAATGCACTAGAGGAGAAGGCCCAGCTCTGAAGCAGTTTTATATCATAGTACTTCTAAGCTGGGACGCTCCCATTCTGGTCTGGTGTTTCAGAAAACACTCAGGGACAGGCTAAGTCAGTACCGATTTGTTTGATAGCAACAATCCAGTAAATCTTGTAATAAGCAAAGAAATTTAAAGGTTTATTTTTTCCCCTAGAAAAAAAATAACCCAAGTCTATTGTCTAAAATTTCAGTTCTCAAGCCTTTGGGGTTATATTCCTAGTAACCCTTATGCAGAGAAATGGGGGGAGGGCAGAGAGAAGTGGGGAGAGAGAGATGGGAGAGGAGGATGAGGGAGGATCTCACCTGGGAGAAGTCAGTGGAAGGAAATCTTCCACTCCAAAGGTATGATCTATGAAAAGTGTGATTCCTCTCCTCACTTCCCAAGGGAGAACTCTGACAATAAGCTACCACCGCAATACCTAATGGTTACAAATGTCAGAAATCTATGCCAGGGCTTTATCTTCTACCACCCAACCCCCACCTCTATAAAGGCAGTAGGTTAAAAGAATCAGCAGCTGGTAAGGCCTGTCGCCACTGATCTGATGATCTGATTCTGGCTGCTGGTGTTCCAGGTGTGGTGTTCCAGGAAGAGGCACTCAAAATGTTGTGAATTAAGGATTTGCTCACCCAAAGCACCAGTTTCTTTGTCCAGAAGTGTTTTTTCTTTTGTTTTTCTTTCCTTTTCATTTTTTTAAGATGCCCTGAAAGTTATTTATAGACCAAAGACATATGGTACCTCTCAACTACTCAGTGTTGATGGAGCCACACTGATCACTGATTAGGACACGATCCTGCAGAGATGGGCTGAACACTTTCAGAGTTTCCTCAATAGACCATCATCAACCAATGTTGAAGCCATTAACCTTATAGTTCAGGTTGAAAGCAATCCCTCTCTAACTGTAGTCTAGATGAAAAAGAGGTTTTGAATATCACTGGGATCCTCTCACATGGCAAAGCACTTGGTGATGACTCTAGTCAAGCTAGGATCTACAAGGTGCAGGGTGAGGGGAATGTCCATTGCTCATACAAAAGCTGGTGGAAATCTTCTGGGTTATGTGGCAAGAAGGGGTTATCCCCCAGGAATTCAAGGATGTCTCCATTGTCCATCTCTATAAAGGTAAAGGAAATAGATTGTCCTGCAACAATCATGGGGTTGTGGGGGCGTGTATCTCTCATACTCTCTGCTGGCAAGATTCTTGCCTGAGTTCTCCTTAATAGGCTGATCTCTCATCTAGAAAATGATCACTTACCTGAGAGCCAGTACAGCTTCAGAAAATGCCAAGGAATGGTCAACATGGTGTTTGTTGCCTGACAACTCCAGGTGAAATGCTAGGAGCAAAACGGAGGCTTTATGGACCTCCTCTTTAGGTCTAAGTCAAGTTGTTCGCAGGACAAAAGGGATCCCTTTGAAAGGAGTCCCTCAAATCCATCTGTGCGCAATAGGAGAGAACCAGAGTTGTTCTGATCAAAGAAGGCAAGCCCAGACTGAGTCAAATCAGTTCTTATCTGAGAAACTAGCTCTGAGATGCTCTCCCCTCTTCACATATGACACCCATGAGACCCTCACAGGCCATTTCTAAACTTTGTGGCAAATCAGTATCCAAGCACTGCATGTTTGATGGATCTCCTGTTTGCCTTGGCCCACCAAAGAATTCTAGTATCTTGCCTTGGAGATGATAGATCCCAGGTCTCATTTCAGGATTCATGGCTTGTGTACTGTCTTCCAGAATGGAAAGTTAACACTCCTTCAGGCAGGTGTTGGACCACATGACTTCTAAGGTCTCTTCCAACTCTGAGATTCTGTGATTCCTTCTTTGGACCAAATAGATTCAACTGCTAACATCAAAAACCATTATTTTACAGTATTTTCCATCCCTCACTGGTCTCACTCTTCTAAGACCTGGGAACACCATTTAAACTCTGTATGGCAGAATTATCGCAGAAAACAAGGGCTCATTCTTTTCTTTCTTTACCTAGTTCCCAGCAGGACAACTTGCCTATAGTGAGCACTGAATAAATAAATGCTTGTCAGGTTGGATTGGATTGTATGGAAATTATAATTGCCTAATCTGCAAGAAAATCCCCTGAGGCAAATCTCTGAGCCAATGGCACCTTATTAAAGGTCCATGATCCTCTCTAATGAAGTGGACTCCAGACCTTCCTCATGGTCTCAGATGCCTCCTTCTTCCAGGGGCTTACATTTTTAAGGCTTACTGCCAGATTTGACATTTGAACCCTCTAGAACAGCTACAAAAATATAGAATCCTATTGATTCACAGACCTTGCTTCATGGGCCAAAAGTGATGTATCAGCCAAAAAACGTACATAAGCAGGGCGGGAATCAGGTGAGCCATCTCCACTGACTAAGTGGTCATAAGATGGTCACCCGCTCATACTGGACAAGAGAGAAGTGGTCCGGAGGCACTAAAATAAGTTGGGCAACTTTCCATATGACTTTGCATGTCACCTCTGCCATGTTGGGCTTTGTCACCATAATAAGGAAAAACAAGGGTGGAGAACCTCTAGTTAGCTTCCTATGATGAAGAAAGTGAACTTACAATCTACAATTCAAACTCTGTGGCCCAGTACACAGAACTTACCATCACTACCTCTATGACATGACATCAAACTGGCGAATACTGATTGGAAGAGAGTAGGGGCCCAAAGGAATCATTGCTCACAATTGGACTTTATATCTCTACCTCATATTGATCAGTCAATAAGTATATATCTCAGTTATTTTTCAGTCCTGCCTGACTCTCCATGACTCTATTTGGGATGTTCTTGGCAAAGATACTGAAGTGGTTTGCCATTTTCTTCTCCAGTTCATTTTACAGATAAGGAAACTGAGGTAAATAGGGGTAAGCTAGTAAGCATCTGAATGTATCTGAACTCAGAAAGATGAGTCTTTCTGTCTCTTGACCCAGCACTCTATGCACTATGGTGCTCCCTAGATGCTCTATGTATTTATTAAGTGCCTACTATTTTCCAGGCATTGTGCTAAGTTCTGGGGATACAGAGAAAGGCAAAATTTAGTCCCTGTCCTTGAGGATATTGCAATCTAATGGAGGAGACAGCATGAAAACAAGCTATATACAGGATAAATAGAAAAGAATCAACAGAAGGAAGGCACTAGAATTAGGAGGAATTGGGAAAGACTTTCTAAGGGATTCTTAGACACCATGTTTCTTTCTGCTGCCTTCCCTATTTGCTTCTTCCTACCATGAAACCTCTTTACATTTTTCTATTCTGTTCTTATCTTTTCATCATAAATGTTTGAAAGTCTTCTATTTCATTAAATATCCATTTTTTCCCTGAAGGATTATACTTAACTTTTCTGGGTAGATTATTCTTAATTGTAACCCTAGTTACTTTGCCTTCCAAAATATTGTGTTCCAATTCCTTTGCTCTTTTAATGTGGTAGCTGTTAAATCTTGTGTGATCCTAACTATGACTCCCCAGTATTAGAATTAGTTCTTTCTGGCCACTTTCAGTAGTTTTTTCTTGGCCTAGGAATTCTAGATTTTGGCTATAATATTCCTGGAAGTTTTCATTTTAGGATTTCTTACAGGAGGTTAAAGGTAGATTCTTTCTATTTCTACTTTGCCCTGTGGTTCTGAGATATCTAACAATTTCCCTTCATAATTTCTTGAAATATGGTATCTAATTTGTTTTTTCAGTTTCTCAATCTGTTTTCCAAGTCAATTGTTTTTTCTATGATATTTCACATTTTCTTCTATTGTTTGTTTTTTTTTTACTTTTATTGTTTGTCAATATCTCATAAAGTCATTAGCTTCCACTTGACCAATTCTAATTTTTAAGGAGTTATTTTCTTCAGTGAGGTTTTGTACCTCTTTTACTATTGTGCCTCTTTAATAAAGTTGTTAATTCTCTTTTCATAATTTTCTTGCATCACTCTCATTCTTTTCACAATTTTTCCAGAATTGGGTTTGGCTTGTTTTCCATGGTTGTTATATAAGAAGTCTGGGGGAGCTTGGGCAGTTGTGACCTCTCACTCCTGATCACTGGGAACAATAATAACACCTACCTCTCAGGGTTGTTGTAAAGATTAAATGAGATATTCATAAAGGGCTTAGCACAGTTCCTGTCACATAGTAAGTAATAAATGTTTATTCCCTGCTTTTCCCCTATGTGGACTCTATAATCCAGACCAGACTGACTTTCTTACTTAATTATACAACACAACAGAACACTCCCATCTCCCATCTCCATGCCTTTGCTCTAGCTTGCCCCCATCCCCAAAAGACACATTTAGTATCATAGATTTAGAGCGAGAAGGAACCTTGAAGGTCATGTAGTCCAACCCTGCACTGAAGCCCAGAGAGGGTATAACTTGTCCAGGGTCAGATGGCTAGTAAATACCTGGGTCCAACCCAGGTCTTCTTGATCTCCCCTCTAACAGTTCAGCCACTGTACCATCTTTGTTTCTCATCCATGACTCGCTCCTGACTTTCACTTTTTAGAATCCTTCATCAAATTGTTTCCTTAAAACTCAGTTCAAGGGTCACCTTCTGCCCAGTCTCTCTGGATCCCACTCAGGCGTTAGAGCCCTTCCCCCAGTATTGCCCAGCTTTATTATTTCATATGCACTCTGTGCATACATGTTGCCTTTCACACTAGAATGGAGGCTCCCTGGGGGCAGGGATATGTATGCGTGTCTGTCTGTCTCCCCAGTGCCAAGAACATAATTTGTACTTATAAATAATGCTTCATGTTCAATTTAATTGATATCCTGAATGCTTCCACATAAGGATCTTTCCATTACAGCATTTCACTTAGTTGTAAGAACATGGATTTATGATTTTTGTGAAAATCTCCCATTTCTTCAACTCTAGGGACCCCGGATTGGTGGTCATGGGACATTTGCTAACAAAAGAATGCCACCTGGTGGTGATCAAGAATGCTGCAACTGGTCATTTGTCAGCTGTTCAATTCTAGGCCAGCCTCGTGTAAGCATGAGGCTCCAAGGGTGGTCTTCACAAGCCTCAACCTTGTAAGTACTTGAAATCCAAGGACCCCTAGACTGCTTGTCACTTAAGCGTGGGGCTATTTTAACTGTGTCTTGGGTGAGTGATAAATAAAGCTGTATCAAATACATCGCCATGCCCCACTTACTCTGCATTTCAGGAGCCATGACTATGGGAGCACGGGAAAACTAACATAGGAGCAAAGCTCAGACCCCATGAGAGAATGATGTGCAGGTCGGGGTTCTACATTCTGAACACTACTTTCTGTGGTCACCAAGAGCTGGAAATGAAGTAGATGCTGATCAATTGTGGAACAGCAGAAAGGTACATGAGTGTGATGGAATTTTATTGTGCTGTAAAATGGTGAATATAAGGAACACTGAGAACCATTAAAATGAGGTCAAAGTCAGCAGAGCCAAGAACACAACATACACAATGGCTACAACAGTGGAAAGGGAAATGATCAAAAATGAATGCTGCAAAACTACCAAGAACAGACTTGGCTACAAAGGGGAGACAAGATTTTCCTTTCAACCCCTTGCCAGAGGTGGAAGTGGTAGGGTTTCTCTCTTATGTTCTATTTGCTCCATATAGATGGCATTTGCTAATTTATTTCTCTTCTTACTTGTTTTTCCTTTTAAAGATTCTGTTATGAGATAACTCTCTTTGGCAGGGAGAGTAGTGGGATCCAGAGGGAAATCTAGTTGATGTGAAAACAAAAGATATCAAAAAAATCTTTTTATTCTTTAATTCCTTGTAAACTCCTATCAAATCCTTGCTGGTCAGTCTACATCATCTTAGATCATCTGAAGGACTCCAACCCAGAAAATCATCAAAGGAGTTGTGTGGAAATTAGTGTGAGGCCCCCTCTCTACCTCCTGCTCGTTAGCATGCAAGCAAGAACCAAAGTTCTAGGTAAGGTTCCATCTCTACCCTGTTTGGATCCTTTGCTATCAGGCAGTATGCAGTTCTTGTTCAGACCTGATCAAATTGTCAAGACCCCATGAACCGCATTGTCCATAGACTTTTCTTGGCAAAAATGCTGGAGTAGTTTGTCATTTCCTTCTCCAGTGGAGTAAGGCAAACAGAGGTTAAGTGACTTGGATAGGATCACACAGCCAGTAAGTGTCTGAGGCTATATTTGAACTCAGGCGTTCCTGATCCAGGTCCAGCTCTCTATCCACTGAGCCACCAAGCTATTATGAAGCATACCTACCAGCAGTAAGATGGCAGGTCTTTGTTTAGCATTTTTATCAGTAACAGATGGTTTCCTGCAACCAATTAAAGAAAGGGTCTTAATTTTCTTTTCTAGTACACTAAACCATTTAGAAACTATATAATGACCAGGAAACTTCTTCTTCTGTCAGTAAGACCCAAGATTTTATTTGCTCTGTCTCCCTACTATTATGTTCTATGCTAAATAACCAGATTATATATGTACATATTTATATGTGTATATAACACATAATTTCATTATAGCATTTACAGATGTAAACCTTATATTTAACATCTCCTTAACCCAAAGAAATGAATCCCTAGTAGGAGTATAATAAGGTACACTACAATAAATTTCCCACCAAGTTAGATTGACTATTAGGTCTGCAGTCCAACTCCATTTCTCAGAAGACTGTCTTGTCTGGATGATGGGCAACTTCATCATAAGGGAAAGACTCTGAATCCTCAGAGTTTTGCGAGTGGTTTAAAAAAATAGCAGGGCAGTCCACAGGGAATTCTGTTATTAGAGACAGAGTTCCTTTTGAGGGCTGTGATGAAATAAATAGAAAAAGATTATACTGGGGCAGGATTCTGATGACCTCAGAGCTAAGACAATATACTCAGCCTACCCAAGAAAGGTTGTAAGGTCTCCATGAAGCAGAAGGCACTGAAACTGAAGGCTTTTGACAGCAGAGAAATGAGGGTGCAGGCAAATGTGTTCCTCCTTAATATGCTCAGAAAACAGTGAGGGTGGCAAGATGTGTATGGAGATGGTTGTAACGCCCAATTAAGCTTCCTTTTTAATACTTGGCTGTTGGACTGGTCTATAAAGGAGTGTGCATTGAACAGGGAGGTGCTTTTTTACCCCTAAACCATGATTTTATCCATGTAGGGAAATCCTGGAGTGAAATTTTCTTCCCCCAATGCATTCTGCCCATTTGTATGTAAATTAATAACTTGTAGTCTTAAACCAGGCACAAACACAGTCTTAAACTGGACCGGGCGGTGGATGGAGTGGCACATTTGTGAGTTCAGGGTAAATGCCTTCCATAAGGGCATACAAGTAAGAGTATTAAGTAATCACTGAACAGCCTGTTTCCACGTGACTGGCACACAGTAGGGGTCCAAAAATGCTCCTCCCCTCCCCCACCCCGGGAGACCAGCTTCGGGCGGGCCGTCGCTCGCAGCAACCTCTGCGGGGTGACTATTATACTGATGGCCCTAACGGGATTACTAACGCTTCTACTACGAGGGCAGCGGTGCCCTCGGCTTCACCCAGGAGGGCAGGAAAGGCCTCCTAGGCCTGCAGCGCAGCCCCAGAGCCCGGAGGGGCCGCGGCCCTGGCTGGCTCGGTCCCGCGGCCAGCCTGACTCGAACCCGGGGCTTCCCGGCTTTTTGAGGTCCCGTTTCTGGCCGCCTCCGGCCCAGCTTCTCTTGGTCGGACCGGAAGGAGCCCAAAGTCGCCCCTCCCCCCAGACTCGGCACCGCGCTCCCGGTAACGGCGGGTCCTCGCGAAGGTTCTGGACTTCCAGGGCGGCCAAGTCTATTGGCCGTACGTTACAGGAGGGGCAGACGCGTGCCGCGTGTTTCTTAGGACGGAGGAGAGCACCGAGGGCCCCGGTAAGGGACTGGAGGCCGGCCACCCACCCAGCGACAAAGCCAGAGGCGGGATTCGAACTCGCCTTCATTCTCTTCCCCAACCTGCCCCGCCCCCCAGCACAAGCCCCGCCTGCAGTTAGTAGCGAGCGCACGCGCCTCAGCGGGTGGGCGGGGCTTCCCGGGGCGGCCTAGGCGTCACCCACTGTGACGTAGGGCGTGGCACCGGGCGCTCCCCGAGCTAAGGCCGGGCGCCTGAGAACGAGGCCAGAGTTGGGAAGGAGGCGGGCTGGAGAAGGAGATGGTGGGCGGGGCGGGGGCCGTATGGGCGGGGCCGGCCGCGCGCCGCGAGGGCGTCTCCTGCGCAGGCGTGCCGGGCCGCCCCGCTGACATGGCGTCGGCGCCGAGCGCTGTCACCTCGTCGCCGCCGCTGCTTCCTCCGCCGCCGCCGCCGCCGGGGGAGGCCTCGTCCCCGGGCTGGTCCTCGTTGTGCGCGGCGGCGGCGGCGGAGGCGGCGGGAGCGGGCGTGGGCCCCAGGGCCGCCCCCTCCTGCGGAGCCCCCGCCGGCGGCGGCTCCACGACGGCGGCGGCGGGGAGGGGGGACAGTAGTTATAATGTAGACCCCCGCCCCGGCCTCCGAGAAGGTGAGTGCCCGCCCCGGGAGGGGGCGCCGCGGGGCGGGGGCGGCCCCATCCCTCCGGCGGGGGGAGGGGTGTGACACGCCCATGTGACCAGCCCCGCCCAGCAGTAGGGGAGGGGGCGGGGCGGGAGCGACTTCAGGAGCGGGGGAGGGGCGGCAGAGATGGGGGGGAGGACCCCAAGAGAGAGGGGAAAGTATGGAAGGATTAGGAAAGGAGGGGCAGAGAGAGAAAGGGAGACCCCAAGAAAAGGATATGGAAAGGTTAGGAGTCAAGGGGCAGAAAGATAGAGGGACAGCCCAGGAAAGACGGGGGGAGTATGGAGGAGTTAGGGCAGAGAGAGAGGGAGACCCCAGGAAAAGAGTATGGAAGGGTTAGGAAGCAAGGGGTTAGACAGATGGAGGGACACCTCAGGAAAGGGGGGTTTATGGAGGAGTTAGGACAGAGAGAGGAGGGTACCAGGAAAGAGGGGTGGAGTACGAAGGGGTTAGGGCAGAGAGAAGGGGGACCTCAGAAAAGGGGGGAGTATGAATGGGTTAGGGCAGAGAGAGAGGGACCCCAGAAAAGAGGGGGGAGAATGAAGGGGTTAGGGTAGAGAGAGAGGGGGACCCTAGGAAAGACGGGGGGAGTATGGAAGGATTAGGAAAGGAGGGGCAGAGAGAGAGGGGGACCCAGAAAAAGGGTATGGAAAGATTAGGACAGAAGAGATGGGGGAGAATTAGGAGCCTTTAGTAAGGAGGGTCCAAGGCTTGGAAGGGGAGAAGTAAAGTGAAAATACATGCATACATATACAGACATTCATACCTATATAGACATTTATATTAGATATAGACATATATAATATATGTGTGTATAAATGAGTGACTTTGCCCCCTAAGTCATCTTCTCCACTCTCTCAGACTACTAGTTGCAGAGAACATACCGAGGGAGGAGGAGTTTCCTCACCTGGGAATTCCATAAACTCATGAATTCAGGGTTGAGTCCAGTTCTTATCCTTTGTCCTCTTGTTTGTTATTCTTGTGGCCCTTGGCTCAGTAGATAGAGAGCTGTTCAGGAAGGCCTGGGTTCAAGTCCTGTCTGACACATATGGCTGAATGACCCTAAGGGCAAGTCACTTCATCTCAGTTCTTTAGGTAGATGTAGCTCCCCAAACGTGTTAGCTTTGGCAGAACGACAGAGGCCAAGGCCAGATCCCAGAGGCACTCTTTTCTAATATTCTCATCTCTAATTAAAATCAGTTTAGAAAGGAATAGGTTCATGGACCTCTGGAAGGATCCTCAGAGGCCATTCAGTCCAAGCCCTTTGTTGACAGGGGAGGAAGCTGAGACTAAACAGATTCAGTGAATTCTCACCCAAGGTCACAGGGTATAATTTACTAAAAGTGGTATTAAACACCCATGAAAGGAAAGGAAAGCCCCTTACTGCCCACTTAAGCACCACCAGCTCAGAAGCTTTAGATTCCTGTGTAATTTGAGGGGCTTGGTCTCATGGACCTCAGAGGACCTTTCCAGCCTAAACTGCAGCAATCTCTGCAAGATGTGCTGCTTGGTTGTCCTCCACGTTTCAAAGATGGGAACTTTGGGGCTGACAGAAGTTAGAGTGACTTGTCCCTGTGTCACCCAGCTGTTGAATGTCTGGAACCATAATTGAACCCAGGGCCTTCTGACTCCCACGTGCAGTGCTGTATACCAGGCTGCCTCTAGGGTAGAAAGTGGACAGCAAAGGGAAGGAGGGGGAGCCTGCCAACCATGTGGGGACAAATCTAGCCAGGTAGGGTAGGAGGAGAAGGTTTGTTGGGAGACCTTGTGGCTCAACTACCCAGGAACCCCTTCTGGAGAGACACAGGCAGAGAGACTGTCCAGTTTGCCCATCATTTTCAGGCTGGGGTCCTTGGCAGTACACAAGCAGCCTCCCAGGGTTTCAGCTCATACATAAAGATGAAGTGGGCCAGAAAGGGCACTAGAAGGGGATCCATCCTCTGAGCCATAGTACCCCTACATGGCAGAGCTCTGACCTTTCTCATTTATCAGTGGATAATCAAGCAGATTTTTAGGTACACAAAATACTAAGTACAAAGAACAGTAAAATAATTTCTGAGCTTCAGCCCCCTTGCCATTTCCCACACTTCTTCCCAGACCCTGTAGACCTGACCTCACCATACTAACACTTAATTCTGCTGAGAATCACACTTCTGGAAGGCTTCAGGCCCACCAGATCAAGGCCCACGTATGTCCTTGTTTCCCTTTTCTTTGGATGAATTCCATTCTAGTAGGCTTCAGGGAAAAATTTACACCACGTGAAGATTAAGTTTGTACTTGCTATATAACAAGTGCACTGAAACTTTAAATGTTTCCATACCTATTTTCCTCCGTTTTAAAATGGCCATTTAAAAGAAGACATCCCCTCATGAGGGAGAGTAAACATTTAAATACTATTTTTACAAACTTTGTAAGGGAGAGGGGCAAGGTAGTTTTCTTTTTAACACTGGAGCACACTATAAAAATAGAAGCTTAAATTCTTTTGGTGTGCTATGTACAAAGCCTAATAATAATAGTTTTTAAAAATCCCTGAAATTATTTTTACACTGAACAAGGTAACAGTCTTTCTTATGTAAGTCACCATAGATGTAAGACTAGTATAGTATTCTGTATAGTAGGATAACATTCTGTAAATCTTAAAAGCCCCCTTTAAAGAATTAGGCTTTGTTACCAGTCTGTGTAATTGTTCTTTTTATTCAGAAATGGAAATCACTTAGGTGTTGTCCTGCTCCTTCCTGCCACCCCAATGAAAGCTTGAGCTGTTTTCAGTTGTGATGGTTTGTGTAACACTATACATGTCCTCTGGCTTGCCCTTCTCAGTGTCCTGAAAAGTGACACAGACAGCTGGCTGCAGTCACCATCTTAAAGGAGATGGTGGTCTGTGCAAAGAACAACTGACTTGGTTGGCATGTGCCATCTTGGGAGCATATTCAGGTCCTCTTAGTGTCAGTACACTATCCCTGCAGTACAAACTATTTCATCAGAGCAGGGTGGAGTGGGCACACTGGACTCTAGGAGTCAGGACACCCCACGATCTGATCCTGGCTCTGCAGTGAGCCAGCTGTGTGACCATGGACAAGTCACTTCCCCTCCTCTGGAACACGAGGGGCTCAGGCTAGATGAGACCGAGGGTCCCCTGTGGTTCTCAGATTGTGTGGTTCCATCATACCTGTTACAGTTAACACTGAAGCACATTACATGGGAAACTCTGACAAGTAACATGAACTCAGTGGTGATATTCAGTGAATAATGAAAAACCCAGCTTTGGGTAGTGTCATATTCTTTTTCTTTAGAATATTAAAAATCAAATACAATTCCTCTGCTAGCTGAAGAAATTGACCTTTTGTCATTTAGTCAGGTGATTAACCTTGCCCCAAAGCTTTCTGACTTGACACAAGTGGATATTTTGAAGCACTCTCATTTAAATTTAGACATTTCTAAAAAGTCTTAAGAATTTATAAGGAGGAAGCTTAGCATGATGGGCAGAGTGCTAGGCTTGGAGTCAGGAAGACCTCAGGTTAAAAATGTGCCTCTAAGGTTAGCTGATTTGGGGCATTTGTAAGTCATTTAGCCTCTCATGGGAGCATTATCCCTCAAGTAGCTTCCTCCCTAGTGCTTTTATGTCATTAGGAGTATTTATTGCCCTTTCCTATATTAGGAGTCCTATAATACTGCAGTTTCAAGTTCTGGATAGGGGATAAGCAAGAGTGAGGGAGAAAGAAAAATGGGCATTTTATTACCTGTAGCTTGTGCATTCCGGAAAGTGTAGCTAAAGAACCATTCATACCCTCCTCCTGCCTCTCAAGATCCTGATCAGAAATAGGTGGAGCAAGGAATAGTGTATCAGATTTATGGAGAAGGGAAGAATTTTTGACTAAAGAAGAGATAGAAAGCATTATGAAGTGCAAGATGGATAATTTTGATTACATTAAACTGAAAAGTTTTTGTGCAACCAAATCCAATTCAACCAAGATTAGGAGGAAAGCAGAAAACTGGGAATTTTTACAGCTAATGTTTGTGATAAAGTCCTCATTTCTAGAATATATAGAGAACTGAGTCAAATGTACAAAAATACAAGTCATTCCCCAATTGATAAATGGTCAAAGGATATGATCAGGCAATTTTCAGAGGAAGAAATTAAAGATAGCTATAGTCATATAAAACAATGCTCTAAATCACTTTTGATTAGAGGGATGCAAATCAAAACAACTCTGAGATACCACATCATACCTATCAGATTGGCAGATATGACAGAACAGGAAGATGATAAATGTTGAAGAAGAAGCGGGAGAGTTGGAACACTAATACATTGTTGGTGGAGCTGTGAGCTGATCCAACCATTCTGGAGAGCAATTTGGAACTCTGCCCAAAGGGCTACAAAAATATGCATACCCTTTGACCCAGCAATAGCGCTTCTAGGATTATATCCCCAAGAGATCATAAAAATGGGAAAGGGTCCCACATGCACAAAGATTTTTATAGCAGCACCCTTTGTGGTGGCCAAAAACTGGAAATCAAGGGGATCCCCATAAATTGGGGAATGGCTGAATAAATTATGGTACATGAATGTAATGGAATACTACTGTCCTGTAAGAAATGATGAACAGAAAGACTTCAGAGAGGCCTGGAAAGACTTATATGATCTGATGCTGAGTGAAAGGAGGAGAACTTTGTGCACAGCAATGACCACAGTTATGTGAGAGTTTTTTCTGGTAGACTTGGAACTTCATTGCAATGCAAGGACTTAAAAAAATTCCCAATGGTCTTTTAAGGCAAAATGCCTTCAACGTCCAAAGAAAGAACTATGGAATTCAATTGCAGAATGCAGCAGATCATTTTTTTTGTGTATTACATTTTAGTCTGTTATAAGATTTCTCCCATTATAATTCTTCTACACAGCATGACTATAGTGAAAATGTATTTAATAGGAATGTATGTGTAGAACCTATATAAAACTGTATGCTGTTTCAGGGAGGGAGGGGGTAGGTAGGGGGGAAAATCTAAGTCATATGGTAGTGATTGTACAACACTGAAAATAAAATTAATATTAAAAAAAAATCTGTACCAACTCACATATACATGCAAAGTGAAGTGAGCAGAAGTAGGAGAATGTTGTACAAAGTAACAGCAATACTGGACAAAAAAGAATTGTGAATGACTTAGCTATTCTCAGCAATAAAATGATCCAAGACAATTAAAAAAACAAACGATCCTGATCAGATTATAACAAAA
Source organism: Bettongia penicillata ogilbyi (assembly GCA_023548195.1). NCBI lineage: Eukaryota > Metazoa > Chordata > Mammalia > Diprotodontia > Potoroidae > Bettongia > Bettongia penicillata. Next base: position 271,147 of record JAJHZJ010000903.1, read on the forward strand.
ATGGCTCTCTTTTCTCATCCTAAACCCCAATTTCCTTCTGTTTTAGCTGTAAAGGGCTAATCTGGATCTTGTCAGTCTCTTGGAAGGGAATGATCAAAGGTCAATGTAGTGACAATTCTACAAGAAGCCAAGAAACAGAAACTGAAATGTATTGGGGAAAATTATAAACGTAGGCTCAAATCCAAACAAAACAAAATGAAGCCACTTCCATGAAGAAAAGCGTTCCAAGAGTTCATGGTAAAAGTCATCATTCTATTTTTCCAAGAGCCAAATTTTTAAACTGTTAGTAACATTAAAAACCATATTTTTCACCCACCTACAACCCTCTTCCCTCAAGTGTGAATCATTTTTGTTTCCCTACTTACAGAAAAAGAAATATAAAATGTTCTTCACTGAGAATCAGGAAAATTCCTAGCTTCATTATTACAACAGACAAATTATTTCTATTAGTATTTCTCTAAAATAGTCAAAATGAATGTTCATCTTCAAGATGATGAGGCAGAGGCACCTAGATTTTGATGCAGATACTATCAGATTCGAGTTAACTACCAGCATAAGAAAAAACCCAGCAGATTATATCATAGCATTATCCTTATAAAAATTTAGAAATTAATTTTTCAGTGCAAGTAATGTTTTTTGATTTTAACTAGCTAGTGAGAATCATACTTAGAAGTAATGCATGAATGACTGAAAAAGCATTTACTGTGTTCCAATGACGGTGCTAAGATGTGAGGATACAGATAGAAAAAAAACCTAAGACAATCCATGCTCTTGAGGAGATCCCCCTAAGGGCTGTGTTGTGTCTGGCAGCTGAGCTAGAGTGAGACAGGGAGACCAGCAGAAGACTATTGATACAATCCAGGCATAAAGTGATGAGGGCCTGTCACATATTGGGTGGTATGTGACAGATGTTGTGAAGTTGGAGGAAGATTTGGCAAAGTATTGGGTTTGTGGGGTGAATGAATGCAAGGATTCAATGAGGATGGCCCTGAGGTAGCAAGCCTGAGAGAGGACCATGGTACCCTAAACAGTAACTGGGAAATTTGGTAGAAGGAGAATTAGGAGGGCAAGTTAATGAGCTTTGTATGCTGAGTTTAAGATGCTTCCAGGACATCCCGCTGGAGATGTCCAGTTGGCTGTAGGTGATCCAAGACTGAGGGTCAGGAGAGAGTTTAGGGCTGGCTAAATAGATCTGAGAATCACCAATATGGAAATGATTATTGAATTGGTGGAGCTGGTGAGATCCCCAGTGAATATAGTATACAATGAGAAAAGAACACTGGTTATATATTTCCAGGAAAAGAAAGAAATGTGGACATCCCTTGAAGTTCCTTTTAATGAGATTTCACCTTTCCAAAGAAAGTTCTTTGTCTATTGTCACTGTCAACAGAGCAAGAGCTGGCTCAGGACCCTGGGTTTTCCACAGCTCAGTGCCAGATTTTGCTCCCTAGTTGGCAGGATTTCGGCGGTAGTGAAAGGCCAGATCAACTTTTCTTTCCCTGTTTAGATAAAATGAGAACATCTTTCTATTTTGGTGGAGAGAGTTATTTGAGAGTAACGTCATGGCTCTACAAAATAGTACATTCCCTCACATACTATGGCAATTCAGTTCTTTAATATCCTAATCCACATGTAGGACTCAGATTTCTGGGCGTGGGGAAAAAGAACAAAATGAAATTTGGTGTTTCCTTTTTTTCTTGGGAATTATCCCCAGGACCTTTGCATATAAGAGAACCTTAAGAGGTGTTTGTGGAATAGAAATTTGAGCTGTTCACAATATAAAACCACCACTCTACATGAAAGCAACCCTTTTTTTCCTTTGTAAACATAAATTATTCAAAACACAGAACGCTTAGCTATTTTAGTGCCTCAGGAAATCTCACACCGTTCCCGACATCAGGATTAGTTAGCCCTAAACTTTCACTTCAGTATAAAAGCCTAAATAATGGGCAAAAGTATTTTTCACATAAATGGATAGTTTTGAGCTTGCTTAAAATTGCACCAAGATTCTTAGACTCACACACACACACACACACACACACACACACTCACTCCCATACACACACACACTGTGTGTCCCCTGGACATGTCCCTTCACCTCTCAGTGTCCTTAGCCACTAAAACTTGATGCCAGGTTGTAAGTCTGCATCAGTGGAGCAAACTTCCACCTTGGGAATTCCTTACATCAGTGAATGTGCAGCTCCCTAATATGCTCCCACCCTTTTCCCCAAAGACTCTTTTTCACTAAATAAGTAAACAGACTTAACCTTCTGCAGAATCATTAGAGTAACAATCAGCCTTTTAGCAGAATTGGACAGTAAGCAAAAATGGTTTAAATTTCCATCAGTGGCCTTCATGTCTTCAGCTGCATAGACCTTAGCACACCTCCTTGGACAGAATCAAATCAGTTCTCATCTTCCCCCTCCATCTCCAGAGACATTTATGTAAGCACAGAGTCTTTACAATTCTTCCTGCCTCAAACATCCTCATTAAATGTGTCCAAAAAAAAAAAACAAACCGAAACTGATATCTAAAGTCACGATATTATCTAATAGAATTAGTTAAGAAATGGATGTAAATTGTTATCTCTGCTGGCTGGGTGACTGGACAGGTCATGCAACCTCTTGCTGTCCCAGGCCTCTTCCCCCAGACTTCATTGGGAGCAGGGCCCAATATGCACTGGTGGAAGACATTCCTTACACCAAGGATTCTCAGGTCCAACCCACATAAAAGTGGATTGCTGTGGAAAAATCAGGGGGCAGTTGGCCATAACTTTGACCAGTTTGTGCTTTCTAACTGATGTCTACAAACCAAATGGTAGTTTCTATGATAAAATATTTCACAGAGAAAACCTTGAATGTCTTAATTGAAAATGTTCAAGGAAAGGAATGTTGATTGTAGCTATCAGGCTAGGTGTTAGTCCTGGGAGATCTTTAGAGTACCACCCAAAAGAGGGAAATTCATTACCTACCAAGGGCACTCATTCTGCTTTTGGAGGGTAATTGCTTTTTTTAAAAAAAAAAATTTTTAGTTTTCAACATTCATTTCCACAAAATTTTGAGTTCCAAATTTTTTTCTCCCCTCCCCCCACCCCATAATGCCTTGCATTCTGATGACCCCTTCCCCTAATCTGCCCTGCCTTCTATCAAACCTCTCCTTTCCCTTATCCCCTTCTCTCTTTTCTTGTAGGGCAAGATAGATTTCTATGCCCCATTACCTGTATTTCTTATTTCTCAGTTGTATGCAAGAACAATTCTCAACATTCATTCCTAATACTTTGAATTTCCACTTTTCTTCCTTCCTTCCTCCCCACCCATCCCCACTGAGAAGGCAAGCAGTTCAGTATAGACTATGTATGTGTAGTCTTGCAAAAGACTTCCATGATAGTCATATTGTGTAAGACTAACTATATTTCCTTCTATCCTATCCTGCCCCTCATTTATTCTATTCTCCCTTTTGACCTGTCCCTCCACAAAAGTGTTTACTTCTGATTACTCCCACCTCCCATTTACTCTTCCTTCTATCATACCCCTCACCCCACTTGGCCCCTTCTCCCCTACCCTTCCGTAGGACAAGATATACTTTCATACCAAACTGAGTGAGCATGTCATTCCCTTGGAGGATAATTGTAAACCTGTTAATTGCTAAGATTTTCTTTATGAAAAGCCTGCTTCTTTCCACCCCCAATCATTCCTAATTCTAGTTCCTAGTTGTGCTCCCTAAGGCCAGCAAAATACATCTGATCTCTTTTCCTCATGATTGATAACTTTTCCAAATTCTCAAAGACAGCTGTCCTGCTCCCTAGTAACTCGTCTCCAAAACCCCCTCCACCAGTCTCTTCCTCTGATTCTCTGGAACACATTTTCCAGGCTTCTGGCCATTTCTGTCATCACCTTCTGAAAACCCTGCAGCTTTTCTGGGTTTTTTTTTAACCTGAAGACAGTGCTACCTACCTACATGGTTTGATCAAGGCACAGCACAGGGGCACTCTTGTCTCCCTTTCTCTGGACACTGTCTCTCAGCCTAGGCTTCCGTACCACACTACTGACTTAATTTGACATATGCCCTAGTTCTTTTTCATAGGTACTCTTGTCTACTCATGCTGCTCTCATCTTGTACATGGGGTGTGGGGATGATAATTTTTTTGAACCCAAGGATAGCACCTGACACCCATATTAAGAGAGCTGGTCTCAGAGTCAGGAGATGCCTGGGGTCAGGTCCTGCCTTGACACCTACTAGATGTGTAAGCCTGGCCAAGTCACTCACCCTCTCACTGCTCAGGGAAGTTCTAGCACCCTAAGGTGCAGAGAAGATACATTGCTAAAAGTCACTCCTTATTAGAAGTTTCCTCCAGGTTTCAAAAGTTTAATCTTAACTCAGTCCAACCTTGTAATCTGTCAAGTCTTTTTGTATACACTCTAAGCTGTGTATTCTGCAGGCTTGACACACATGGCTTCTGTGGTTTCATGCAAGAACATAAGAAGGTAGACTGGCTCAGGACCAAGGACAGATGCCTAGGAGACATTTAAAAGATTTAAAAAGCAATTTATTGTAAACTGTTAAATAGCCATACAACCAATTAAAATTAAGTCACTACCACAAGCTCACTTATTATCTCTGGTGCCCAGTTTCCTCTTCTGTTTCCACCAACTGCAGGTGAATGATCCCAAAGACCCCCTCCCAGATCAGTGTCTATGGTCACTTGATCCTGTGACCCACTGACATCTCAAGTTCAAATCTGTGTCAGCTTTAGGGAGAGTGGAAGGCTCTCTTCTCCCCATTGCTCTTCCTTGGTATGTCTCATGCCTTGGATCCCTTGACTCCACAGTTAGGATCCCTTAACTTCTCTTTTACCTGCAGCATCTTTCACCTTAACCTGTCTGTGTTTCTGTCCTTATCTGTAATGGGAAAGAGGCACACTGCAGAGAAAGTGGTCCCTATCAATGCATATCCCTTCTACTCTCTGGGGGAAGTTGTGGTTATGTAGTCCATTATGCTAGGTGACTAGCTTTGGGACCTTACAGATGTTCCCTTCCTCTCTACCTCTGTCTTTGTTCATCTGTATGGTGGGGACAATGGTACATGCATCATTCACCTCATAGGGTCACTGTGCAAACCCAAAGGCCCCATAACAGTGTAGTCACAAAGACTCGTGATTTCATTGACTTGACTCTCTCTTCTGCCAGGGCAGATGTGGATAGCAAGTAATAATTACTGTGGACCATACAGCCAGCCTGGTGATGAGCCTCACCAAATTAAGGTGATGTGGTCTTCAGACAACCAGATGCATACTTGAACCCTTTCCATCTTGATAGGGCCTCTCTGCTGTCCATGGTTTTTATTATCAAATGAGATGATGTATGTAAAAATAAACGCAAGACAGTGAAGCATACATTAAGATCCCAAGATTCCTCTTGGCTCCAGTAGATGACTTTAAAGGTTTTGTATTCAGGAAAGCAAAACTACACCTTACTCTGAAAGTGCTGAAATTTAAAATTGTGAAATAAGTTTATTTACAATAATAGCTTTGTGTCCTTTTCCCTTTTCTATTCTTATTCCAGACTTCTCAGACCAGGCACTGTGCTAAGTGCCAGGGATTCAGAAGGAGACAAACCAGTCCCTGTCCTCAAGAAGCTTACAACTAATCATGTAACAGCCAGTTTCTGAGCTCCTATTCTCTTTTTCTGCAGTCAACAAAGTATTCTTATCCACTCTCCACAGTGGACTTTCCAGTTATGTGATAATGTGTTGTGCTGCATTTTACATAGGCCATGTTTATAGCTAACTGCATTGCTTGCATATCTTTAGGTCACTCTTCTTTAACCCCAAATTATCTGCTATTTCCTTATCAGGAGTTGAAAGGTTGCAAAGGAAGAAAGTTATTCTAGAACAGGTTACACACAGACTCCCAAGGGGATAGATTTCAGGAAGTCTGTGAACCTAGGGGGGAAAATACATCTTGATTTCCATTGTAGCGCAAGAAATTTTTATTCATTTGAAACTGTTATTTTGGAAAGGACCCAGAGATTTCCCTAGACTGTCAAAGGGTCCATTACATATACCCACAAAGGACTCTGTTGTAGAACATCTCATTGCACTTTGGTAGCATCCAGAGAAACCTTGTAACATCCCTTGATTTTTATTGTATCACCTGCCCCAAAATTACTAATTGGGGCCTCAGAGGCATGCTGTGTACTTGCATAAACACTAATTGTAATTCTGAAGTATTTGCTGGTATCTCTAGCCTTAGCCTGCTTTGTCAGGTTTACAAGGGATCAGGAAAATGTCATCAAAACAGAACACAGAGGCAGAATTTGACACTGGAGCCTTGTGAATCCTATTTCTTATACTTTTATGGGGACGGACTTTTATTATGGCCGTCCCCATGAAAGTATAAGACTGGACTGAGGCCAGGAGAGAATCCTGGCCACAACAGGGCTCCCCTCCTAAATCTCCCCACCCATTGTCTCCTCTAAGCACATGGTACTGTGGGGACGGCTCTGTCCTTGAAGCCAGGAGACCTGGATCCAAGTCCTGGCCCCAGCACGTTCCAACTCTGACCTTAGGCTAATCTCTGAACATCAGTCTCTTTATCTGAAAAGTGTGGAGACAATATTAGTAGAATCTGTTTCACCAGTTTCTTCTGAAAAAAAAAAAAACTTGTAAACTATAAGTATGAGCCAGTATTCATTTTATTTCCCCTCCACGCGTTACCAAGCCTGCTTTCGGTTCTTTTTTAACCCACATAACAATTCCTCATTCCCTTTATGTATGTACTACTTCTAAAACTGAAAAAAGTATCAAAACAGTATCAAGAGATCCCTTGTTAGCACACTGTTCTCTGCAGGACATTTTCTGGATCTCTCTTCCCTCCCTGCACCTACTTGCCCTCTTCAACTCTGTAACATCTTTAGGGTTAAATCTAAATCTAACCTGTTTTGAGCATGTGTACACACACACACACACACACACACACACACACACACCACTTTCTACAAATCAGAACACATCTTGAGACCCTCTTGTGATATTTGTAAATCAGTTCTTTATATGAACTCATATCGTTTCCAGACAAGCAATCACCTTCTTTTCAGAGTTGACTGTGTACCCAGCACACACAGGTCTTTACCTCTCACTATTGGGAATAATGAATAGAGGCTCCAATAGGGAGAGGAGATGGAATCAGGTCATGCAATTTGGGGGTGGATAAATAACATAGGTCACATATTTGCCAAGCTCACTATAGTCCTGCAAGTGAGGTAGAACAAAAGTACCCATTTTACAGATAAGGAAACAATTGCTAACTCCTACTATAGACTGGCAGGATCTCCTGACTCTCACCCAGCTTAGTGTCATCTACAAATTTGACAGACATGCCATTTATGCCTTTACCCAGTCATTGATAAAAATGGGAAACAAAACCTACCCAAGACCAAACTCAGATCCCTGGTATACCCCACCGGAGACCATATTAGCATGGACCCACCAACTCAGCGGACATTTGGAGTCCAAACATCTAGCTGGCTCTGCTTCCTTCTACATGTATTATCATCTAGTCCACATCTCTCCATCTTCTCTGTGCACAAAATAGTACAAAGTACTTTATCAAATACTTACCTAAAACATAGGTAAATGTTATCTATTCTGCAGCATTTCTCTCAACTAGGAATCCTGTTTAAATCTTGTCACAAAAGGGAATGAAGCTGGTCTGGCACAACCTGTTCTTTGTAAGCATGACTTCTATCTCTAGACAATCACCAACCATCTCTAGTGATCCATTCTAGAATTTTCCCCCGGTCTTAGGCCTAATACTGTGTGTAATATGGGAAATAGGCTAAGAAATACAGGCAATCATGTAGAAGGTTCTTAGTGACCATGAAAAATATGGAGTCCTTTTGGTCGTGCAACCATTGAAGTCCTAATACAAACTCCATAGTCTACTTAAAGAGTTATATCCTCTTAACTCCACCTGCACTTTTGAAGGGTTTGGAGGGAGCTAAAATACTTAGTCATCTCTCTTAGCAGGTCATACATCCCCAAATGACTTTTGAACATTTTTTTAAACAGATTGGAAACTTTTTTTTTGTTCCCCTACAACAGGGACAATCATTTAAGGAACATTTGCAAGTGAAAGACAACTTTAACTTTCATTGATTTTTCTTAAAGAAAATTAACTGTGGAATTGATAGCTAAATGTGATTCTCAACGTGATATATAGACTTTTCTGTTATGTTGAATGGAAATGAGGTTCCGTAAAAGTTGTGAGTTACTCAAGGTAAACAACTCCTTATTGATGGGATTAGAAATCCTAGATACGAATCTATAGACTTCACTATACCATGTTGTCTACCTAAAGCCTTTAGTTTTAAAATTTTAAGCCAAGAAACAAAATTGTATTCCATAATTGTTACCAAAAACATACTTTAGTTCTATATTATGACCAATTAAAGGAGACAGGAAAAAGGATCAAGGCAGCAAGAAGTGAGAAAGGCCCAATTTCCCCTTTTATCTGTGCTCACAACTCCATACCTCCAAGGTTATCTTTGCCTTTAAACCTCACATAACACCCTGGGAAAAGCAAAAGCCCTGGAGGGGTCAGCCAACTCCTTCAAGGCCTCACTGGTCTACCTGACCAACTCTTGTTTGCTTCCTACAGACACCATTCCTGAAAGTGCTTGCGGTGATCACATTTCTCCTTTCCTCAGCTGGTCCAGCACTACCAACAGTTCTCCCAGATTTCATTCATGGCCCCTGGGCCTCTTCAGTGTTGTATCTAATTTCCTATCTCACTGACTATCCCTATTCCCATGTACAGGGAAGAACTATATTCTAGAAGCTATAACATTTAGGAACCCAACTAAAATTAAGGAATGTCACTTCAACAATCACCCTGACATCTGCTTTTTCACTCAGAAGGCTGTCTCTCAAGGATTTTCCTGATTCTCATGGGAATAGGTAACCTTTAGTCCCAAGATCTTGAAAACTCATAGAATTATATACACTTGATCCACTGTCTTATTAGGATTTGGAGCCAGAAAGGAATTACCTTATACAATCCTCTTGTGAATGAGGAAACAGTTCCAGAGAAATGAAATCCCTTAAACAGTGTCACATAAGTAGTAAATAACACGACTGATTATCAGACCCAGATTATCTGACTCCAAAACCCACAAACTTCCACTCCACTCCAATGCCAACTTATTTTCATGCTTCACCACAACTGGCCCATAAAAAGCTGCAGGCAGGATCTGGGCAACTCAGTATTTCCTCTGCCTGTCTCACCCTTTTGTCTTTCTCCCTTTTATTTCTTCCCTTTCTCCCTTCTCTATCCTTTCCATTACTGTGGAATTGAAGTATAAAGTATTTATTCACTGAATTGAACTCTGGGTTCCATGTTATTTTTTAAATGAGAAGAATTTACGTTTCATAACTTTTTAAAAAATATATATCAAGTTATATTTGGTTTTGTCATTCAATTAATGCCCACTCCCAGTCTTCTAAAACAAAAGTTTACCTACTTCTATTGGATATGAAGTGTATGCATGGTGGATTTTGTTATTCTTTTTTAAGATACTAGTTTCTGGGATCTATGGCCATAACAATCTAATAGTTCCCATGCTCTTGGCTCGTAAACTTCTCCATCATGCCCGCACACCATATTTTAATCTTAAGACAATGTAAACATTTGAGGGTAGTTGTAAACAGGCCAGTGTTCATGCACTGTGCTGAGTCATCAGGATATTGCTAAAGTTCATATAAACTTATGAGGGTATTGCTAGCACAGCTCCTTCTTTGTGTGCTTCTCTACAAATCAGGTGAGCACTGGTCAGTAATTGGGGAATAGGAATGCACAAGGGAAGTGTGCATGTGTGCGTGCCTTGACCAACCCCCGTCAAGGCTTGGGGGAGTTTGTGAATGTGTGTGCTTGTCTCGATTGCCCCACATCGAGATTTAAGGGATCCTGTAGGATTTGGAACTCTAATTCTCACCTGCCCCTCTGAGAACAAGGATGCTGTAGGAGTTGGTGCTCCCATTATCATCAATAAAGTAATTAACCCCAAAAGTTGACCTTGTGGCTACCCAGATCAAGAATGAACCTCCTGGAAAAGCTCCCATGTGCACTCCCAGCCTAAAAGAAGGCAGAAGTTACATTTTAAAAACATTTTATGTTGTATGATCTGTATTATAATCAGTTGTAGATCATACAGTCTAAGAGACTGGCATTTGACTAAATTCTTCATTAGAAGTTCTTCAGTCAGTTCATTTCCTACATGGGCTACTTCAGACCTTTAATCCATTGCAAATGTTTTAATTTTCTTTTTCAGTTTTTAAAAGATTGGGTTGTGTCATTTTTCCCAGATTTAGAATTCACAGAATGTCAGAACTGCTGAACCCCAGAAGCTCCCTAGAGGGACCCGGTGACCACCTAGTTCAGTTTATACCTGAGAAAGAATTCCCCTCCAGAGGGTACCTGAGAAGTCATCACCCTATATTTGACTGGAAACCTTCAATGAGGAGCAACCCACTACTTTCAAGGCAGTTCATTTCACTTTGGGACAGTGTTACTTGTTAGAAAATTCTTCCTTATCCCAAACCTAAAGTTGACTCAGCTTCTGCCCATTGCTCCCTTTGGGAACAAACAGAACAAGTATCATCTTCATATACCCAGATATAACTGGTATCTCCCACACCTGGCCTTGAGGCCACAGGTTCCCCATCCCTGAGGCATCTGACACTTCCAGGGTTGGTTGTGGGGAGACCTGAACCTTAGGAAAAGTGACCCTTAATCTCTAGGCATCTCAAGGAAAAAGCTTGGACTCTCCCCCCATTCTGATGAATGGGGAGTCTCAAGATCCTCTTCCCTAGCATTTTCATTTATATGGCTCATCATCTCTTACTGTAATAGCTCCCATGCCCACAGACATTCCCTCCTCCAATCTACACTTCCCCAAGATACCCCTGCCACATTCACCTGACTAAACTACAGCTCTGCACACAGCACTTCCACTGCCCAAATACAGTCAGTGATTTCCTCCTGCTCACAGGTAAAGTGTACATGTCTCACTTTGGCATTCAAGGCCCTCGTCAAAATGGCCTTTACTCCTCCCCATTGATTGGTGATAAGGATGTGATCCTAGAGAGATGGACTGAATTCTTCCATAGTGTTCTCAACAGATTATCATCAATCAATGCTGAGGTCATTGACCGTTTACCTCAGGTTGAAGCCAATCCCTACTTAGCTAAACTTCCAACTGAAGGAGAGGTTTTGAGGGCCATTAGGCTCCTTTCATGTGGCAAACACCTGGTGCTGATTCTATTCCAGCTGAGATTTACAAGGTAGGGGGACCATTGCTCATACAAAACTGATGGAAATATTCCAGGTTATATGGCAAGAGGAGGTTGTCCCCCAGGAGTTCAAGGATGCCTCTACTGTCCATCTCTATTATTGTGTTCGTCCTTCATTGCCAAAGAAGACTATGCCATCAGAGAAATGACATGACTTGCACGTGACTTTCTTTTGAGTGAGGGAGGGCTATGCAAGGTCACCAGCTTCACTTCTCCTCCAGAGCCATCTGAATCCAGTGACCAGATATTCATCAGGATGACTGAAGATGGCCCAGGATGCACTGAGAGATCTTGGGCCCTTTAGGCCAAGGTCTTTGCAGGTACTCACTCAAGGTGAGGTAATACCCATTCATTGAATAGGCCTGTTTAAGAAGTAGCCAGGAGATGGCTCCTTTAATGAGGCCAAGAAAAAGACATCAGACTGGGAGGGAATCAGCAACAGTTGCTATTGATAATCACTCTAAAGCCAGAAAAGTCCAGAGGAGCCCTTAGGCAGGGACCCATTGGCATCCCAGCTTCGGAGTGCAGTAGGTTTAAGATTTTGGGAAAGAAAAGGACAGTACAGGACCACACAGGGCAGGAAAGGAAAGGAAATTAGCCAGTAAAACCCAAGTCAACTGGGTATCCTTTGGCCATCCAAATTTACCTTCCTTTGGAGAGGAGAAGGAAGGGGAGGGGGAGGCAGACAGGAGAGGAGGATCTGAGTTACCCAGGTAGCTTCCTTTGGAGAGGAGAAGGAAGGGGAGGGGGAGGCAGACAGGAAAGGAGGATCTGAGTTACCCAGGTAGCTGGGTCCCCATTCAGCCAGCTGCATCTACTCGCAGGATTGTTAGAAGGGGTAATGATTGTGCACTCAATGCAGCCTCTGAAGCTGAGATGCAAAAATGTATGGATCAGTTCTCTGCTTCCTGTGCTAATTTTGGCCTAATAATCAACACCAAGAAAACACAGCCACCACCACACCATCCATACATGGAACAAAAGATTACAACAAATGGTTCTCCATTTATTGAATGCTGAAGCTAAGTTCACTTACCTTGGTAGTGTACTTTCCAGGGATGTACACATTGACAATGAGATTGACATATGCATTACCAGAGCTAGCTCAGTGTTTGGGAGGCTCCAAAGAAAAGTTTGGGAGAGAAGAGGTATTAAACTGACTACCAAACTGAAGGTCTACAGAGCCATTGTGCTGACCTCATTATTGTATGCCTGTGAAACATGGACAGTCTACCAGCATCATGCCAGGAACTGAATCACTTCCATTTGAACGGTCTTAGGAAGATTCTGAAGATCACCTAGCAGAATAAGGTACCAGACACTGAAGTCCTTACTCAATCTGAACTGCCAAGCATTCAGACTCTGCTTCAGAGAACACAACTCCAATGGGCTGGCCATGTTGTTCGAATGCAAAATGTATGCTTGCTAAAAAGACTATTTTATGGAGAACTCACATGGGGCAGGCAATCACATGGTGATCAGAAGAAGCGCTACAAGAACACTCTCAAGGTCTCTCTCAAGAACGTTGGATTTCACTGTGCAACATGGGAGACACTGGCACAGGACCACTCAGCATGGCATGCCCACATCAGAAAAGGTGTTGTGCTCTATGAGCAAAGCAGAATTGAAATAGCACAAAGGAAACATAGGATGTACAAATTTGGAGTAACCACCCCAAATGTTCACACGGACTCTATGTGCCAAACCTGTGGTAGAGCATTCTGAGCTCATATTGGTCTAATCAGTCACAGTCAGACAAACTGAAACTTCACTTTATCATGGTGATGTCATTTTGGTCCTCTTCAAGAACAAAGGACAACAACGGACCAATTCCTCCTGGCTGACTCAGTCAAGTATTGATTGAGGGCTTATACTGCCAGGCACTGTGCTGAACACTGAGGACACAAAGGGAAATCCAGCCCCCACCCTCAAGGAGCTCTCTCTCTAACAAACTGGGCACATCCAAGATGGGTACATAGTGCACAGAAGATGGGGGTGGGCAGAAGGGAATCTAGGGAAAAGCCTCCTGCCAAAGGGGGACTGAAGATGAGTCATGAAGGAAGCCATGGAGATAAGAAGGGGACCCTCCAGACTCGAAGTACAAGGACATGGAAGAGGGAGGGACAGATGGTGCATGGGACAGCAAGGGAGCCAAGGTAGCTGGATGAAGAGCATACCAAGGGGACAGTGTGTGGGGAAGGCTAGTGGGAGGAAGGGGCCAGCATGTGAAAGCCTTTCAGTGCCAAAGAACTTTCTCTTTGATTCTGGAGGACAGAGGGAGATGTGTGTGTGTGTGTGTGTGTGTGTGTGTGTGTGTGTGTGTGTGTGTGTTTATTGAGGAAGCTACTGGGACAGAGAGCCCTGGGCCTGGGTCAGGAAGACCCGAGTTCCACTGCAGCCTCAGTCAGTTCCTATCTGTGTGACCCTGGGCAGGTCACTTCACCTCTGCCTGCCTCAGTTTCCTCCTCTATAAAATGGGGATAATCACAGCATCTCTCTATATGCTGGCTACTGTTCTCAAATCAAATCACCTCTATGTGGTTCCATCTGAATGTCCATCCAGGCTGCAGGCCCCTTCTACTGTCCTGTGGCACTCACATGCTAATGGACTAGACAATCAGCTTTCTTCCATCTATGGGTTCTCTTCCCAATTAGATGGTAAGCTCCCCTGGAATAAAAAGGGTTTCTCTGCCTTCTTCACACCCAGCACAGTGTGCTTGTGGAGGATTATACCCAGGAACCTTTTTCTTACCCTGGAGGTTGTCATTTGTAACAAGGGGAAAGGAATACCTTCCAAAAAGCAAGAAAGGAGACCCACAGACACTCTTCCTTCCTCCTGGTACCTCAGTGGTAGATGATGTTTGGATAGAGGTACAAGAATGATGAGTAATTAAGAAATGGAAATGACTTCCTAATTAAAGTTCTATTCCCTACCCTGTAGCTGCTCAACAGTAATGATTAGGATTTAAATTGAGTAAAAGGTTTTGTTTTGTTTGAGGGGCAGGAGGATTCAGACCTGTGGGGGACTTCCAATGTGTAAACTCCCTTCACTGATACAGGTTAGCAACTTATCTGTAACTGATAATACAGAGAGTCTAGGGCACTGGAAGGGAAGATCATTTGCCTACCGTCATATCCAACCCACGTCTTTCTGATTCTATCCACTACTTTATGTTACTTCCTTGCTAATAATTTGGGTCTTTATTACTTTTTCTCACATAAAAGAAAATAAAGATTTTCTGTGCACACACATTTCTAATGCCCCCATCTCTGTTGCCCTCAACCTCCTCTAAAGTTATCATTCAACTATAAGAAAGTAATATTGAAGAAAACTGTGCTTTGCCTTCTCCCTCCCCCCCAACCCTAGTCCAGCCTGACTAAGGCATCTCTGTGGTGTAGTGGATAAAGCACTGGGCTTGGAATCAAGAAGACTCATCTTCCTGAGTTCAAATCTGAACACAAACAGATTTATTGGCTGTGTGACCCTGGGCAAGTCCCTTATTTGCCTCAGTTCCCTCATCTGTAAAATGAGCTGCAAAAGGAGATGGCAAACCAACCACTCCAGCATCTTTGCCAAGAAAACCTGAATGGGGTCACAGAGAGTCAGGCACAACTGAAACGACTGAGTAACAACAACAGACCAAGCTGACTGGAGGCAGGAACTGAGATCTAACTGAACTGCAGCATGTTCATGATTTAGATGAACATCTCCTCAAATAAATGAGGATTCAGCAGCCAGAGCCTGGAAGACAACTCTGTGGGGACTACCAAGCACAGGGATCCCAGGAGGCTGGGGACTGCTCTGCACAGATGAGATGAGGCTGATCTGGAGCTGCTAAGTTCCTCAGGGACAAAGAGAAGGGGCTCCAGTCAGGATGCCCAAGCCTGACTCAGTGCCACTGATCGAAAACAGAACAGAATGCTCATCAGAGAGTGTCTTTCAGGAGGGGAAGTGGGGTCTGGAGGCCACACAAAAATACTTTTCCAGGGGTTTAGGGAACTAAGAAAGAGTCGGGCCAACTAGCAAGAAAAAGGCAGCAAGTCTAAGGACTAGGACTAGAAAAGGCTTGGAATTGAGAGTTAAGAGGTCCTGGTTTCAAGTGCTGGCTCTGCTGTGACAAGAAACAAGTGAGAATGCATTACTCATCACCATGATAACAGCAACTAGCATTTATATAACACTTCAGAAATGTTATCTCATTTGATCCTTTCCACAGCCCTGGGCAGTAGGAGCTATTCTAACTTCCATTTTACATACAGATGAGGAATCTAAGGCAGATAGAGGTTGACTTGCCCAGGGTCATACAACTAGTGAGTATCTGGGGTGGCATCTGAACTCAGATCTTCCTGACTGTTGGTCCATCGCCCAGTGCCCTCTGGCACTCTGTAGTTGTCTTAATCTACCACCCTCATCCACCAAGAGGAAGGGGCTGGCCAAGGTGATCCCTAAGGTCCCTCTGAGCTCTAATATTCTAGGATTCCTCTGCTGAGGAACTGAAGATAAGGAGCACCTCTGATCCATGGGAAGCATTTCAAGTGGTACCAAGTCTTTGTGACTATCTTAAGAAATCTACAAATGCATCATAATATGCCTTATGGCCTTAACCTCCCTCACACCAAAGGAAAAACTACTGAAGACTCGACCAGACTTTTGTCCTCTACTTAAGGGGCCAGAGTAGGGTAGAGGCACCATCGGAGAGAAGAAATAAGGAGGTGTCATAAGTCAATGGAGGGATTTCAAACTACCTGCCTTACCCCTAACCCCACCTCCCGTGTGGAGAAGACAAGGGGTTTACTTCATACTGAATCTTCTTGGCCCCTTAAAATGTCCTGAGGCTTGCCCATGTTTCTAAGGAGTTATAGAAATAGAGATTGCCATCTGATAGGCTGTTTTCCAAAAGTTCAAATTTAAGTTGAGTTTTGGGGAGGCCAAACACTTCCTCCCCGAACAGTCTTACACTTAGTGAGTTTTCAGATTTAAACAACTTGTCTAACTTGTAATTTAGGTCAATTATAATGCCAATACCACTTAATATTGGTTCTGGGTCTTGAGCATGGTTAAAGTGTGGGGATAGACAGGTGGCACAGGAGGCAGAAGGGAAGTGCTTTAAAAATATTTAACAAAATAGAATGATAGAATCTTGAGAGTCAGATGGACCAAGTGTTAGCACCTCTGTAGTACAATCTATCCCATGGAGGAATTTCTTCAACATGACCATTGCCCAGTGGTCACCCTTTTACACCAGTCATCGCACAGTGCTGCCCGTTTAATTTTTTAACAGCTCTAATCCTTAGCTATCCATTTATTTTTTCTGACCTTAAGCTTAAAATCTGACTGGACCACTAAGAACAATGAATATTCCATGTGTCTCTGGACCAATCCCCCCCTGAATGCCTGGTACTAAGAAATAATGAATCATCTGTCATGGTTCTTTCTTATCTGACTACCATTGTATGGATTTAACTATCTGAAGACTTTCTCTTGCTTTCTGGAATTCTCATTAAAATTATTTCATACTTATATCATTTTCCCAACATTCAATATGTACCAAAATCTTATTTCTTAAAATTCATGCCCATGAACTTAAAAGTATTATGTCAATCTAGAACTGCCCAACTCCCAGGCTCCACTACCTCTCTATGAAGAATCATTAGTAAGTGGTATATTATTGGATGTGGAGGAAGAGCGTGGTCAGGGATGTCTCTACCAGCCAGAGATAATGAAAACTTTTACAGAGATAGGGAAGCCCTAAAGGGAACTGCCTTGGGGCAAGGAGGCAGAGATGAGTTAGCATGGTGTAATAGAAGCCAGTCTGTGTTTTCTGGGGTACTTCACTTATAGCCTCTGGGCCTCAGTATCCTCACCTGTAAAAATGGGAATTGTAGTTATTTGGGATCCACAGACCTCTCATGAGATGAGAAAACAGGCTGGAAAGGGTCACCCAATGCTAAGGGTAAGATCCAAGCCTGAGAGTCCATCCACAGTCAGCTCTCCTTCCTTCTCCATTTGGTCTTCCCGGTGACCCATGACTACTTATCATTCAATTCTAGTTTCTCTCCAGCCTCTGTAAAGCTGCTTGTTTTCTTTGGATTTCCATGAACACGGTTCTCAATATTTATCTCTGCAGTAAGTGTTGGTAGTCACCAGGGGGAGGTATTTACCCCTTTTTGATGGAGAGTTTTCAATGACTTTTCAAGTCCCTACCCCCTTGGGTAAAATCAAGTTTCATTTCTTTAGTCTGACACTGGAGATGATCTGAAATAGGAGTTACTATTCTAGGCAGGCTTCTTAGTTGTCTGGCTTTAGAGAAAAATGATAGAACCATTTCTTGCATAGCAGAGTTTGGAGATAATTAGAGATTGTCCCATCAAACCCCACCTTTTTAAGGTACAGAAGTCCAGACATACACAGTGACTTGCCTAAGGTCACAGAGAAATATTGGTGTAGCTAGGTCCAGAACCCAGGCTGGTTGCTCTTCCCATTACGTCCCAGTGATAGGTGTGTTTTTAAGAGCTGTTCAAAGTAAATCAAAGGTGCCTATAGAATCAAAACAGCTCATTAAATGATTTCTAACCTATCTCTGGGATATACTGGACTCAAACTTTGGGGATTTGTCAAGCAAACCTCTCATCCATTCAATGATGCTGTACAATATGCCTCATGTGAACATGTCCTAGAAGTGTTCCCTCTGCTTGGCTGGCCTTCCCCCCACATCTTTCCCCCAGCTTCCCCTGGCTGCTTTTTACTGCTCCTTCGTCTGCTCCATGAAACTTCTTGGATCCCCCTTCGAGAAGTAATCTCCTCCTCTTCTAAACTCTTAGAGCATTTTTGTTCCTTCACCCTCTGCCTTACATTACAAGGACTGCTCGCATATCAGGCTACAAGCTCCTTGAAGCCACCAGTCATCTCTCTCTCTATTCCTAGCACCACCTTGTACATGGTCTTGCACATAGTGAGTGGCCATTACGTGTTTGTCAAATAGTAATAGACTCATCATCGATTTAGAGCTCAAGAACCTCAGACACCACCTGGTCCAAACTACTCATTGTACAGATGAAGAAGCCGAGGCAAGGGGAAGGTCAGTGACTTGCCCACAGTTACACAGATACTAAGTGGCAAAGCCGGGCTCCAAACCCAGCATCATTTCTATTACCTCTTCCCCCTAGAAGACTAGGAGTGATTTGTATCTCACACTCAGACTAACAAATTCTCACAAGATAAATTTTAGCTATTAGAGCTCAGAGTGGCAATGTAGATCCTAAAAATGAGTCCTGAGATTTTTATCTAGGTAAGTTATGATAGTTCATTGTGCAATATCTTGTAGTATAACTTGTACTTGTTGAAAGTGAACTGTCCTTTGTAGCTTTGATACATGAGTGGGAGAATTGTTTTGTGACATGGTTGGTGTCATGTTTGTGCCAGCTACGGAGGATGTATGCCCACCTTTCTTACAGTAGGTTTGTGGTTCCTTGTGATTTTCTGGTAATGGGTGGTGTAGTACCTGGAACTCGGTGACTGTCTTAAAACAAAGCACCCACATTTAGTTTGGTGGTCTGCTGGGAAATAGAAACATTCATGCCTGGTTTTCAGAGCCCAAGTCAAAATTATTGCCTAAGAATACCAATCATTAGTTGTTCTGTGTTTCAAGTACCTTTAACATATTTAGATGTAGTCTGATGAACAGAGTCTTGGTTTTGGAAGTAGCACATCTAGGTTCTGGTTTCTCTTCTATCATTAAATATTAAATAAAGTGACCTCTAATATACATATCTCTGAACCTGAAGGTCTCATCCACAAAATGGGTCTGCTTTGCCCACCTGACTCAAAAGGTTGTTGTGAGGACATGTAGAACCAAGGAATGGATGGCACCTTAGATGTAGGGTGTCATCACAGAATGCCCTATAGTCAGGAGATCAGGGGGCTCAGGGGACTGGACCTGGCTATGCCACTAACTAAGCATGCAATGTGGGTCCAGTCAGTCATGTTCTCTGAACCTCAGTTTCCTCATCTTTAAAATGGGGATAATTTCATCCACCTTACCCACCTCCTAGGCTTAGTGTGAGGTCAAATGAGGCCGCATAGGGAGAGCTTTGAAAATCAGTAAGCCACTAGCAAAGTGCAAGACATCTGTATTAAACAACGGTGAAAATCCAGGAAACAAAGACAACATTTAAATAAGTACTGGGAGGCACAGCACAGGCGAGAAAAAAGAATTGTGGGGGGCAGAGAAAGAAATGATGCTTAATTACAATTGTTAGTAACTATGGAAGCAATGTGAGTTGCACAGTTACTAATTTTGAAAGTCAGATATTTATTTGGTAAATATCTTGAGTTGTTCTACAATCATACTCATTTTTTCCTTTAGCTCCTAAATCTTCAATGGCTCCCTAGGATCTCTAGGAAAAAATAGAAGCTTGTTGGCCTGCCATTTAAAAGCCTTTTTCAATTTGGTTCCAGCCTCGGTTTTCAGACTGCAAACCCTCAGGCATCAGAAGTACCGGACAAATGCTCTGATTAACTGGTGTTACTTCCCCTGCATCCTCTCGACAGCAGGGTCCTGTAGACCCAGGAGTCCCTGGGACCTGGCTGCTTATTTGAATCTGCACTGCATGCTTCCACTGGGCTGGAGCCAAGTCTGCATAACTGTAACTTCCAATAGGGCAAATTCAAATTCATGTGACCACTTCAGGGAATTCATTGTGTGTACTGATCAGGACCAAACTGTACCTTCCAGCCAATCTGTCCTATTTTCTGTTCCTCACACATGGAGAGTCATCTTCTGCCTCTGTGATCTTGCATAGGCTGTGACCCCTGTACCTGCAATGCCCTCCCTCCCTGGCCACCCCATTTTGGAATGCCTAACTCCTTTGAGGATTCATTTCCAGTGCTGATCTTCCTGCTTATTTCTTATTATTCCTGCTTATTATTTCTAGAGAAAGTCTCAAATTACCTCATGTTTACTTACCAGTGTATACTTTGTATTTCTCACTCCCCTAGCCATTTTTGTTTTCAAATTTCCCCTGCCTAGAACAGTGTCTTATACATAGTAGGTGCTTAAGACATGCGCTAGATGGAATTAATTACATATCTTTGGCTTAAAAAAAGCTCTCTCCTTTTGCTGCTTAAGTTTTCATCTTCTAGTCTCTCCTTCCTAAGCCTGAGTCCTGGCCCCATGGTTATTTTCCTTGATGTTAGCCCAGGGTGCAGAATAGTTTTCTGCTCTGATACAACAATGTTGATAAAAATGCCTGTTGACTCAAATCGATTCAAGTATCTTAACATCATTTCATGTACACATTAGACCTTCTGTCCTTCAAACTCCATCTTACAGATGGGCAAAATGAGGTCTTGGGAGGGAATGTGACTGACCATTCTCAAGTTGAAGAGCAGTTCTTCTCCTATTAGCAAATCCTGGCCATGGCAGAGAGTCTATGGAGTGATCCCCAGAGATCTAAACTGGATTTGGGTCATTTAAACCTCCTGCTAGGAACGGGTAGTGACTTCAGCTCTCTCACCAAAAAAAAGCCTGATCTATAGCAGGTAGTAGGGAAAGAGAAACCCCCATCTATTCCCATGATGCCCTGCTTTACTCTCTCCTCCCTCCCCTTTTGTGTCTATAGATTATTTTGGATGAACATAAAAGGAATGGGCTTTTTACCGACAACTTTTGTAATATGTGTAGTACAATACTACAGTTTGAATCTCAAAAGATTTCATGTTTAAGCTGAAAGCAAAGAGTAATTATGTCCTGAACTAGAATGGTTTATTTTTCCTTTCCATGATATTTTAAAGTCATCATATCTTTATGTAAAAAACATTGAGAAATTATGAGCCTCAGGTGGGAAACTCTTAGCTTGATCAATGATCTCGAGGCACCAGATACGCCAGGAGTAGCACATGGGCTTGAGAACTAGGCAAAGGAGGTATTGAATATGCCCAGGTCTGGGAGTCTGACTTCTCTGGCTCAGGCCCATCACTGGTTACAAGCCTCAGGACCAGACACAACCCAGAGCAGACTAGAGAGGGGTCTCTGTCACTACTCTGCCCCGGGCCACCCAGAGAATACAAAAGGGACCATTAATGTCTGTGGGACAGTAAAGTTTCTACAGCTGGAAGAGCTGGTAGTAAATATGGCCGTCTGTCAGGCTTTGGCACTATTTTCAGAGTGGGAATCATTTTGGTTTTATATTCCCAAGAGAGATAATCTTGTGATAAGCCCCAGATTCTTATAAATTCAGGATGTACTCCATATGTCCCACATCTTAGTAGATAATTGGTCATACATATAATTCCATCATAAACCTATGATCTAAGTTATGTCCTACAGTACTGAGTCTCCTTACCTGAGAGTCACATCCTCTAAGTATTCTGGGAAAAGAAAGCTGGATGAAGGAGTCATCACAAAGACAGAAGTTGCAGTTTTGGCCTAGCCTCTAACTAGCTGAGAAATTGTAGGCAAGCTTCTCATTTCCTTCATCTCTAAAATGAAAGGGATGAATGAGGTGGTCTCCAAGTTTGCCCTTAGCTTTAGGATTCTGCATCTCAAATATGTTAATAGAATGTCTGCTGTATACAGAGAGAAGCAAGGGTGAGGATGGCACCCCTGGAATAGGCAGCAATAGAGCCCAGGGGTCATGTGAAACAGAAAAATGCTACATTCTTTTATTTTTTTAAAAAAATATTTATTTATTTATTTAACTTTTTACATTCATTTTCACAAAATTTTGGTTCCAAATTTTCTCCCCTTTTATCCCCTCCCCCCACCCCAATACACTGAGCAATCTAATTTTCCCTATCTCCAATCTGCCCTCTCTTCTGTCATCCCTCCCCTCTCTTGTCCCCATCTTCTCTTTTCTCCTGTAGGGCCAGATGACTTTCTATTCCTCATTAACTGTATGTCTTCTTTCCTAGTAGCAACAACAATACTAAACAGTTGTTCCTAAGACTTTGAGTTCCAAATTCTCCCCATCCCTCCCTCCCCACCCATTCCCTTTGGGAAGGCAGGCAATTCAATATAGGCCCTATCTGTGTAGTTTTGCAAATGACCTCCCTGATAGTCGTGTTGTGTAAGATAACTGAATTACCCTCCATCCTATCCTGCCCCTCCTTGTTTCTATTCTGTCTTTTGATCCTGTCCCTCCCTGAGTGTTCACTTCAAATTGCTCCCTCCTCCCATTGCCCTTCCTTCCATCATCCCCCTCCCTTACTTATCTCCTTCTCCCCCACTTTCCTATACTGTAAGATAGGTTTTCATCCCAAAATGAGTGTGCATTTTATTCCTTCCTTTAGTCGAATGTGATGAGGGTAAACTTCTTGTTTTTTTTTTCTCAGCTCTCCTCTTTTTCCCTCCACTAAAAAGTCTCCTGCTTGCCTCTTAAATGACATATAATTACCCCATTCCATTTCGCCCTCTTTCCTCCCCCTACCTTTCTCTCTCACCATTTACCTTAATTTCTTTTAAGATATGGTCCCATCCTATTCAATTCACTCTGTGCTCTCTGTCTCTGTATGTGTGTGCATGTGTGTATGTGTGTGTGCGTGCACACGTGTACATGTGTGTGTATGTGGTCCCACCAACTACCCAGATACTGAAAAGTTTTAAGAGTTACAAATATTGTCTTTCCATGTAGGAATGTAAACAGTTTACTTCTGGTAAGTCCCTTAAGGCTTCTCTTTGCTGTTTACTTTTTCATGCTTCTTCTCATTCTTGTGTTGGAAAGTCAAATTTTCTTTTCAGCTCTGGTCTTTTCATCAAGAATGTTTGAAAGTCCTCTGTTTCATTGAAAGACCATATTTTCCCCTGAAGTATTATACTCAGTTTTGCTGGGTAGGTGATTCTTGGTTTGAGTCCTAATTCCTTTGACTTCTGGAATATCCTATTCCATGCCCTTCGATCCCTTAATGTAGAAGCTGCTAGATCTTGTGTTATCCTGATTGTATTTCCACAATACTGGAATTGTTTCTTTCTAGCTGCTTGCAAGATTTTCTCCTTGAGCTGGAAATTCTGGAATTTGGCCACAGTGTTCCTAGGAGTTTCTCTTTTGGATCTCTTTCAGGTGGTTATCAATGGATTCTTTCAATACTTATTTTGTCCTCTGGTTCTAGAATGTCAGGGCAGTTTTCCTTGATAATTTCATGGAAGATGATATCTAGGCTCTTTTTTTGATCATAACTTTCAGGTAGTCCCATAATTTTTAAATTGTCTCTCCTGGATCTATTTTCCAGGTCAGTTGTTTTTCCCATGAGATATTTCACATTCTCTTCCATTTTTTCATTCTTTTGGTTTGGTTTGGTGATTTCTTGGTTTCTTGTAAAGTCATTAGACTCCATCTGTTCCATTCTAATTTTGAGAGAACTATTAAATTCAGTGAGCTTTTGAACCTCTTTTTCCATTTGGCTAATTCTGCTTTTGAAAGCATTCTTCTCCTCATTGGCTTTTTGAACCTCTTTTGCCAATTGAGTGAGCCTATTCTTCAAGGTGTTGTTTTCTTCAGCATTTTTTTGGGTCTCCTTAACCAAGGTATTGACCCATTTTTCATGCTTTTCTTGCATCTCTCTCATTTCTCTTCCCAGTTTTTCCTCCACCTGTCTAACTTGCTTTTCAAAATCCTTTTTGAGCTCTTCCAAGGCCTGAGCCCACCCAACATCCCCCTGGGATGTCTGGGATACAGAGGCCCCGCCCTCCACATCTTTCCCTGATGGCAAGAATATTTCCTCATCATCAGAGCCGAATGGCGGGAACATTTGCACCTGCTCAAAAAAGCTCTCTATAGTCTTATTTTTCTTCCCTTTTCTGGGCATTTTCCCAGCCAGTTACTTGACTTCTGAGATTCCTGTTCACCCCTGCCTAGATCTGCCCAGCTAGTGCTTGGGGGTCTGAGATTCAAATGGGCTTTCCGCGGCAGGCGCAGCTACTAATCAATGTGAGCTTTAGTTCTGGTGCTGGGGAGGGGGCAGGGCCGCCTCCCAGGCTCAGTTCCCTCAGGGTCTTTATGCAGAGGCCTTCAGTAATGGAGCAGGTGGGGCAGGGCCGTCTCCCAGGCTCAGCTCCTTCAGGTGGTCTATGCAGAGACTTTCAGTAATGAAGATCCTGCCTGCTCCAGGAGTCCCAGGGGCCGCCACTCCTGCCTCTGCCTCTGCCACTTCCTGCCCCTGCCTCTGCCTCCACCACTTCCTGCCCCTGCCTCTGTCTCCGCCGCTTCCTCCTGAGGGGGCCCGAGCCGCGGAGACACCCCGCTCCCCTCTCGGTCAGCCCAGACGTGTCTCTCACTGACCTGTAGAGTCTGTGGGCGGAGGGACCTTCCAGGCCGCCAGAGATTCCGTCCCTGAAGCCTGCTCTGATCTGCTCCTCTGGGCCACGTGGCCAGGGCAGCACTGGGGTGGACTCCGCTTTCCAGGGCACGACGGACTCTGGGGACGACTCTCCAGGGCTCTCTGGAATGGAAATCTCTTCCACTGTGTTTCTGCACACCCTGCAGTGATCCAGAACTTGTGGGGAGCTCTTCTTACATTAAATCTATGGGCTGTGGATTTGGAGCTCGCATACGTGAGTCTTTCTACTCCGCCATCTTGACTCTGCCCCCAAAATGCTACATTCTGTAGGGCCACCTTTTCACTTGAATTACGCCAGGCCACATTGCCATCTCTGGGCTGATATATTTAGCTGGAGGCTTAGCCATAGAGCTCGAGTCCAGCATCTGGAAGATTCATATCAGGTAGGTGGATCTTTCTGTAACCTGAAAACTGTTACTTTTTGACTTGTGTGTAAATATGAGGTGACCTCAGACACTCCTCACTGTTACTCCAGACTTGTCACCAATGTGAATGAACGAACAAGCATTTATTGCTCAGTATTCCAAGCACTAAGGATGCAAATACAAAAGAGCCCTGCCTGCCATCCAGGATCTTCCTCTCTGACCTCTCTGTGGGAAGGGTGGATGGATGGGAGGGGGTACTTTGATCCAGAGCATTTCAGGAAGTGAGTGGTTTCCCATGGAAACAGACACAGTCTCAGCACATGGCTTTTTAGAGGCAAAGTAAAAACCACATATATACAGCCCTTAAAATTAAGTATCAAGTATCATTTTTCTCCAAGTTCTCCAATTCCTATACTTCTGAGCACACCCTCTGTTGTTCTAGCTGGTCTGGTAAGGGTCCAGCCAGTAGGAATAAGAGGAGACAAACAAGAAACTAGTTCTCAAAACTGGCTTACTTCACCCTGGAGCAAATTCAAGGGTGGACTGAAGTTCCTGTTTGAAAGACAAAGAGGGTATCATGACAGTTTTCAAGTGCCAGAGTTTGGTAACATGGGAGTTGAGGGGGAGGCTTATGCTCCGGAGGAGTAGAGGCCCCGGGGACTCAAAGAGACAGCAGGGACAAGGGGAAACCTAAGGCCAAGCTAGGGTGAGGCTGACCCAGCCAATCCTCTCCTGGTTGTGGGCCCACAGCTCTGCATGCCCAAGCACAAGTTGTCAGGAAGGAGCCAAGCAGGCTATCTCAATGGTAACTGGAGGAAAAGTCAGGCAGAGGACAACATGAAGGAGTCATTCTTAAACCTTTCTGCAGGAGAGCCAAGGTTTCCATTTCCTCCTGCACAGATCCTGGCTCCCCTGCTTTAAGTGAGGGTGTTTCTGGGGCCTTCTGATTTGTAGACAGCTAACTGGGCTCCATACGATTGAATAATTCATGTCTGACCAGGGCAAAAGGCAAACTCTTCCCTCACGCAAGACCCCTACATTCCATAGCTACAAAGAGCAATATACCCTGTAACCTACTGACAACGTACACAATATCTCCCTCAGTACTGAGGACACCCCTTCTGTGCTGTCACTGCTTCTAACTATACTTAGAAAATTAACAGAGATCCTAAAACTTTGACCATCTTTTATTTGAAAACTGCTCGTGTGAATGCTGGTCCTTCCCCTGCCAGGCCATCTCTAGCCCCGTCTCTGAACACGACTGAACCTCAAAGGGTAGCGCACAGGGTCGCAGGGCATCCAGTCTGGAGGGGCCATTTGGCCCACACAGAGGGGCAGAAGGTGCCCCAAGGCAAGCCTCCCACAGCTCAGGCTCCTTCCGACTGGTACTGTTCCTGGGGTTGCTGCTAGCACTCCCTTTTCTTCTAGCCTACTTCTCTTCAGGTTCAAACTATTTTTGTTCCTAGTCAACGAGACACGTTGAGCCTGGAAAGTGCTTACACTTAGGGAATGAGTCTCCTGTAGGTTTGTTCTTTATCACGTGTTCGTGTCTCTTACCTCAATTCTACCCATCCCTCAACAAATATTCTGCAAAGCAAAAACTTACAAAAGGCCATTGATCTCAGCCGAATTTTGAGGCAGGAGCCCTGTGGTTCTAAGCAAGGACTTTGCTACTCAGACTGGGTATGTAAACCTTGGAAAACAGTCTGCACAAAGTGGGGTCATTTCTAAGTTTGGATGCCTGTGCATCCCATGGATCTGGCCCCAGGGCACTTACCCACAGCTCAGGAGTTATTGGGCAGGCCTGTCTCCAGGCCTGGATTCTCTAAAAGCTACACCTCACTAATAGACAAGAGGGCTGACCAGGCCTAACCAAGCTATTCCCAGTGATGGCCTACATGGGCTTCTTCTAGATCTTCAAGCTCTGGCATCGAAATCTTGGGGCTTCTGGAGTCAAACAGCCAGCACGCTCTCCGTTGTGTCTAGCTGTGGGTCACATACTCCTGTGAAGCTGAGGTTCTTCGGGTGGGTGCCATGTGATTCAGAAACATTACATGCTCCTGACAAGCCCATCAGAAACAGCCCTTTGGTCCCTTTGGTCAAGTAGGTGTCCAGGCTCCTGAGCAGTTGCTTTGGATTCTTTTTGGCCAGTACTTCTAGCTCTGGAACAAATAAGGGTAGATTGATCCTTTTATCCAATCCAGACAAAGGGATCTCTCTGACAGTTCTGTGAACTAAGACAAATCTTTCAGCTGGTCCATGTAGCTAGAAAGCCCAGGACCCTGTAGCTCTGGGAAATCTTCCTGGCCTCCAGAAGCTCTGGGAGCTCCAAATGAGGGAACTTTAAGAGAAGGCTGCAGAAAGGGTCTTTCAAAGGTACCGAATCCAGAACTAGGCATGAAAACAGTACTGTGGCATGTTTGGGTCTAAGAGAAGCTAGAAAGGTAGATATAGACAGTGAAGAAGAGTGAAAAACAGTGCGAAAAGAAAGCAGATCTAAGAGACACAGCAGTCATACAGGAAGTCTGATACAGAACTGGGGAGCCAGCGTAAGAAAATGGAAAGGCAGAGAAGGACCAGACATCTTATAGATCCTGGAGTTGTAGGAATTGGTCTTGAGGAATCTAAGGTTCTCTGGGGGAAGGAGACTCTGCCTGGTCTAGGACATACCTTTAAGAACAAAGCTGGAGTCTAAAATGGTTTTCTGCTGTGTCCTCCAGATGTAAGCAAGATGGAGGAAGGCAGCTGCGTACAGGTTATTCACTACAGGGATCACGGTGTGCTGGCGATTACATTCTCTACAAGGTAGTGAAGGAAAACAGAAGTGACTGACTTATAAAAGCTCATTCTCATCTTACCTACTGATGCAAGAGAAAAGCTCCAGAACCGCTGCTGTTTCTTCTATGTTTACAGCTCACCTACTGTTCATTGAACAAAATAGCCACAAACACAGGTCATTTTCTGATGTTCCCAGATTATGCCTGGCATGGGGTAATGCCACTTACTTTCTCCAGCAAAGCCCAGAGTGCCTAAAGTGGACTTACTCATACAGAATGGCAAACATGGACTACATGCCTGTGACTAGTTAAGGGCTGACACTGGAGGGGATAAGGGGTGATCTTGCCAAGCCTCAAGTCAGCTAATTTTCCATGAGAGCAGCCTGGGGATTCACTTGGAGAGACACTCTTTCCAAAGGGCCTGGATCACTATTCGAGTAATGTTTATCGACATCAGACAGAAGGGAAAGTGCTGGAACAGAAATGACACCAACTCAGGGTCTGAGCTAGCTCTGTGCTGCCTTTTCCCCAACTTCCACCTTCTAAAATCCCTCTGGGGCCATCATCCCACCACCACCTCCATGAGCTCCACCTTGTTGGGGTGGAATCTGAACCCAATATCCAGCCTCTCCCTGCGTATCACACCACACCCCTAAAGGTGAAGGGGCATTGGAAGAGTTGATCCCCAAATACTCAGCCACAGACTCTGAAGATGTGGCTTGTGGCCTTAGAATATCTCTTTTCCACTCTTGGTCTCTGGCTATTTCATTGTGAAGTAGTCCCTCCACCCAAGGGTTGGCAGAGAAGATAAAAGGTGACGAGGTGCCACTTTTCCTTACAGTTAGCACTATCTGTTACCACTAACAATCAAAAACAGACTAGACTCCTTTTCATGTGTGACAAGCATATGATTCAGCAAAACACCAAGGTGGCCAAATGGATACCATGGCATACTGGGCCAGGAGTCAGGAGGCCTAGGTTCTAACCTAACATTGTTTATTGACTATGATCTCGGGCAATTCATGTCAAGTTTCTAAGCCTGTTTCCTCATCTGTGAAATGGGATATTTACCTTACCTCTTCATTCACAGGGTTGTAAGGATCTAATGAGGCAGAATGTGAAGACACTACTAAAGTTATATGGTCCTATTCAAATTTAAGGTATTTATGATAAGATATATTTTAAAGAACAAAAATTAATTTGGAGCCAGTTTTTAAAATTTAAAAACAAAATTGTTCTGCCCTGAAAAACTTTATTATGTGATAGTGGCTGCCTGCTTTTCAAGACCAAATGGACCAGGCACTCTGCTCCAAAGAGCTGGGCCTAAAGCTGGGACTTTTAGGGTATAAAAGGATTTTAAAAAATCACTTCATCCATCTCTTTCATTTTACAAATGAAATAAATTAATTTACAAATCATTTTAATTATTAATTAATTTGATTAATTAATAATTATTAATTATTTTACAGGGTTGAAGTGACTCACCCACAGTCACACAGCTAATAGTAGAACTGCGGTAAAAAACCACGTACGTGGACCATCAGATCAGTGTCCTTTTTACCACAATAGGCTGATTCTCCATCTTCCTGCCTCATAAATATAGTAAGTCAGTAAATATTAGAGAAAAAAAACCAGCACCCCCACCAAGGAATCTTATAGAAATAAGTTAAAAGTAAATAAAATGGTAGTAGGCAGATTAAAAAAAATACTGCTTAGTTTTTGTTTTTTAGAAACAGAACTAGATTGATGAATGTCTGGCTGGGCTGGTTCAAGGGAAATGTAGTGAAGCCCTTCCCTGAAATCATCCCTAATCCTGGATATGGAAAATTAAGTGGTCCTCCTTCCCCAGACCCCTTTGGTGAAGACAGAAGCACCATCTCGTCTGTGTGCAGCAGTAATAGGGAGCTCCTGTCTCTGTCTCAAGGCCTATGAGGCGGCCTCAGTGAACACAGACTATCTAGATACCGTGGAATCATTCTGTTCATACACCACAGTCGACACTGAGGACAAAGCAGGCTGGATTTGACATACAAGGAGTAAGAGTTTTTTTTCCTAGGAGACTAAGCTTCTTCAGAAACCAGCCTAGAGCTTTCTTCCAGGGTGGTGCAAGCATGAAGACAAGTCATTCTGGTCTCCTCCTTTTCTGAACTAAGGATTGCAATAAGAAACTGTGTTAATAAGGTCAATGTCTGGGGGCAACAGTTGTGTAAGGACCAGCAGGGCATTTTCACTTCTGCCCTGGATGCTAGAGCTAAAAATACACACAGCAGGAAACAGGGTCATAGGCTGACAGAGAATTTAATCCAACCTCTTCATTTTATAGATGTAGACGCTGAGGCCCAGAGAGGGAAAATGATGCCCAAGATGACATAAAGAAGGGAAAAAATAAAAGCATTTGAACTCCAGGCCTCTACCTCGAGACTCAGTGTCATGATGAAAACACCAGAGGCAGGAGAATTAGATGTGGTTTCCCCTGAAGTCTCAGAGAGAAACAGTACGAGAAAAAAGTACTAAAGCTGAGATAGGTGGAAATGTGCTTTCAAAATGGTTTCCCATTCAATTTCCAGGTGAAGTAAACTAACTTACCAATGATTATCTTTATTTAGAATAGATAAATGGGAATGCAGGAAGAATTACTCATGGAAATAAAAGCATACTTTGCGATTTACAGTAGAGAATGTCTTTGGAATCAAATGAGCTAAATCCCTGGGTTTCTGACAAAATGCAATCCCTCTTTTTCTGTCCTTCCCTTCTAGAGGGTTCTAAATGTTCCTTCAAATCACATAAACATTCACATTGTCTCTGAACCAATCAATCGAACATTAAAGCATTGTGTCCCATGTGTTTGGCACAGGGGACCCAAAGACGAGGACAGAGCATTCCCTCACCTCAAGGATTTCTAATCTATTGGGGAGAAAACATGCCCCAGAAGGATGGAAACACAAAAAATATGAGAGTGAATATAAAGTAATTGGAGGATTGCCCATCCCCACAGATTATATAATAATGACTTAGCCAAGTTCTTCACCCTGGGCCCATAGGCCAATTCTGTGGCAGCTACACATAGGATGCCCTTCATCCTGCTTGGCTGCCTTCTGCTGGTCCTGTGATGTAATCGTGGAGTCTGAAGGAAACTTGGCTTGCTTCAGTCTTAAACCCATCATGGCTGTATCCTAAAAATGGAGAAGTCAGCTGTCTGGAAGTGTTGGAGGGCCTCACTGAAGGAAATCAGCTCCCTAGGCCTGTCTGGGCTCTCCCAGTCACCTACACACAAAGAAGATCCAACTTCGAGGTGCACATCCTTTCTCCAAGCACACTTGTACAGCTACATGTAGTCCTGACTCACAACCCAGTCTTATTCACCCAACCTCTGTTCAACGACCCATGTGGAAAAACTCCAGAGGATTGGAAACATGCAGGCACCTTCAGCCTAGTCACCAGATATAGGGATCCTGATGTCCTTGTCTGACTTACCGTGCAGCTCAGACCTTAGGCCAGGGAAGAGGGACCCAAAGAAGGGGGAAATTTGTCTTGGGTGTCCCCCCACATACACACACACACTCCATCCTGTTCATTTCAGCTAAACAAGCTGTCAGCTGACAAGTAAGTCTTAGCTAATAAGGACTTACTTATGTTATTATCCCTTTCAAGGTGGATTCTAGCACCTACAGGACAGGTCTGGGGCTGCTCTCTCCCCTGGAAAGCCCTTGGCCCCTGGCTTCTCCTCCCACATCCCAGACCTTCAAAGGGCTGCCTACAGTATTTCCCAGAGGCACACCAGGAGGAGGCCAAAGCTGCTCATTCACTGGCTCATCCTCCCAACCCTGAGGCAGGAATCCAAGATTATTTATTCTCCTCTTTGGACAGGTGTGGAGACTGAGACTCAGGAAGAGGGTTTGTTCTAAGTTGGTGACTTCCAACCCTTCTGAATCTGAGGTACAATTTTGTGCAGCATCTTTACTGGCATGGAATAAATCAGAACCACCAGTGCTCCGTTGGCATGTGGATGCACAGATCCCTCAAAGTCCAAAGCTTAGGAACCTCTGTTTTGAGTCATCAAGTTGTGGAGGAAAGAAGATGGAAGCAGCCTTGGCTCTCCATCCCAGTGCCTCCTGAAACAGCTAGCTTCTGCAGAGGCTGGCTACCCAGCACTTAAAGCACACAGGGGCACAGTTCCTCTACTTACCTGCTCCTGGCTGAATATTTTCCACTGCCTCCTATTCCTGCTAGGCTCTGAGCACCTCCATACTATCACCTACAACCGTGAGAAAAGGAGAAGGCAGAATGAAAGCAGGAACTCACCTGAGCTCTCCCACATTCTCCTTCAAATACCCCTAAAAACTGAACTGAATAAATTTGAGTAGAAGAATCCACAAAGAGACAGAGTATGACAGATTTCCAACCCAAGACAACCTGGAAGGTTGACTGGAAGGATCTGTTGCACTGAGCTAGGAGAAGAATGCAGAATGAGTGGGCTGCACCAACTCAGACTTGATCACAGTGGGGCTGGAGCAGACCCCAGCTGACTGAATCACTGGCAGCAGTGGTGGTTTCTATACCTCTCAGTGCAAGAGCCAGGTCTGTCAGAAATGGGTGAGAAAGAAGTGCAGTCCTGCACAGGGGTTGCAGCAGTGTCAGCAACCCACAGACTGAATGTCTGAAAGTCACCTATTTAAACTTATAGGAGCCAAGATGGCAGAGTAACCAGTAAGTTGCTCTCACCTCCCTTGTTGACCTTGAAAAACCTAGAGAATATTGCCCCACAAAAAATCCTAGAATAGTGGAATGAGCAGAAATATGGGGTACAGCAGGCTTTTAGTTCTAGTTCAGGATGCTAGGGGGATTAATGGGAAAGCTCCCCCTTGTTGAGGCTGAAGGGCACTGGGATAGGAAGCATCCCAGGAAGCCAGCAAAAAGCCCCACCTCAGCTGACCAGAAGGAGATCGTGAGCCCCAGGGTGGGGGAGCAGGCAAGTGCCAACACCAGGCACATACCACCCTCCAAGCTCAGCACCAGGTAAAATGCCAGACCATGACAATATCCAACTGCAAGCATCTAAGGCCCCAGCACAGAACACAAGTAACCAGGCCCCTTGCCCCCAGCAAAAAAAGTTTTAGACAGTGCCCCGTGGGCCCCAGAAGCAGAAATCAAATTTAAAAGCCAAAAAAAAAAGGCAAACCACATGAACAAGCAGAATCAAAAAAAGTCAATAACCATAGAGAAATATCTTGGTAATGGGAAGATCAAGACACAAATTCAGGACAGGACCACATGGTCAATAGACCCACATCTGAAACCTCAAAGGGGAATATGAACTCATCTCAAGTCCAAAAAGCCTTCTTGGAAAAGTTCAAAAATAATTTGAAAAATCAAATAAGAGAGGTAGAAGAAAAATTTTTATATACAATTGACAAAATGGAAACAACTTCTTAAAAAGTACAATTGGCCAAATGGAAAAGGAGGTACAAAAGCTAACTGAAGAAAACAATTTGTTAAGAATTAGAATTGGACAACTGGAAGCTAACAACTCTATGAGACATCAAGAATCAGTCAAACAAAATCAAAAGAGTGAAAAAATAGAAGAAAACATAAAATACTTCATTGGAAAAACAACTAACCTGGAAAACAGAACAAGGAAACAAAATGTAGGAATTATTGGTCTACCTGAGAACCATGATGAAAAAAGAGCCTAGACAGCATCTTTCAAGAAATCAAGAAAACTGCCTTGAAGTTCTAGAACCAGAGGGTAAAACAGTCATCAAAAGAACCTCCTGAAAGAGATCCCAAAATGAAAATGCCAAGGAATATAGTTGCCAAATTCCCAAATTATCAGAATAAGGAGAAAATACTGCAAACAGCCAGAAAGAAATAATCCAAATATTATGGAACTACAGTCAAGGTTATGCAGGACCTTGTACCTTCTACATTAAAAGAATGGAGGGCTTGGAATACAATATTCCCTAAAGCAAAGAAGCTTGGATTACAACCAAGGATCAACTTCCCAGGAAAACTGAGCATAATCTCTCAGTGGAGGAAATGGACATTCAATGAAATGAGGGACCTTCCAGATTTTCCTGATGAAAAGGTCAACAGAAAATTTGCTCTTCAAAAAGTGAACAGAAAAGGGGGCGGGGGTGAATAAAATGCTATTGAATAAAGATAAACTGTTTACACCCCTACATGGGAAGATGATACAATTCTTGGGAACTGTATATTACATCATATAGAAGGGAAACATACAGACAGAGGAGGTGGGGTTTTTTATTTTTTTAATAAAAATTTATTTATTTAACTTTTTACATTCATTTTCACAAAATTTTGGGTTCCAAATTTTCTCCCCCTTTATCCCCTCCCCCCGCCCCAATACACCAAGCAATCTAATTTTCCCTATCACCAATCTTCCCTCTCTTCTGTCATCCCTCCCCTCTCTTGTCCCCATTTCCTCTTTTGTCCTGTAGGGCCAGATGACTTTCTACTCCCCATTAACTGTATTTCTTATTTCCTAGTAGCAACAAAAATACTAAACAGTTGTTCCTAAAACTTTGAGTTCCAAATTCTCCCCATCCCTCCCTCCCCACCCATTCCCTTTGGGAAGGCAGGCAATTCAATATAGGCCCTATCTGTGTAGTTTTATAAATGACTTCGATAATAGTCGTGTTGTGTAAGACTAACTGTATTTCCCTCCATCCTATCCTGCCCCACATTGTTTCTATTCTGTCTTTTGATCCTGTCCCTCCCTGAGTGTTCACTTCAAATTGCTCCCTCCTCCCATTGCCCTCCCTTCCATCATCTCCCCGCCCTTGCTTATCTCCTTCTCCCC
The DNA here is from genome assembly GCA_023548195.1 of Bettongia penicillata ogilbyi. Taxonomy (NCBI): domain Eukaryota; kingdom Metazoa; phylum Chordata; class Mammalia; order Diprotodontia; family Potoroidae; genus Bettongia; species Bettongia penicillata. The sequence continues at coordinate 305,788 of JAJHZJ010000903.1, forward strand.
CACTTTCCTATGCTGTAAGATAGATTTTCATCCCAAAATGAGTGTGCATTTTATTCCTTCCTTTAGTCGAATGTGATGAGGATAAACTTCTTGTTTTTTTCTCAGCTCTCCTCTTTTTCCCTCCACTAAAAAATCTCCTGCTTGCCTCTTGAATGGGATATAATTTACCCCATTCCATTTCACCCTCTTTCCTCCCACTACATTTTTCTCTCACCATTTACCTTAATTTCTTTTAAGATATGGTCCCATCCTATTCAATTCACCCTGTGCTCTGTCTCTGTATGTGGATGCATGTGTGTATGTGTGTGTGCATGCACAACATGTGTACGTGTGTGTGTGTGTGTGTGGTCCCACCAACTACCCAGATACTGAAAAGTTTTAAGAGTTACAAATATTGTCTTTCCATGTAGGAATGTAAACAGTTCACTTTTGTTAAGTCCCTTATGACTTCTCTTTGCTGTTTACTTTTTCATGCTTCTTCTCATTCTTGTGTTGGAAAGTCAAATTTTCTTTTCAGCTCTGGTCTTTTCATCAAGAATGCTTGAAAGTCCCCTGTTTCATTGAAAGACCATATTTTCCCCTGAAGTATTATACTCAGTTTTGCTGGGTAGGTGATTCTTGGTTTGAGTCCTAGTTCCTTTGACTTCTGGAATATCCTATTCCATTCCATTTGATCCCTTAATGTAGAAGCTGTTAGATCTTGAGTTATCCTCATTGTATTTCCACAATACTGGAATTGTTTCTTTCTAGCTGCTTGCAAGATTTTCTCCTTGACCTGGGAATTCTGGAATTTGGCCACAATGTTCCTAGGAGTTTCTCTTTTTGGATCTCTTTCAGGCAGTGATCGATGGATTCTTTCAATACTTACTTTGCCCTCTGATTGTAGAATGTCAGGGCAGTTTTCCTTGATAATTTCATGGAAGATGATATCTAGGCTCTTTTTTTGATCATGACTTTCAGGTAGTCCCATAATTTTTAAATTGTCTCTCCTGGATCTATTTTCCAGGTCAGTTGTTTTTCCCATGAGATATTTCACATTCTCTTCCATTTTTTCATTCTTTTGGTTTGGTTTGGTGATTTCTTGGTTTGCCAGAAAGTCATTAGACTCCATCTGTTCCATTCTAATTTTGAGAGAACTATTATCTTCAGTGAGCTTTTGAACCTCTTTTTCCATTTGGCTAATTCTGCTTTTGAAAGCATTCTTCTCCTCATTGGCTTTTTGAACCTCTTTTGCCAATTGAGTGAGCCTATTCTTCAAGGTGTTATTTTCTTCAGCATTTTTTTGGGTCTCCTTTACCAAGGTATTGACCTGTTTTTCATGCTTTTCTTGCATCTCTCTCATTTCTCTTCCCTGTTTTTCCTCCACCTGTCTAACTTGATTTTCGAAATCCTTTTTGAGCTCTTCCATGGCCTGAGCTCACCAGACATCCACCTCGGATGTCTGGGATACAGAGGCCCCGACCTCCACGTCTTTCCCTGATGATAAGAATAGTTCCTCATCATCAGAATTGAAAGGCGGGAACATCTGTACCCCATCAAAGTAGCTTTCTATAGTCTTATTTTTCTTCCCTTTTCTGGGCATTTTCCCAGCCAGTTACCTGACTTCTGAGATTCCTGTCCACCCCCACCTAGATCCGCCCAGCTAGTGCTTGAAGTCTGAGATTCAAATGGGCTTTCCACAGCAGGCGTGGCTGCTATTCAATGTGAGCTTAAGTTCTGGTGCTCAGGTGGGGGTAGGGCCATCTCCCAGGGTCAGTTCCCTCAGGGGGTTTATGCAGAGACTTTCCATAATGGCCCTAAACTTCTGCCTGCTGCTCTGGGAGTCCCGGGCCCCTGCCGCTGCCTCTGCCACTGCTTCTGCTACTACCTCTGCCGCTGCCTCTTCCCCTGCCTCCCGAGGGGGCCTGAGTCACAGAGACACCCTGCTCCCCTCTCGGCCAGCCCAGAAGTCTCTCTCACTGACCTGTAGCATCTGTGGGCGGAGGGACCTTCCCCGCCGCCAGCGATTCCGTCCCTGAAGCCTGCTCAGATCTGCTCCTCTGGGGCCGCGTGGTCAGGGCAGCACAGGGGTAGGCTCCACTTTCCAGAGTGTGACAGACCCCTGGGAACAGCTCTCCAGGGCTCTCTGGAGCAGAAATCTTTTCCACTGTGTTTCTGCACACCTTGCAGTGCTCCAGAATTTGTGGGGAGTTCTTCTTGCAGTAAATATATGGGCTGTGGGTTCAGAGCTAGCATACATAAGTCTTTCTACTCTGCCATCTTGGCTCCACCCCAGGAGATGGGTTTAAGGTGATTTTGATATGTTGATAAAAAAATCCAATTAGGTGCTGAGAAAATATTGTAATGGGAGAAGAGAAAAGGAGGAGGCAGAAAAGGGTAAATTACATCACATGAAGAGGGACAAAGACATATTACAGTAAAGGGAAAGAAGGAAGGGTGATGAGAATTGTTTGAACTATACTCTCATCACATTTGTCTCAAGGAGGGAATAGCATATTCAATTAGGTATAGATATCTAACTTGCCCAACAAGAAAAGTAAGGGGGAACTGATAGAAGGGAGGACAGAATGAGGGAGGAGACTGCCAAAAGCAAAACTCTAGTTAGGAGGGAAAGGGAGAAAGGAGAAAAAAAGTATATACGGTCAGGGAGATAGGATAGAGAGAAAGACACGATTACAAACCATAACCATGAATGTGAAGGGGTTGAACTCTCTCATAAAACAGAAGCAGATACAGAATAGACTAAAACTTATAATCCTATAAATCCTATAAAATGTTATTTACAAGAAACACATTTGAAATAGAGGGTGAAAGGTAAAAGGCTAGAGTAGAATATATCATGCTTCAGCTGAAGTAAAAAAAAAGCAGGGGCAGCAATCCTGATCTCAGAAAAAGCAAAAACAAAAATACATTAAATTAAAAGAGATAAGGAAGGAAACTATATCCCTACTAAAATGCACCATAGACAATGAAGCAATATCATCATTACTAAACATATATACATCAAGTGATATAGCATCCAAATTCTTTTTTTAATAATTATTTTGTTTTCAGTGTTCTACAATCACTTCCATATATCACTCCCTGAGATGGTGTGCAATCTTATATAGGTTCTACACATACATTCCTATTAAATACAATTTCACCTGAGTCATGTTGAATAGAAGAATTAAAATGAATGTGGGAGAAAACATAAAATAAAACAAAATATGACACAAAAGAAAATGCTCTGCTTCATTCTGCAATCCAATTCCGTAGTACTTTCTCTGGATGTGGAAGGCATTTTGCCTCAAAAGTCCATTGGGTATTTTTTAAGTCCTTGCATTGCTATGAAGGACTACGTCTACAAGAAAAATTCCTCACATGTTGCAGTTGTTGCTGTGTACAAAATTCTCCTGGTTCTGCTCCTTTCATTCAGCATCAGTTCATATAACTCTTTCCAGGCCTCTCTGAAGTCTTCCTGTTCATCATTTCTTGCAGCACAATAGTATTCCATTACATTCATATATTACAACTTGTTCAGCCGTTCCCCAACTGATGGGAATCCCCTTGATTTCCAGTTTTTGACCACCACAAAAAAAGTTGCTATAAATATTTTTGTACATGTGGGACCTTTTCTCATTTTTATGATCTCTTTGGGATACAGTCCTAGAAGCAATATTGCTGGGCCAAAGGGTATGTACATTTTTGTAGCCCTTTGGGCATAGTTCCAAACTGCTCTCCAGAATGGTTGGATCAGCACATAGCTCCACCAACAATGAACTAGTGTTCCAACTCTCTTATATCTTTTCCAACATTTATCATCTTCCTGTTTTGTCATGTTAGCCAATCTGATAGGTGTGATGTAGTATCTCAGAACAACTGTTTTGATTTGCATCTCTCTAATCAATAGTGATTTAGAGCATTTTTTCATATGACTGTTAGCATACAAATTTTTAAAGGAGAAATTAAGGGAGTTACAGGAAGAAATTACCACCAAAACTATAGTAGTGGGGGACTTCAACCTTCCCCTATCTGAACTAGATAAATCTAACAACAAAATAAACAAGAAAGAAGTTAAAGCAGTGAATAGAATTTTAGAAAAGTTAGATATGGTAGACCTCTGGAGAAAACTGACTAGGGACAGAAAGGAATATACATTTTTTCAGTGGTACATAGCACCTACACAAAAATTGACCATATGGGGGGTGGAGTCAAGATGGTCGAGTAGAAAGACGCATGTATACGAGCTCCAAACCCACAGCCCATATATTTAATGTAAGAAGAGCTCCCCAGAAGTTCTGAATCACTGAAGGGTGTGCAGAAACATAGTGGAAGAGATTTCCGTTCCAGAGAGCCCTGGAGAGCCATCCCCAGGGTCCATCGTGCCCCAGAAAGTGGACCCCACCCCAGCGCTGCCCTGGCCGCGGCCCCAGAGAAGCTGATCTGAGCAGGCTTCGGGGACGGAGGCTCCGGCGGCCGGGAAGGTCCCTCTGCCCACAGAAGCTACAGGTCAGTGAGAGAGACGGCTGGGCTGGCCAAGAGGGGGAGTGGAGTGTCTCCATGACTCGGGCCCCCTCGGGAGGAAGCGGTGGAGGCAGAGGCAGGGGTGGAGGCAGAGGCAGGGGTGGCGGCAGAGGCAGGGCAGCGCAGTGGCTGCGGCCTGGGACTCCCCCAGCAGCAGGCAGGATCTTCATTACTGAAAGTCTCTGCATAAACCACCTGAAGGAGCTGAGCCTGGGAGATGGCTCTGCCCCACCCGCTCCATTACTGAAGATCTCTGCATAAAGCCCCTGAGGGAACTGAGCCTGGGAGGCAGCCCTGCCCCGACCCCAGCACCAGAACTAAAGCTCACATTGAATAGCAGCGGCACCTGCTGCGGAAAGCCCATTTGAATCTCAGACCCCAAGCACTACCTGGGCGGATCTAGACGGGGGTAGACAGGAATCTCAGAAGTCAAGCAACTGGCTGGGAAAATGCCTAGAAAAGGGAAGAAAAATAAGACTATAGAAAGTTTTTTTTGAACAGATGCAAATGATCCCGACTTTCGGATCTGACGATGACGAGGACATATTCTTGCCATCAGGGAAAGATGTGGGGGGCGGGGCCTCGGTACCCCAGACATCCCAGGGGGATGTCCGGTGGGCTCAGGCCTTGGAAGAGCTCAAAAAGGATTTTGAAAAGCAAGTTAGACAGGTGGAGGAAAAACTGGGAAGAGAAATGACAGAGATGCAAGAAAAGTATGAAAAATGAGTCAATACCTTGGTAAAGGAGACCCAAAAAAATGCTGAAGAAAATAACACCTTGAAGAATAGGCTCACTCAATTGGCAAAAGAGGTTCAAAAAGCCAATGAGGAGAAGAATGCTTTCAAAAGCAGAATTAGCCAAATGGAAAAAGAGGTTCAAAAGCTCACTGAAGATAATAGTTCTCTCAAAATTAGAATGGAACAGATGGAGTCTAATGACTTTCTGGCAAACCAAGAAATCACCAAACCAAACCAAAAGAATGAAAAAATGGAAGAGAATGTGAAATATCTCATGGGAAAAACAACTGACCTGGAAAATAGATCCAGGAGAGACAATTTAAAAATTATGGGACTACCTGAAAGTCATGATCAAAAAAAGAGCCTAGATATCATCTTCCATGAAATTATCAAGGAAAACTGCCCTGACATTCTACAATCAGAGGGCAAAGTAAGTATTGAAAGAATCCATCGATCACTGCCTGAAAGAGATCCAAAAAGAGAAACTCCTAGGAACATTGTGGCCAAATTCCAGAATTCCCAGGTCAAGGAGAAAATCTTGCAAGCAGCTAGAAAGAAACAATTCCAGTATTGTGGAAATACAATGAGGATAACTCAAGATCTAACAGCTTCTACATTAAGGGATCAAATGGAATGGAATAGGATATTCCAGAAGTCAAAGGAACTAGGACTCAAACCAAGAATCACCTACCCAGCAAAACTGAGTATAATACTTCAGGGGAAAATATGGTCTTTCAATGAAACAGGGGACTTTCAAGCATTCTTGATGAAAAGACCAGAGCTGAAAAGAAAATTTGACTTTCCAACACAAGAATGAGAAGAAGCATGAAAAAGTAAACAGCAAAGAGAAGTCATAAGGGACTTAACAAAAGTGAACTGTTTACATTCCTACATGGAAAGACAATATTTGTAACTCTTAAAACTTTTCAGTATCTGGGTAGTTGGTGGGACCACACACATGTACACACATGCATGCACACACATACACACATGCACACACATACAGAGACAGAGAGCACAGAGTGAATTGAATAGGATGGGACCATATCTTAAAGGAAATTAAGGTAAATGGTGAGAGAGAAATGTAGTGGGAGGAAAGAGGGTGAAATGGATTGGGGTAATTATATGTCATTTAAGAGACAAGTAGGAGACTTTTTAGTGGAGGGAAAAAGAGGAGAGCTGAAAAAAAAAAAAACAAGAAGTTTACCCTCATCACATTTGACTAAAGGAAGGAATAAAATGCACACTCATTTTGGTATGAAAACCTATCTTATAGGTATATTATAGTATAGGAAAGTGGGGGAGAAGGAGATAAGCAAGGGGGGGATGATGGAAGGGAGGGCAAAGGGAGGAGGGAGCAATTTGAAGTCAACACTCTTGGGGAGGGACAGGATCAGAAGACAGAAGAGAAACAATGAGGGGCAGGATAGGATGGAGGGTAATTCAGTTAGTCTTACACAACATGACTATCATGGAAGTCATTTGCAAAACTACACAGATATGGCCTATATTGAATTGCCTGCCTTCCCAAAGGGAATGGGTAGGGAGGGAGGGATGGGGAGAATTTGGAACTCAAAGTTTTAGGAACAACTGTTTAGTATTGTTGTTGCTACTAGGAAAGAAGACATACAGTTAATGAGGAATAGAAAGTCATCTGGCCCTACAGGAGAAAAGAGAAGATGGGGAACAAGAGAAGGGAGGGATGACAGAAGAGCGGGCAGATTGGAGATAGGAAAAATTAGATTGCTTGGTATATTGGGGTGGGGGGAGGGGATAAAAGGGAAGAAAATTTGGAACCCAAAATTTTGTGAAAACAAATGTAAAAGTTAAATAAATAAATAAATATTAAAAAAAATTTGACCATATATACTAAGGCATAAAAATCTCACAATCCATTTTTGTGCCTTAGTATATATGGTCAATTTTTGCAGAAAGGCAGAAATATTAAATGCATTCTTTTCAGATTCTGATATAATAAAAATTATATGTAATAAAGGGCCATGGAAAAAATGGACAAAGTTAATTGGAAATAATCTAATCCTGAAGAATGAGTAGGTCAAACAACAAATCAAAGAAACAATCAATAACTTTATCCAAGAAAATGACAGTTATGAGACAATATACCAAAACTTAAGGGATGCAACAAAAACAGTTCTTATGGGAAATTTTATATCTTGAAATGCTAACATGAATAAAATAGAGAAAGAAGAGATAAGTGAATTGGGCATACAACTAAAAAAGCTAGAAAAAGAACAAATTTAAATTCTCAATTAAATACCAAATTAGAAATTCTGAAAACCAAAGGAGAGATTAATAAAATTGAAATGAAGAAAATTGTTGAATTAATAAATAAAACTGAGCTGATTTTATGAAAATGTCAACAAGAGACAAAGCTTTGGTTAATCTGATTTAAAAAAAAAGAAAGAAGAAAACCAAATCATCAATATCAAAAATGAAAAGCATAAATTTACCACTAATGAAGAGGAAACTAATAATTTGAAACTATTTTGCCCAACTGTTATGCCCATAAATTTGGCAATCTAAGTGAAATGGATGAATATTTACAAAAATATAAATTTCCCAGATTAAAAGAAGTAAAATACTTAAATAACCCCATTTAAGAAAAAGAAATTAAATAAGCCATCAATGAACTCACTAGGAAAAAGTCTCCAGGGTCAGATGAATTTAAAAGCAAATTCCATCAAACATTTAAAGAACTATTAATTATAATACTATATAAACAATTTGGGGGAAAAAGGTGAAGGAGTCCTACCAAATTCTTTTTATGATACAAATATGATACTAATACCTAAACCAGGAAGAGTCAAAACACAGGAAGAAATTAAAGACCAATTGCCCTAATGAATATAGATGTAAAAGTTTTAAATAAAATATTAGCAAAAAGACTACAGCAACTTATCATGAGAGTAATACACTATGATCAGACAGGACTTATTCCAGGAATGCAAGTCTGGTTCAATATTAGGAAAACTATCAGTATAATTGATCATATCAACAACAAACCTAGCAGAAACTACATGATTATCTCAATAAATACAGAAAAAGCTGTTGACAAAATACCATACCTATTCCTATTAAAAACACTAGAGAGCATAGCAATAATGGAATCATCCTTAAAATGATAAGTTGCATCAATCTAAGACCATTGGCAAGTATTATATGTTATAAGGATAAGCTAGCAGCATTTCCAATAAGATCAGGGATGAAACAAGGATGTCCATTATCACTCCTGTTATTCAATATGGTACTAGAAATGTTAGCTTTAACTATAAGAGAAGAAAAAGAAACCGAAGAAATCAGAATAGGCAAAGAAGAAACAGAGTTATCACTCTTTTCAAATGATATGATGATATACTTAGAGAATCAAGTAAAAACTATTTGAAGTAATAAATAACTTTAGTAAAATTGCAGTGTATAAAATAAATCTGCATAAATCCTTGGCATTCCTACATATGACTAAAAAAGTCCAACAGCAAGAGATAGAAAGAGAAAATTCCATTTAAAGTTACCGTACACATTATAAAATATTTGGGAGTCTACCCATCAAAACAAACACGGGAACCATATATAAACATAATTACAAAACACAAAGAAAGTTAGATTTAAATAATTAGAAAAACACCAGCTGCTCATGAGTAGGCCAAGTAATATATCAAAAATGAGAGTTTTATCTAAATTAATTCATTCATTCGTTGCTATGCCAATCAAACCACCAAAAATTATTTTATAGAGCTAGAAAAAATAATATCAACATTCATCTGGAGGAACAAAAGGTACAGAATATCAAGGGAATTAATGAAAAGAAATGCCAGGGAAGGCTACCTAGCCATACAAAATCTTATATTGTATTATAAAGCAGCAATTATCAAAACCATTTGGTACTGACTAAGAAATAAAGGGATAGACCAGTGGAATAGGTTAGGTACTCAAGACACAATAGTCAATGAATATAACAATCTACTATTTGATAAACCCAAGGACCCCAGCTTCTCAGATAAGAACTCACTGTTTGACAAAAATTGCTGGGAAAACTGGATAAAAGTGTGGTAGAAACTAGGCATAGACCAATGCCTGACACCATACACAAAAATAAAGTCCAAATGGGTACATGATCTAGGTATAAAGAGTGATACTATAAACAAATTAGTGGAGCAAGGAATAATATATTTATCAGATTTATGGAGAAGGGAAGAATTTTTGACTAAAGAAGAGATAGAAAGCATTATGAAGTGCAAAATGGATAACTTTGATTACATTAAACTGAAAAGTTTTTGCACAACCAAATTCAATGCAACAAAGATCAGGAGGGAAGCAGAAAACTGGGAAAGAATTTTTCCATCTAGTGTCTGTGATAAAGGGCCCATTTCTAAAATATATAGAGAACGGAATCAAATGTACAAGGATACAAGTCATTCCCCAACTGATAAATAGTCAAAGGATATGAACAGGCAGTTTTCAGAGGAAGAAATTAAAGGTATCTATAGTCATATGAAAAAATGCTCTAAATCACTATTGATTAAAGAGATGCAAATCAAAACATCTCTTAAGTACCACTTCACATGTGTCAGATTGGCTAACATGACAAAACAAGAAAATGATAAATGCTGGAGAGGATGTGAGAAAGTTGGAACACTAACACATTGTTGGTGAAGCTGTGAACTGATCCAACCATTCTGGAAAGCAATTTGGAACTATGCCCAAAGGGCTACAAAAAATGTGCATACCTTTGACCCAGTGATACCACTTCTAGGGCTATATCCCAAAAGAGATCATACAAATCATACAAAAATATTTATAGCAGATCTTTTTGTGGTGGCCAAAAACTGGAAATTGAGAGGATGCCCATAAATTGGGGAATGGCTGAACAAGTTGTGGTATATGAATGTAATGGAATACTATTGTGCTATAAGAAATGAATAGGAAGACTTCAGAAAATCCTAGAAAGACTTATATGAACTGATTCTGGTGAAGTGGGCAGGACCAGGAGAACATTGTTCACAGAAACCGCCACAGTGTGTGATAACTGATTTTGAAAGATTTAGGCTTTCTCAAAAATGCAAGGACCTAAAACAATTCCAATTCCAAATACTCATGATGGTAAAGGCCATCTATATCCAGAGAAAGAACTATGGAGTCAGAATGCAGAGCAACACAGAGTATTTTCTTTTTTTTGTTTTGTTTTGTTTTATTTTCTCATGTTCTCTCCCATTCATTATAATTTTTCTATACAACACGACTAATATGACAATGTGTTTAATAGGAATGTATCATAGAGCCATATCAAACTGCATGCCCTCTTGGTGGGGGGGGATGGATTGAAAACTTATGGAAGTGAATGTTGAAAACTAAAAATAATTTTTTTAAAAAAGGAGAAAAAAAGAAACTGCCATATCAAATTTGAAATATTAAAAGCAGGTTGTATGCAACAAAAAAATAATAACTGTCCATAATAGTTAACAGTTTTGTACACAATCATCTTTTCCAGTTATTCTTTGCATATTGAAGTGTTTGTTGTCATTAGTTAATAATAAAATTTTTTAAAAGAATCTGTCCCCCAAACAATGGTCTGATGCAGGCTAAAACAATTATTTCCTTCATGTGTCCAAAAGAGAGGATTGCACAATAACTGACTTTTATTTTTTAAGGGTGTATTTTTCTGTTATCAGTGAATAATTATGATGACAGGAACCTTTGGACCCTTGCTCACCAAAGTCTGGAGATACACTCAAACATTCCCGCCTACAGTGATTGGAGAACTCATCAGTCTTTCTCCACTGTTGTCAGAGACACCGGAGGGTAGGATTAGCCTCCATCCTAACCCACTAAGGAAAGAAAAGAGAATGTCAGAGGTCACAGCCCATTAGCCCTAGCACAGTGGAAAGCAGCAGTGAATACAGTGGGAAATGCCTAAACATTCAAACCCTAGGAAGTCCAGTTGGGCCAGTTTTTGTACAGTTGACACTGACTCCTGAGGCTTATGAGGTGTGTAGATGCAACAGCAAAAGTAAAGTGTAGGCTGACTACAGGAAAAGCAGAGAGAAGCAGGAATAAATGCAGAGCCCAAGGCTGTGAGGAACCTCGTTCCCTCCCAATTTTCACGTGGTCACTCGAGTATTTTTTTGGAACCAAAATGAGAGCTCGAAGACACTCAAGGAGCAGAAACTTGTGCTTCTCCTCAAGAAGGAGAAGAGGTGGGGAAAGAAGCAAAAGGAGCTGGGAAAGGAATTTGCAGCACTGGAATTGTCAAGAAGGCCTGGTGTGCATGCAGACACCAAGAGCTGGATTCAAACATGAAAAGGGAACTGAGCTAAAGTAGGATCACAGATGTCAAACTGGAAAGGACCTCAGATGCTCTGACCATTTATCCAATGAGGAGGCTGAAGTTCAGGGAGGTTCTGTGATTTGCCCAAGATCCTACCCTTATATTGAAGGGGCAGGATTCAAACTCCAGATCCTCTCACTCTATTCCCCTACAAGACAGTGACTTCCCTGAGCAGAAGCTCTGGGAAGGAAGAATAAAAGATATCTCTTCCATCTTTTGGGTTCTGCTTTGTATGTTCAAATGTTTATGGTTGTTGGTGATTCTTAAGTTTTGATAAAAAGGAGAAAGATTTGGAAAATGAAGAAGTCAAAAAGATGGGTGTCTGAGAGAGGGATATGGATTTTAGGTTACAACTCAAAATGCAGAAATGAAGGCCTCTAGGCCAAGAGAGACCACACCTCAGCACAGGCTGGTAAGGATGGATTTACTTGGAGTCTTGTACATCGAGTCAAAATTATTTGAGAGAGAAAAGGAGGGGACGGGATAAACTGAGTACTTGCATGGACTATGCACCACACAGCAGGCCTCTTAACCAGCCCAGAAGGGTCTGGGCATAAATTTTCAGGTCTGTGACCTATGATGAATAAACAATTACATCATTGTTTTTCACTAACCTGACTGAAACTGAGCATTTCCTTTCCTTCAACGGTGAATTTTCAAAATCCCACATTATTCAGAGAAGTCCATGACACAAAAAAAGCCAGGAACCCTCATCAGAAAGGATTGCTAAATCAAGGAGAAAGAGGTACCAAGACACCTGTAAGTCCACAGGAGACACAGCAAGGAAGGAGCCCCTGGTAAAGGCCATGGCCTCAGAGGACCCTTTCAGGAAGCGAGCAGAGCTGGCTGACAAGCGAGATGCATGGAAGAAGGCTACGGGGGAGATCTGGAGCTCACAGGTATGAGTGCAATGCGGTGTGTCAAGGATCCCTGTGATATGAACACACCCATAGAAGGAAGGATGAATCTTTGTAAAAGAAAACAGAGTTAACTGGGTCCAAGGTAACTGGGTCAGAGGTAACTGGATATCAGAGATAACTTGGTTGGAGGTAACTGGGTGTCACAGTAGAGAGTGTTGGAGCAGGAGGGAAGACTGTCTCAAGGAGACCCATTCAGCTGCCCTGGGGAGTGGGGGAGCATGGTAGGTACAAGAGAAGCATAACTAGGGTAAGGAAACAATGTAGACCACCACCACCCCCATACATAGAAAGCAAAGAGAAGAGGAAGCTGGGAAATAGTTAAAATCTGGCAGAAGTACATTATCAAGCAAGGAGGGCTTCAAGTGTCCAGGTATCTGTGGGCACTCCCTCTCTGCCAAAAGTGAAGGGCTTGCCAATTCCTGAACTACCTTAATGGTAATTTCTTCCTTCAAAAAGGTGAAGGAACCAATAAAAGGAGACCCTATTCTGCATCTCCCTCCCACCCAAAGGAGAACACAGTGGCTAGTTAGAAATGAGAACTCTGGGGAAAAGGGGAAGTGGACAAGTCTGATGGGCAGCAAAGCCTTTATGGAGTTCAGAGAAAGGCCAGGCAGGATCTCACAGACTAAAATTCTACAGGGGAAGTCAGGAATAGCTCAAGAAGGAGATTTTGGAGAAACAATTCCCAAGGGACAGTCTATGAAAAGGTCAAAATGGATGCACATGGAATTTACCAACCAACTTAGATTTTAAGAATCTAAATTGGTGCTGAGTGGACCTGTCTGGTGAATAAAAAATCACCTAACACTCATAAATTTTGCTGGCCCCAGAACAGGCTTCCTACCCTATTCAACTACCCAGCAGGACAACAGGGTCTACCCATGGTGAGTACACTACCATCAGCTTTGCAGTCACATGTCTCCTTCTCCTGAACTCCCCTACCCCTAGACTGCCAAACACTTGCTCTGGAAACACTAACAAAATCAATGCTACCATCATGAGTGGAAAGGAGGTGATATTCCACCACTCTACTTACAATCCCCCTAACTATGAGAACAAAAGTCCCCTACCAGGTCACTGCTTTCTTACATGTAGTATATTCCCCCATCAGAATGCAAGTTTTCTGAGAGGGACCATCCCATTTTCATCCTTTGTTAAGTCCCCAGAGCCTTGAATGGTGCCTAGCACATAGAAGGTAATGTCTATTAAATGCTTATTAATTAAGAAGACACGTACAGAAGTTGGAAGCAAGGGCAAATCTCAAAGGATGGATACACAAATATGGCATGGTCCCATGGAAGCCCATGGGACTTACTCTAGCTCAGAGTAAGCAGAGGCTGATGAAGACAGTGAAGAACAACAGAAAGCTGGTTCTTAAAAAATATAGTGAGAAACAAAGGTCGGTCAAAGCAGCAAAAAGATCTCAGATCAGAGAGGACAACAAAGAGAAGGCAATGATTTCCTTTTTATTTTGCTTTTGGCAAGAATGATCTTAGGATTGAGAGAGACAGGACAGATGCTACTCAGAAAAGTGATTCCCAAAATCAATAAGGAGAAAGTTGAAGAGCTCCTGGGCGCCCCTGAGAGATTCAAGGGACTTGACCCAGCAGAACTATATCCGTGGGGGCTGAAAAAAACTATTGGTCTTCTCTGGAAGGCCACGGAGCAATACTATAAAGAAAAACACCAAGAGACTTAAGAAGTCACGAGATGGAATGAAAATCTTGCTTCCAAAAGACTGATGATGAGGCCTACTTAAAGAGACATTGTACAAGAGACCCAGAGGGCCACAAATGCTGTCTCGTGGGGGCTTCTCTTTGCCACAAAGGAGAGTTCTAAGGTAGACTTAGGGTTACTAGAAAATGATGATGATGTTGGGGAAAAAGAAGGAAAAGTTACCAAAAATATTTTTAAAAAGATTGTGGAGGAAAGAAAATAGGAATAGAGAAGGTAAACATCCTAAATATTTTAAAAGAGAATGGAATCTTCCAGGTATAGACCAATGAGCTTTATTTTTAATTTTCTGGGAAAATGCTAGAATATGTAACTAAAGGGATAGTTAGTGAACATCTTGAAGAGGAAGCAATAATGACAAAGAGCTAACATGGCTTCATTAAAAAGTCATGTCAGACTAACCTCATTTCCTCTTGGAAGGGGTTACTAAGAGAGGGTGCAGGGGCACCCTAAAATCTAGTTTACCTAGATCTTAACAAAGCACTTGATAAATTCTCTAATGCAAATCTTATGAACAGGATAGAGAGATGTTGCCTACATAACAGTAAAGCAGATTCAGAACTAGTGGAATGGCTGGACTCAGGCATTATTGGTTTAATGTATTAATTAATTTAATATATTTAATGTATTAATATAATTAATATATGTAAAAGATGGGAAATGATGACTAGATAGCAGTCTGTCTGCAAAACATCTGGGAGTTTAAGGGACTGCAAGATCCCTGAGAGTCAACAGGATGACAGAGCAGTCAAGAAAGCGAATGCCATCTTGGGCTGTATTTATTAAGAGGCATAATATCCAGTGCTAGGAAAGGGATAATACAGTGGTTCATGGACCTAGTCAGTCTGCCTCCAAAGTGGTGTGATTTGTTCTAGACATGATTTAACGAGAGAGAGAGAGGAAGCTAGATGGCTGAGTGGATGAAGTACAGGCCCAGGAGTCAGGAGGAGTTGAATTCAAATCTGGCTTCAGACAGACACTAGCTGTGTGGCCCAGGACAAGTCACATAACCCCAATTCCCTCTTCCCCACCTCATCCCCTAAGAAGTATAGAGATGAAGTGAAGCATGTCTAAGGGACGATAATGAGAAAGACTTTAAATCTATACCAGATAAAGAAATTGGGGATGTTTAACCTATAGAAAAAGACCTGCTAAGGGAAAGGGAGACGTGATAACTGTCTTCTAGTACTTTGAGAGTCATCTCATGAGAGGGACTCAACTTGTTCTCCAGATTGCAGAAGTGAGGAGCAACGTGTGAAAGTTGCAAAGAAGCCAATGTAGGATTGATGTCCAAAAAACCTCCTAACAACTGGAGTTCTAGAAGATGGAATGGGCAGCCTTGGAAAGTTGTGGATACTCTGATGGGAGGCTGTCAAGAAAAGCTGAATGTGTCGTAGAGAGGCTTCACTTTCAGATATGGCTTAGACTAGATTGACCATTGCGAAGCTCTCCACCTTTGAAATTCTATGATTCTTTCCACAAATTCCATCACATTTTGCTTTTATAGGCTTCTCAAAATTCCTTTGCACTGGTTTCTGGGGCAGGAACAAGCACCAACTAGAAAGTGTGGAGAGACATGAGAATTCAGGCTCCTCTGGGGCCACAGCTGATCTTGGAGATTTGGAAGAGAAAGGGTCCTCATTCTAAGCTCCCAGGATAAAGGAGAGGGGCTGTTTTTGAATACTTTGACTTGGTCTCATGGTAGATTGGCCAGAATAAAGAAAATCCCAACCTGAAATGTCAATCTGGCATTTTAAGCCCAAACCTGGGGTTGTTCTTTTTCTCTTAGCACTCTGTAATCTGCTTTCTCTGATCCCCCCCTCTCTCTCCAGGAGATAAAAAGGTAAATATTCCTCCTCTTTTATAGTAAAGGAAACTGAGGTCCAGGGAAGATGACTGAGAAAACAACCCAGTAAAGTAGGAAAAGAACTGAGAATAACAATTGACGTTTGCTTTTTTTCAAAGTGCTTTCAGGAATATTCTAACTGCTCCACACAACAATCTTTTTTTTCTTTATTATTAGTATTTTTTTTAATGTTCTACAATCACTACCATAAAACTTAGATGTTTACCCCCTGACACTTACCCCCATACCCCCCCTTCCTTCCCAAGATGGCATAGAATTCTATATAGGATCTACATATATGCTTTCCTAATTGAATACGTTTTCACTACAGTCATGCTGTGTAGACGAACTAAAATAAATGGAAGGAATCATATAACAAATCAAAACATAATACACACACACACACACACACACACACACGCACACACACACACATGATCTGCTACATTCTGCGAATGAATTCCATAGTTCTTTCTCTGAGTTCCACACAACAATCTTCAAGCTAGGTAAGGCAGATATTATTATTCTGACTTCTGAGACCGAGAAATAGAAACAGAGATTAGTTAAGTTGCTGACAGAGACTCAAAGTTCAAAGTATGTCTGAGGTTATCAAGACTGGCTGACTCCAATCCACCATCTTTCTCGGTCAGATGGTACTTCAGGGCAGAGATCTGCAGGAGCCAGAGATGTTAGTGTCAGGATGGAGCCAACATACTTTTCCCCAGTGATGCCTCTAGGAAGTTTTGCTCATTAAAATGCTCTGTTGCCATCAGGTTTTCAAGTCCTGTAATTGATTAAATCCTGGGGCCTCAGGAGGAAAAGTTCAAAGACAATATGAAATTACCAGAAAACTGCAAGCTCAGAGGAGCCCCAGTGTTTTTTTTGCCGTACTGAGCTTAAACTACAATGATGACCACCCTAATCCCAGGCTTTTCAGCCAGACTGAGAAACATCAATCTCACATCATTTCAGATAAAGCCTTATTTAAATGAACTGGCCCTTCCTCCTTTTCTGGTCTCTGTTTCTTGAGAAAACATACCAAGATAAGCATCTTAACTAGTGTTCTAATACTTCACATTTATAGAGCACTTGGAGGCTGACAGGGTGCCTTCCTCACAAGAATGTTATGGAAGGCAGCCAGGGCAGGGGGTAATAAGGGAGAAGGACAAGCCTTATTTCATTTGACAGAGACACAAACTGAAGTTTAGAAAGACTACATAACTTCCTCCTAATCACACAGTCAGCAGCCAGGATTCAGGATCTGAACATAGGCCAACTCACTTTAGGGTCAAGGTTCTTTCCCTTAACCCATAGTTACCCCAGGGTTACTAACTGGGGGTGTGGTCGTACCTTAATGAAAATATCTGCAGGTTGTTATCTATAAGGTGGGGACTTTGCTTCCCTATCAAAAGTTCCAGAGTCAACAATACTGCAGAGATGACAAATATTAATAATTAAAGGATGTATTTTTACCAAAGTGCCCCTTGATTTTTGGGACAGAAGTCTAACTCCTAAAGGGGTAAAGTCAGACCCTGAAATAAGGCTAATTGGAACTTCAAAGCCTATATAATCACAAGTAATGACGTGGCAGTACAGAGACCTGGGGACATATATGTATATAAAAATGCTTACTGAATGACTGATCTGTGGGCATTTCTAAAGGTCAGAACTGGCACACGCAGAGAGATACATACAGGTACACATCTGATGGCTGGAAGGAAGCTGCCTTGTTCATCAGTTTGTAGAGAAGACTCAAGAGAAGTCTTCATAATCTAAAGGAAATAAGGAGAGGAATCAGTTTACTTGGCACATGCACACCTCCCAGAAATGATCCTTAAATTAAATGATTTAAAAGTTTAATGCCAATAAGTGTCCCAATGCATCTTGACTCCAATGTTTCTTAAAATGGATTAACTTCTGAGAAGGTAATTTAAAAAAAAAAAAAAAGGAACAGAAAACTACTGACCAGCCTCACATCCTACTCCCTCATTTTACAAACAAGGAAATGGAAGCCCAGGGGTCACAAAGAACTGAGCCTTGAGCAGGGGCCCCCAACTACAGGGCTCTCTTCCATGTCTCAAACACTTCCCTCCAAACAAGCCTCCTTCAAAGTCTGATGCTACTAGGAACTCTCAATACCAGGAACCCTCCCCACACTATCCCTCTACACACTTTGAACTCTGAAAGTCTGCACTACACAACTGGGCAACTGATTACATGTTATCTTGCTTGCCCAACTGGACTGTTTGGAGAATCCCAGGCTCTCAGATTTGGAAAATATCTCAGAGGTCAACTAATCCAAACCATCCTTGAGTAGTAATTCCCTGTGTAACATACCTAACAGGCAGTGGCCTCATTCAATGATGAACACTCTCTACACATACCCTATATATCCCAATCATTCTTAATGCCCTAAGGGTCATCATTCAAACACCATTGCCCATCCTCCATCACTTGATTCCTCATTTCCATCCCCTTCAGCCCTCCCAGAAAAATTCCAATCAAAACCACCCACCTACCACAGTGCCCTCTGGAATGCCTGTTCTATAGGCCACAAACTTCCCTTCATCTTCAAACTGTTCCTCTCTCACTCTTTCTAGCTGTCACTGAAACTTGGCTTTCCCCAAAGATACAGCCTCTCTGGCCACTCTCCAGCACTGGCTGTACCTTCACTCATTTCCCTCAGCTCACTGGTCAAGGCTCCTTTCTCACTGCTGCCACTTCCAGGTTCTCCTCTCCCACCCCTCCCCCCACCTTCACCCCATGCTGTTCATCTCTATAATCAAAATCCTAGTATAGTTGATTCTTGTCATTCTTGGTAGTTATGTTCTAGAAAGTTATGGTGAACAATGAATTGGCAAATACAAAATACAAAACCATTGCTCCTGGGGGAAATACAGGGTTAGGTTCCTGTGAACCTCTGGTAACAACACTTTACTGAAGCACTTTCCAGAGCAGCCACATGGACAGATTGGTGAATTTTCTTTTCCTTTGTCTGGTTGTACCATACTGTTAACATTGAACTCAGGGCCAACAGCACTATAATTCAGGTCTAACACATGCACTTTCTCCATGAGGTACTTCCCAGCCCTCTTTACTTTGGAACACTAGACAGCACTAAAGCACTATGTTTGGGGGTCATTTTAAATGACAAAATCACCAACAAAAAAAAAATGTGGAACAACATGGCACTAAACAGACCACAAAAAGGACACTTATTTATAGAGTTGCAACAAGATGGCAGAGCATCACTTCATTCAATCTCAGCCAGACATAGGCTGAACAATTCAAGTGTTTCATCACTCTGCTCATGTCCATAAATGATGGTGAAAATACTGCAAGTTACAAATAAGGTTTAGTAAGTAGGCAAATACCCAAATACAGAATGTGAACAAGAACTGATGTAGCTTCTGTCTATAAGCCTCCTCAATAGGCTGGGTACATGGTTCAGAGTTGTCCTCCTTCCCTCACACTAGGGGACTTTGGCATCCATGCAGACTCTCCCTCAAACACCCTGGTTGCCCACTCAGATCCCCAGCTCACTCACTTTCTCTTCAGGTCACTGCACTCTCTTGGTTCTCCTCCTACCTCTCTGACTGCTCCTTCTCTATCTCCTTCCCTCTAAGCGCAGGTGTCCCTCAGGGTTCTGTCCTGTGTCCTCTTCTCCTCTCTCTCTATACTACTTCCCTTGGAAATCTCCTCAGTTCCCATGGATTTAATTACCACCTCTATACTGATGATTCTCAAATCTACCTATCCTGCCTCAAACTCTCTGCTAATTTCCAATCTAGCCTCATCTCTCATTGCCTTTCATACATCTCAAACTGGATGTCCAAAACAGAACTCATTATCTTTCCTCCTAAACCTACTCCCCTATCACCCCCACCTACCTTCCCTATTTCTGTTGAAGGTAACATCATTGTCCCAGTTTCTCAGGTTTCCAATCTAGGCATTATCCTTGACTCCTCACTATCTCTCACCCCCCACATCTAAGCTGCCAACTTCACCCTTGCCCCATCTTTCTTGAATATGTCCCTTTCTCTCCTTTGACTTTGCCACTTCTCTCCTTTATTCCCCCATGCCTGGACCACTGTAATAGCCTACTGGTCAGTTTACCAGGCTCAAGTGTCTCTCCACTCCTGCCCGTGCTCCAAATAGCCACCAAAGTTATTTTCCTAAAGTGCAAGTCTGATCATGTCACCCTTATCCCCACTCAATAAACAGCAATGGCTTCCTATTGCCTCTAGGATCAAATACAAAACTCTATGGCATTCCAAGCCACTCATAACCTCTCCCCCGCACCATCCCACTGTCCAGTCTTTCTACACCTCACTCCCCAACACAGACACTTGGCCACCATGATACTTGGATCCTTTGCTGTTCCACAAATAAGACTCTTCCCTCTCCTGACTGCAGGCATTTTGTCTGGCTGGAATGTTTTCCCTCTTTATCTCTACCTACTGGCTTCCCTGATGACCCAAGTAAAATCTCCCCTGTCTTAGTTTTTGTTCCTTCTGTTATTTCCTATTTATTCATTACTTGGCTTGTTTGCATGTTCTCTCCCTCTTTTTGTATTCCCAGAGCTTGGCACAGTCCCTGGCACATAGTGTGCAATGCATTAACTAATCCTAACTGACTATGGTGATCTGCAGGGATGAGAAACTCACTGTCTTCCAGGCAGCCCATTCTCTTTAGAGAATTCTGGTAGAAAGGTTTTCCTTATATTCAGCTGAAAACTGCCTGGATAACTTTTTCCTCCTGTCCCTAGTTTTATCCTCCAAGACCAAGCAAAATTGGGTTAATTCTTCTTCCCTTTTACAGCCTTTTAAATGTTTGAAAGCAGCAATGATGTCTGGCCTCACCTCTGTGCCCCTCTACCCTACTCCCAAGTCTTCTCTTTTTTAGATCAAACATCCCTAGTTCCTTCAACAAGTGTCCATACACATAGTCACATGTTCTCTCACTATCTGGACATGCTCCAACCTGTCCAAGTCTTTCCTAAAGGAGGGCATCTGGAACCAAACATGACACTCCAGACACAGCCTGACCGGCTCACAGCACATGACAACTATTCCTTCCCTCATCCTGGTCACTGAATATTTACACAAGCATTTAAGACTACATTAGCTTTCTCTAAGTCCTTGAAAGCAGGGATGTCTTTTGCTTTCCTTGTCTCTTGGTTTCTGGACACAATGTGCTCTCAACAAATGTTCAATATTAATTTCATAGATGTGGGGCTAGAAGGAATTTCATAAGTTATCTGGTTCAACCCCTCATTTTATAGTTGAGGATACTCATTATGATCAATTCCCTGTAGGTTCTATATTTTTCTAGGCCTCATTTTATATATCCTTTTTCTCTCCTATCTAGTTTCAAGACATAAAGACTAGGAAGACCTATCCAGAATTCCTCAGAGTAACTCACCTATCTTGGTACAGAGAAGCTAAATGAATAAAAATACTAAGGCAACATAGAAATAACTTTATCCAAGGACTGGCTACTGTAACCATGGCAATAGACAATCAGGACTTTGTGAAACTTACATGAAAACTAGGCTTATTTCAAGAGAAATGGGCCCCAAAGAGTTCACAATCCATACAGAAGTCTGCACATTTACATCAGCAGGACAAAGGAAGGAGGAAATAGCAGAATCTTTACCTGAAGGGTGCGGCATGGGAGGGGAAAGATGCAGTAAAGAAGGGAAAAGGATAAAAAGCTGCACTCTTTTCCCTAGGGAACTGCTAGACCATGAAAATAGGTCGCAAGCCTAGTGCAGATTGACTGGAGTCTGCCTTAACTTCCAAGAACACACAGCAAGTTCAGCTTGGGATGCAAATGACAAATTACATCAGCTGCGGGACTTCATCCTTGACATATTCAGGGCCTCCTCTATACTCTGGGTCCAATGTTTCTGGAAATTATAACAATTCAAAAAAACAAGTTCAGGGGAACCCTTAACATTCCTTAACATCGGCAACAGAATATTTTAAAGTACACCTGAGCACGATACCTGAGGCAAGCTGATGGTCTCATTCTGGTATCTCAAGAAATACCAAAGAACCTAAGAGTTATCCAGACTAAGTAAGGTGTGTAACAGAGATGCAGCAGTGGAAACAACACAGGACACTTGAAATGGCTAAAAGAAATGGCTATTTCCCAAGTTTCAGGTTTCTCACCCAAAGAAACATGTAGAAGGGTTGTAGAAATAGAAAACTAGACTGTAAACTCCAGGAGAACAGGGAATACTTAGCAAGCAATCTACCCAAACTAGATCCCCACCACATCTGCCAAGTTAAACTTGGATGGAAACAGTAAGTTCCTCAAATAGAAGAGTGTCCTGGATGGAAGGAGGGTTTTAAATGTGATGAATTAGAGTCAGCAGACTATATATTTTTTACCATATATTCTGAAATTCCCCTTTAGACAATGGATGTTTTATCTTCCATTTACATCAAAAACAATACTTTCTAATACTCTGATCCCAAGTAAGAGCACTTCCCTGTCCATCTTTTCTCTCTGTCCCCCCATTAGGGGGTTAGCAAGCTCCTTCATTCATGTCTCAATAATGTTCCTTTAGAAAAGCCTTGAGAACTCAGTACAACTTGGCTCAGTACAAAATTTCTGGCAAGGCCAGAAATCAAAAAGCCACAGGTGACAGTTGAAAAATCAAGGCCTCCATCTTTTCACTGGTCATGCAGGCTGAGGCCAAAGAAACAGGACTCATAAGAAATCAAAAGGCAGCTGGTAACTTCAAGATTCCCATCCAGCCATCTTTGGGGGACTCAACTTGCCCTTGGAATCTTTGAAAGATGCAATGATGTTGGTGACTCAGATTTGCTAACTCTTCTGGGCTACAAGGATAAGCTGCTTCTGAAGATCAAGTTTCTGGGTCCTCAGATCCAAGGGAATTGTCAATTCTCCTTCAGTTCTGCTAGTATGAACATCAGGCTATGTTTCTGTGTACCAGAAAGTACGCACAAAATCCAGGCCCAGTGAAGAATTGATCTTTTTGTGTAGTGAACAAAGCCCTAGGCAGTGACTGGGGCTACTGTGTTTAACTCTGCAATAAAAAGCACACCCACTTTATCATCTACAAGAGTGGTCTCTAACAGAGAGGGCTGGTACCCCCAGGAGGCAATGGCATCACTCCACAGGGTAACCAGGCAGAGGATGACAAGTCTCCTGTCACCTTCTAGCACTAACCAATCCACTATCTTCAATACAATTCCATCTTGCCCTTCCCCACCAGTCCCATACTCCACTCCTTCCCAGTGACTGCCTCCTCCCAACCTTTCCCCTCCTGAACCTGGCATAGGCTCCTCAGGTCTGCAGCAGCAGCTGAGCCAACCATGTTCCTCCCCCTGCCCAACCCTCTCCCAACAACATGTTCACACTGTCCCCTCCAGATAATTCCATGACTGAGGCAGGTGCCCACATGGAGGTGAGCTGGACCATCCATTCCTTTTTTGTTTTTGCTGGAATAGAATGAGCTATGTACATAAGGAAGGATGTAAGCGTTCTGCACGAAGAGTCTCAGTATATTATCTTTCCTTCAGAAACCACCCTCTTCCCAATTCCTCTTCTGTTCAGGGGGCCATCATCCTTCCAGACAGCTCCTTTGCCCTCCCTTCACAGATCCAATCAGGTGCCACATCTTGTTCATTCTACCTCCCACACCTCACATCTACCCCCTTTCTCCACTGACATAACCCCTCACCCCAGACTACTGCAATAGCTTCTTCTTCTGCCCCTTGAACTTGGTTCCCCTTAATGGAATCCTGCTTCCACATGCCTCCCAAATTGATAATACTCTTCATTTTGTTTTAATGTTTCCTGATTTTTCATGAAGTCATTAGCTTCTATTTGTTCCAGTCTAATTTTTAAGGAATTATTTTTTTCAATGAGTTTTTGGATCTCCTTTTCCATTTGGCCAATTCTGCTTTTTAACACATTCTTCTCCTCACTGGCTTTTTGGACTTCTTTTACCATTTCACCTTTTCTTCAGTATTTTTTTTTGGTCTCCACTCTCACCCAATGTAGACATTTCCTGTTGACCTTCTAAGTTGTATTTAGTGTCTGAGGGTCGAAAGGCTGGAAACTACCACTGTTGCCAGTGATTCAGTCACCCCTAAGGCCTGCTCCAGATTTGCTGGGGTCCACTCTGCTCTGGTGTGATCTATGGTAGACTGTGTCCCTCTCTCACCCTGGTGCAATATATCCTTCATGTCAACTTTCTAAGTTGTCTTAGACTGGAAATTGGTTTCACTCCATCTTTTTGTGGGTCCTGCTGCTCTAGAATTTGTTTAGAGCAATTTTTAAAAGATATTGAAGGGGTTTAGGGGAGAGTTCAGGTGAGTCCCCCCTTTTATTCCATCATCATGGCTCTGTCTCCCCAAATAGACAATAGTAATGTGCAGGTCATTCCTTTGTTTAATCAAATGATAGTTCACTACTGACTCTAGGATCAAATGGCAATTCATCTTTATTTCATCCTTTTAAAGTATCTATTATTTGTGCAAGCTTAATAATGTACATAATTATTAATATAGTAGTAGTAATAAATATAAATACATACAAATATACATGTATTTGGGGGAGAGTGCTCAGATTTGTTTTCCTTTTACGGGTATATTGCCAAGAATATCTAGAGAGTGGTGATCTAAAATGCCATTTCAGGGGATCTGAACAATGATTTAATCAGTGTAGGGAGCTCTGTAACTTGTGGGAAATAATCTTAGTGAGTTGCTGCAAGGTCAAGAAATCTGCCCAAAGTCACAAAAACATGCATATGCCCATGTGTGTGCCAGAGGAAAGATTAGAATCCCAGGCCTCCTCATCCAAAGGCCAGCCAATCTTAACTTTATTCTATCTTGCTGCTGTCTCTTAGATTATTTTATTACATATTAATCTGTTTCCACCCATCTCACACCTATTCAGGTCATCTAGGAAGCAAAATATAGAGACAACTGGAGATGGCCCTGGATCCAGTGAAGGACCTTGACCTTTTTAAACCAATGTTTTTTGTAGGTCTCAGTCTGAGGCAATGCCCATTCACTGATTAGGGGTAGGTAAGAAATGAGACAGAAAATGGCTTCTTTACCTAGTCAAAAAAAGAAAAGAAAAGAGAAAAAGAGAAGACCCTCAGGGTTTCTGGCCAAAACAGAAATAGTTGCTATTTATATTCACTGTAAGCCAATCAGGTCTCAAACAATAACCAAGTGTAACTTGGCCTGGGACCTATTGTTGGCCAATCAATGACAGCCAGTGATTTGGGTTGATGGCAAGGTCCTTAAGGAAAACAATATAGTCAAGAAACCCCAAGGTATCTAGCAAAGTTTCAGTAATTAAAATATACATTCCTTTGGGTAGAGCACCTGCAGACAAGGGTATCAAAAGCTATATGGACACAGGGGAGAGGAAGGGAGGAAGGAAGGAAGGAAGGAAGGAAGGAAGGAAGGAAGGAAGGAAGGAAGGAAGGAAGGAAGGAAGGAAGGAAGGAAGGAAGGGAGGGAGGGAGGAAGGAAGGAAGGAAGGAAGGAAGGAAGGAAGGAAGGAAGGAAGGAAGGAAGGAAGGAAGGAAGGAGGGAGGGAGGGAGCGAGGGAAGTCATGTCCCAGATGGTTCCAGAAGAGAAAGCTGGTGACTTTGCATAGCCCTCCCTCACTGAAATCCAATCCACTTGCACGACATGGCATCACCTCCTTGATGTCTCTTTGAGAACAAAGGACAAATAACAACAGCAGGAAGCCAGGGAAGCAGGACGTCCAGCAATCCTAAGCAAGCTGAGCTATGGTGTGGAAAGCAGAGGTGAGAAGATCAGTTTAACAAAGCATGTTCTATTCAGTCTAGGTCAGAGTCCTGCAGGTGACCTTCATGAACACCTCCTGTTTCCAAACATTAGCATATGGAAAATAGGGAAAACAGTGTTTTTTGTGGCAAACAGAACTATGGCTGGAAGACAGGTCACAGTGTCAGGATAAAGTAGGTAGGCACACCCATGCTTAGAAGAATAATTTTTTAATAAATGTAAATCCTTTTCAAATCAACAAATATTTATTAAATATCATTTCCAAGGCAGTTAGGTGGTGCAATAGACAGAGCACTGGACCTGGAGTCAGGAACATCTGAATTCAAATCTGACCTCCGACACTTATTAGCTCTGTGACACTGGACAAGTTATTTAACTGTGTTGGCCTTAATTTCTTCATCAGTAAAATGAACTAGAGAAGTAAATAGCAAACTCCAGTAGCTCTGCCAAGAAAACCCAAACGGGGTCACAGAGAGTCAGTCACAACTGAAAAATGATCGAACACCATCACTAAATGCAAGGCATTGTACAAGGTGCTGTCATTTTCCCATGTTCACCTTGTGCATAAGAACAAAGCCAAAATGCGAAGAGAGGAGGCTGGACAGAACAGAGAGTACCACACACCCTAATCTGTTATCAGACACTAAGATACATCTTTGTGACGCCAAAGTTCTCCTGGTGATGCTACGAAGCTGGGAATCATGGGACATTGCAAATTGGAGATGCCTTAAAGCACCATGGAAAGGCAAATATCAGGAAGGAAGGAGTGGTGAAAGGAAGATGAGGTCAAACCTATATCCACCCCACAGTAAAAGACCCTATAAGGGAGGGTCTGAGCTTACAGAGCTAGAGCTGGAAGTGACCTCAGATGAAAGAAGCCCAGGGGGTCATGCGGCTTGCTCCAAGTCTCTCTGGCAGTAACTGCTGAAGGTGAGATTTGAACCCAGGTTCTTAAACTTTGGGCTGCACTGCCCTATCACTTCCCCCAGGTTGGAAAAGCATAGGTGGGCTGCCATCTACACCAGGGAAAGAAGTGCCCTCCTCAATTAGGTCATTCATATATGTATGTACAGAAGGGGGAAATTCTCTGAATAGGTATTTTACAAAAATAACTCACTTCATCTGTGTATATACACATATATACTCCTTCATATGTAAAACATGTAGCCATGGCATGACAGCATCTACTCTAAAGGGCAGCCAAAAAGCAAGTGTGGTTTTAGGCCTCATTCAGAAGTCAAGCTTCTAGGAATAAAGAGGGGATGGGTCTGCTCTATTTCTACCTTGGTCAGACCCTATCTGAAGCATTGCATTGTGGTCCAGGAACCACAGCTTTCAGAGGGCACTGGTAAACTGGAGACAGATATGAGGAGGGCAACCAGGGTGAGGAAGGCCCCAAGTCTATGGTAGAATGGAAGTGCACTGAAGGCAGGGGCAGGTTTTCTTTTTCCTTTGCAGTCTCTGAGCTTAGCACAGTGCAAGGTAGGCAGGAAATGCTTAACAAATGGTGACTGGATTGGACTGGATTGCCAGGCCCCAGGCTCAGGGCTGAGGAAAGGAAAAAATGCAAAAACATTCCCTGCTCTCAAACAGCTCAGTCTAATGGGGAGACAACACTGGAGCAACTCTGTACAAACTTGCTGGGTTTTTGTAAAAGGTAGTTTTATAAATGTTTCCATATAATTGGCTTCCTTGGCAGCCCTACATATTGTATTTGATGCACATAACAAGGGCCACAGGCTTCACCAGACTGTCAGGGGTCTGTGACCCCAAAAGGGGGATGACCCTGAGTTGCAGAAACAGTGCCAAGCTGCCCTGGTGAGGGGGTTTTGGGGGGATAGGAGGTTTCTATGCATTAAGGGCCTATCGCCACCCCTATCCCCATCTCTATCCTCACCCTCACCCCACCCCCATCCCCAATTCACTTCCAGAGGGAAAAGCCCAGGATGCACCCAGGGAGCCCCTGGTGGCTGGAGAGGTTACTTTGTATCAAGCCCATCAGGGCACACCCTCATCCGGATTCTATGGGAAGCTGGGGGAGGAGGGGCAGCTGGGGCATTGGGCTTTCAGTGCCATGTCATATCCCACTGTGACCTACCTGCCTCAGTTGGAAACAGCAACACCAATAGTCATTTACTGCTGAACACCTGTGCATCACTTGATCTTCTCATCACCAACACTATCTTCCACTTACCTACATGCAATAAAACTTCATGGATGCACCCTCGCAACAAACACTGGCATCTAATAGATTATGTGATTGTAAGGAGAAGAGACAAAAGATGTGAGAGTGATAAAGGCAATGTGTGGTGTAGAGTGCTGGACTGATCATAGACTTATTCTTTCCAAGCTAAATATTTGCATTCATCAAAAGCTCCACCCCCCAAGGCAAAACCACTATCAGAAGAATTAATGTCAACAAATTAGAGTTCTTTTCTGAGCTCAACAGTTTGTTGTTAACTTGGAGGGATAGTTGAGCCAACATACAGCTGGCAACAGTGGAGCAGAAAAGGAGTGGGCAGCTCTCAGAGATTTGGTGTACAGTACTGCATTTGCTCATCTGGGTCAGAACACTCACAAACACCAAGACAGGTTTGATGAAAATGATGGGGAAATTCAGAAGCTGCTAAATCAAAAACATGAACTCCACAAGATTTACCAGCAGGATAATTCATCCAGCTCTAAGAAGGCAGCATTTAATTCCATCAAAAACAGTACAAGCAAAGCTTAGAATGATGCAAGACTCCTGGCTCAGTAACAAGACAGATGAAATTTAGTTTTATGCTGATAGTAAC
This sequence comes from Bettongia penicillata ogilbyi, assembly GCA_023548195.1. Lineage (NCBI taxonomy): Eukaryota > Metazoa > Chordata > Mammalia > Diprotodontia > Potoroidae > Bettongia > Bettongia penicillata. The sequence continues at coordinate 334,476 of JAJHZJ010000903.1, forward strand.
AATCCAAAGTGCTTTTATGATTCCCTGAAAGCTGTTTATGGACCAAAAACTTACGGTACATCATAGCTACTCAGTGCTGATGGAGAGATGGGCTGAACTCTTCCATAGTGTTCTGAACAGACCATCATCAATCAATGCTGAGGCCATTGACAATTTACCTCAGATTGAAGTCAATCCCTCCTTAGCTGAACTTCCAACTGAAGAAGAGGTTTTGAGGGCCATCAGGCTCCTTTCATGTGGCAAAGCACTCGGTGCTGAGTCTATTCCAGCTGAGATTTACAAGGTAGGGGGACCATTGCTCATATAAAAGCTGACTGAAATTTTCCAGGTTATATGGCAAGAGGAGGTTGTTCACCAGGAGTTCAAGGATGCCTCCATTGTCCATCTCTATAAAGGTAAAGGGAACAGATTGTCCTGCAACAATCACAGGGGGATCTCTCTCTTAGTCATTGCTAGCAAAATTCTTGCTAGAGTCCTCCTTAATAGACTGATCCTTCACCTGGAAGATGAGCCAGTGTGGCTTCAGAAAGGGTGAAGGAACAGTTGATATGGTGTTTGCTGCTGGAAAACTCCAGGTGAAATGCCAGGAGCAGAACAGAAGTCTGTAAACAACATTTGTGGAGCTGACCAAGGCTTCTGACACTGTTAGTTGTGAGGGCTTAGGGAAAATTATGTCAAAATTTTGTTGCCCAGAGATGTTCGTCAATATTGTATGTCAATTTCATGATGGCATGTTTGCCCAGGTTCTGGATAATGGACAATGCTCTCGTGCCTTCCCAGTCACCAATGGAGTGAAACAGGGCTGTGTGCTTGCTCCTATGCTTTTCAGCATGATGTTTTCAGCCATGTTAACAAATGCTTTCAATGAGGATGAACACGACATCAAAGTCAACTACTATACTAACGGTAAGTTATTCAATTTGAAGTCTACAAGCCAGGACCAAAGCGGAGGGAGTGATGGTGCATGATTTTCTGTTTGCAGATGATTGCGTATTCAGTGCAGCTTCTGAAGCTGAGATGCTACAAAGTATGGATCAATCTCTGCTATTTGTGCTAATTTTGGCCTAATAATTAACACTAAGTAAACAGGTGCTTCATCAGCCATCACCACACCATCCATATGTGGAACCATCAGTTACAACAAATGGAGAAGTTTTGAGTGCTGTGGATAAGTTCACTTAACTTTATAGTGTACTTTCCAGGGATGTACACATTGACAATGAGGTTGATGCACATGTTGTCAGAACTAGCTCAGTGTCTGGGAGGCTCTGAAGAAAAGTTTGGGAGACAAGAGGTATTAGACTGACGACCAAACTGAAGGTCTACAGAGCCCTTGTGTTGTCCTCATTGTTGTATGCCTATGAAACATGGACACTCTACCAGGGCCATGCCAGGAAACTGAATTGCTTCCACTTGAATTGTCTTAGGAAGATTCTGAGGCTCACCTGGCAGGATAAGGTACCAGACACTGAGGTCCGTGCTGGAGCTGAACTGCCAAGCATTCAGACTGCTTCAGAGAGTGCAATTCTAATGGGCTGGCCAAGTTGTTGGAATGCAAAATGTACGCTTGCCAAAAAGACTATTTTATGGAGAACTCACATGGGGCAGACGATCACAAGACGGCCAGAAGAAACCATACAAGGACACTCGCAAGGTCTCTCTCAAGAACTTCGGATTTGACTGTGCAACATGGGAGACACTGGCACAGGACCGCTCAGCATGGCATGCCCACATCAGAAAGGGTGCTGTGCTCTTTGAGCAAAACAAAATTGAGACAGCACAAAATAAAGCAAGATGCACAAATGTGGGATATCCACCCCAAATATTCAGAGGGACTATCTGTGCCCAACCTGTGGTAGAGCATTCAGAGCCCCTATTGGTCTGATCAGCCACAGTCGGACACGCTGACATTTCACTTTACAATGGTAATATCATTTTGGTCCTCTTGAAGTCGAAAGACAGCAACCACCTGCCTCAGCCTCAGACATCCCCTTTCCGCTTATCCCCTTTACCCTGGAGACGCCTGGGTCCAGCAACCGCCACCTCAAACCAACTTCCCCAACATCTGCGCCTGCGCCTTCGCAGAGTTTCCCCCCACCACGGACCAGTCGGAACTACACTTCCCAGCAGGCTTCGCGAGCCCTCCCTACGGCTCCTGGCCAAGGACTATGCTCAAGGGGCCAGGCTGAGCGCTGAGGTGCAAAGTTCCAGGTCGAGCCTCTGGGTTGCGCAGGCTCCGGCCAGCCCCAGTGGCGCGGATGGGCGGGATGGGCGGGACGGGGGCGGGATGGGGCGGGGCGACGCCTCCCACTCCCCGCCCTACTTAGGCCAGGCCGAGCATCCCGGGCCCCATTCCCCGAAGCTGTCAGCATGGCGCTGTGGCTGTGCTGGGCGCTGGTGCTGGTGGCGGGGGTCGCGCTGCTCGTGACCCGGGTCCGGAGGCTCTTGGGCGGCGGTGGCCCGAACCCCTTCGCGAAGGACGTGAGGAGGCCGCGGGGGCCGCTGGTGACGGACAAGGAGGCCCGCAAGAGGGTCCTCAAGCAAGGTGCGAGTCCCGCGCCGAGCCTCAGTTTCCCTCTTTGTAAAACGCAGCGCGAAGGTGGAGGGTTGGCGGGGAGGTGGCGAGGGGCCAGCCCCGTGGGTTTCAGAGCGTGTCACACCTGCCCCCCCACATACCCCCACCCCTCCCCGGCCTCAGTTTCCCCACAGGTCAGCCCCCAGAGGGGCTGTCGGGGCCGGACGCGGCCAAGTTGTGAGTGTCGGGTGAGCCTGGCTCAGCGCCTTCGGGCTACGAAGCCGTGCAGGTGCCTTCCTACGAACCTCCCGCAGCGCCGGATGGTGCAGAGCACATAGTACCCTTGGAGCTGGTGTCCCCGGCCCCCAGCACCGAAGAGCTGCTTCATGAGCGTTCTCCCTTTAACCTTCTTCCCTCTGTGTCATTTCATTCCAGGCTTTCCTGGCTTCTGTTATAGTACTATATTTATAGATCATGATTTTTTTCAGCCATTCCTCATTGAATGGGCACCTCCTTAGTTTCCAGCTCTTTACCATCATAAAAAAAAAAAAAAAGCTGGTAGAAATATATGGGGGGGGGGCCGTCCTTCTGCTCTATTTTTGACCTTTTGGGCTATAGGCCTAGTAGTGGGTTCATAATTAAGTAACTCTTTGGGCATGGTTCCAAACTGCCTGCCAGAATGGCTGAAGCACTTCACACCTCTGCCAACAGGGCATTTAATGTGCCTGTGAGCTTCCAGCGTTTGTTATTTTCTTTTTTTGTCATCTTTGCCTATCTGATGGATGTGAGGTGGAACCTCACAGTTACTGTAGTTTGTATTTTTCTAATTATTAGTGATTTTAAGCATTTTTTCATATGACCATTGATAATTTGGGCTTCTTCCTTAGAAAACTGCCTGTTTTCACCATTATTAATTGGGAGTGGCTTTTATTATAGATTTGAATGAATTCCTTATGGATCTTGAAAAAGAAATTCTGATCAGTGAAACTTGTTGCAAAGATTCTCCCTGTGCGTTTCCCTTATAATTTGATTTGCATTGGGTTTTGTCATCCAAAACCTTTTTTCATTTTATGTAATCAAAATTGTCTATTTTAGATCCTCTCTAGCCCACATTTGTTCATGAATTCTTCCCTGTCCATAGATCTAAAAAGTAATTTCCTCCTTGGTCACCTGATTATTTATGATGCCATACTTAGTGTCTCTAAGTTATGTATCCATCAGTGATCTCTTAATTGCCAGATCTCGTGGCCTAAACCTCCTTGACCTCTCCCAAAAGGTATTAACCACCTTCTCCTCTTGGAAATTCCATTCTTTCAGTTTCTGTGGCACTGCTTTCTCTTGGTTCTCCTCCATTCTGTCTGACTACTCCTCAACCCCTTTGCTGCATCTTCATTCCTGTCAGACCTACTACCTTCTGGTATCCCCAACCTCTACCTTGGGGCCTCTTCTTTCTCAACGCTCTCTCGCTTGGAGATCTCATCAGCTTCCCTTTTTTAGTGATCCCCTCTCTGCTGATGACTCCTGCATCTCTAGATCCAGCTCTAGTCTTCCGAACCCCAATCCTACATCACCAACTATCTATTAGACATTACAAAGACATTACATTAGACAATTAGACATTACATCCCAAGGGCATCTCAAATTTAACATCTCCAAAACTGACCTCATTCTCTCTCTTCTCAAACAGACTCATCTTTTGAACTCCCCTGTCCATCTTCCCAGACTTGCAACCACAGCATTGTCCTTGATTCTTCACTTTAATTACCAGTCAGTTGTTGTCCAGTCTCACTGTTTTTCTCCTCGTCCCATCTCTTCCATAGTTTACCTTCTTTCTGCTCTAGCCATCATCCCAGTTTAGACCCTCATTCCCTCTTGCCTGTACTACTATAGCTTTCTAATTACTCTCCCTGCCTCAAGTGTCTTCCTATTCTAATTTAGGCTATATTCAGCTACCAAAGCGATTTTCCTAAAGCTTAGGTCTGCCCCCCTCTCCCTTTCCCTATCCTTTCCCAATTCAGTAGACTCCAATGGTGCCCTGTTACTTCTAGGATCAAATATTGATTCCTCTGTTTGGCCTGTAAAGCTCTTTATAACTAGGCCCTGTGCTATCTTTCCAACCTTTTTATCTCCTTCACTTGCTCTACATCTGTTCTAGCCATGCTAGATTCTTACAGCTGCTCATTTAAAAACTAATTACAACAGCTCTCCTTTATATATCACTTACTATGTGCCAGCACCGTGCAAAGTGCTTTACAGATATTATCTCATTTGGTCCTCACAACAACCCTGGGAAGTAGGTGCTCTTATTATCCCCATTTTACAGATGTGGAAACTGAGGCAAACAGAAGTTATGGGACATGCCCAAGGTCACACTAAAACTCGTAAGTGTCTGAGGTCACATTTGAACTCAGCTTTTCCTGACCCCAAGCCCAGCTCACTAGGCACTGTGACAATATCAGTTTCTTCCGGTTGGTGATGCTCCGTCTCCTCGCTGCCTTTCCATAAACCTAGAATATTCCCCCTCCTTACCTCAGCCTCTTATGCTCCAGTGTCACCTTTCTTAGTCTCCTAGCTCCTTCCATCTGCTCTGTATGTGCCAATATCTGTACAAGTTGTTTCACCCACTCCGCTATAAGCTTCTCAAAGGCAGGACTCCTTTTCTTGTATCTCAGCACTTAGCAGAGGACCTAGCACATAGTAGGCACTTAATCCATGTTTTTTGATTTTCTTTTGCCTGAGTCCAAGACCAACACTCCCTACCCTGCTGGTTTCCAAGCCTCATCTCTGTTTCCAGACGGACTAGGCAAAGAGACCAGGGGATGGTAGAGGTCTTCTTGGGACAAGTCTACTGCATAGACTTTGGAGATAGGATGGAGAGATGTAGGTGTGGGTTGGATGAGCAGGGGGGATTTGGAAAACATTAGCTGCCCAAGAAATCTGAAGTAATGGCAGGTGGAGGATATTTAGCTTAGAGAGGAAAGGCCTTAAAGAGAGGCATGGTTAGTGTCTTCAAGTATCTCAAAGGTTGTCACTGAGAAGAGGGATCAGACTTACTTTGTCCTGCCCCAGAGGGAAGAACCAGGAGTCATGGACTGAATCTCAAAGGGGCAGATGTAGATCTGATGCCAGGAACACTTCCTCACATTAGAACTGCTCCAAAGTGGGCTGGCTGCCTAGCCCCTCCCCCAAAGCTGAGTCACCCCTCCTTGGATGTGTCTGATGTGTACTCAGGTCCCGCCCCCCAGGCCTCACCTTCAGAGATTATACAGTTTAGCAGAAAGGACACTGAATCTGGAATCCAAGGACCCGGCTTTGAATTATAGCTGTTACGTTTGCGTCCAGGCTGTCCCATATCATTTGTTATTTTATTCAACAGACATTTCTTCGCTGCTGACCTTGTGCAAGGTACTTTGCCTTCTCTCTGTTCCTATGCTGGTCATCCATTCCTAATCCTATGGTTGCTGTGTTTGTCCTTTGTTCTTGAAGAGGACCATGGCATCAGGGATGTGATGCCATGACATGCAAGTGAATTAGATTTAAGTGAGGGAGGGCTGCACAAAGTCACCAGCCTCACTCTCTCCTCCTGAGCCATCTGGGTCCAGTGGCCAGATATGAATCAAGACAACTGAAAATGATTCCAGATGCATTGGAGACCTTGGCCTTTTTAAGCTAAAGTCTTTAATAGGTCTCATTTTGACTAACGCAACACTTATTCAGTGATTAAGGCTAGGTAAGAAATGGGGCAGAGAATGGCCTCTTTTACCTAATTAAAAAAAAATTAGCCTGGGAGGGGAAGACCCAGAATCCTACTATATTATTGTTTGGACTCCAGGTTCTAAGCTCACCTTTGTGATTCTCAGCTGCTGTTATGTGATGAGTCAGGTCCGCCTTAGCTGTGGCAAAATTTTCATTGGAATAGACTGTGCCAGTTCAGATTACATATCTCACTGCAACACTGAGGTTCAATGCCAATCTTGTATTGTGGCTTTTCTTGTTGGATGTGACCAGAGATGCTCACTTAGTTTCATGTTCCACCTCCCACTCATCTAGTACTGTTGCAGAGGTTGATACGTTATCCCTCCCACACTTCATTTTACAGCTTTTTCTGCCAGCCGTGTGCCAGATCAGCTAGATGCTGTGGTGATCGGGAGTGGCATCGGGGGCCTGGCGGCAGCAGCCATTCTTGCCAAAGCTGGAAAGCGAGTCCTGGTGCTGGAGCAGCACACCAAAGCAGGTGGCTCCTGCCATACCTTTAAACAAAGTGGCCTGGAGTTTGACTCAGGTAAAGTTGGTCTGGGGAGGAACTGGCATTCTCTGTTTCTGGGCACTTGGAAGGGTGGCAGTGCAGGGTAGGGAAGAGAAGGTTAAACTCAGAGTCACAAGACTGGAGGCCAGAGCTGGACTCTGCTTCCAACTGCCTCCCTGGGCCTCAGTTTCCCTACTTGTAAAGTTGGCCTCTGAGGTCCCTTCCACCTCCAGACTAATGATCTTACTTACTGAAGCTCAGCTGGCACCAAGTGACTTGGATCAGGAGTTCAAGGGGACCAGACTGAAGCTGACACTGGGCATTCTCACTGGCCTAACACGGCCCTCTCCTTCCTAGGGACTCTTATTTTTCTTCTGATACTCAAGAATTCTCTGTAGCCTTGTTCAAATAGGGAGATTTGCTTGGAGCAGGGGAGGTTATCCCTGCTTCTGGGTCAAGTTCAGGCAACGTCTTTTTAAAGTCCTTACTGTGGGCCAGGTCCAGCAGGACATGGGGCATAAACAGGAGCAAAAAGAGACAGTCTCTGTCTTCAAAGGGCTTACATTCTAATGGGGAGAGGGAGTGGGGTGGATGGGGTGGAGCATGGCAAGGCTGGACCCTTCCTCAAACATGGAGGTTTCAAGAGGCACGTACTGATGGAAGAAGGGAACCCTGGGAGAGTGAGTCAGGCAGGGAAGAAAGCTGAATCCCTGGGGCAAAGTCTGGAGAAGGAAGGCTGGCTAGACTGGGGTAGTTCGGAGAAGAGCTCACCAGTGACAGGAGGCCCCAGTGGGGAGAAGACACCTAAACAGCAGTGGCAGAGTTTAGATGGTAACAAAACAAAACAAAGGCCAAGCTTTTATGAAGTGCCTGCTGTGGGCCCTTTACAGCTATATCATGTCATGTGAGCCTTATAACAACCTTGGGAAGTAGGTGCTATTATGATTCCCATTTTACTGATGAGGAAACCGAGGCAAACAGAATTGAGTTATCCAGGATCACACAGCTAATGTTTGAGACAAGATTTGAACTCAAGTCTTGCTGACTTCAGGCCTAGCTCTTTGGCCAGTGCACCACTGAGCTGCCGAGTGAAGGACAGCTGGTCTTGGGCTTTGCTGTTACCCAAGGCTGATCCCAGGGTTGATCTATATGAGGGAAAGTTTGGGAGCTTCTAGCCACCTTCATGTGACTTTCCTTCTTTCTCTACCTCTGTGGGGTTATGCACAGCAACATATCCACTCCTTGCCATTGTTTGACAGGAATCCACTATGTTGGGCAGTTGAAAGAGGGAAGCTTTAATCGCTTCCTCCTGGACCAGATCACAGAGGGGCAGTTGGACTGGGCTGCCTTGGATTCACCTTTTGACGTTGTGGTACTGGAGCAACCCAGTGGCAGAAGGGAGTTCCCCATGTATGCTGGGGAGAAAGCCTATGTTCAGGGCCTCAAGGAAAAGTTTCCTCATGAAAAAGCCACCATTGACAAGTACATGAAGATGGTGAAGGTAAGACTGGGCTGACCTGGAAGGCTCCTCTCCACATGCAGAGTCCCAGGAAAGGCCAACATTGACTTACAGGAGGATGGAGACTGAGGGAGGACAAGAATTCTGGCCCCAATTGCTCCTCATCAGGACATTAGAAGTTTGCCTGGCATTCCCATGCCTTGGGGACCTTGGGGATTTCCTCTTTTACAAGCGGGGGCGGGGGGGTTCCCATGAAAAGACTAAGATGTGATTTGGTAGAGGTGGGCAGTTAAGTCTTACCTAACAAATCACTTTTTCCCCAGACTGCCTGTCTGAGTGATTGAAATCTGCCCATGTCACTGGGACCTCAGCTCTTGGGCTGGTTCTTGCATGCAGTAATTTCTTTTTCCCTGGGTTCTTTTCTTTCCCCAGGAGGTAGCAAAAGGAGTCTCTCATATGGTCCTATTGAAGCTCCTCCCTGTGCCTGTGGTGAGGCTGCTGGACAAGTGGGGGCTGCTGGCCCATTTCTCCCCTTTCTTGAGAGCAGCCACCCAGAGCTTAGCGGACGTACTCAACCAGCTGCATGCCTCCCCGGACCTTAAAACCGTGCTCAGCTACATCTTTCCCACCTATGGTATGGACCTTGGGTTCTGGGGACACTGGAGGTAAAAGGTGCAGCTGGATGGGGAGGGGAACAGGCTGCTGGTCTCTTGGCTCTCAGGTTGTTTTCTCCTTGCTTTGCTGGACATAAGTGGAGAATGGTTTATACCTGTGACTCTTAAATAGTCCATGATCAAGAAGGCTGGTTATCTGTCACTCTACACCACAGAAGTTCCCTTCACTCCATGCCCTGGAACTCTTGCTATCCTGTGAGATGTGTCTGCCATGTTTAAATAAGACATCATTACAGTCTTGAGGGAGAACTCTCCCATTACCCCAGATTTGGTTGATGAAAGGTTCCCTGATAGATTATGGATAGGGGGAAATTCTGTTCCTAGAGGTAGACTGAGGAAGCTTGTTTGGAAGGGATCATAACCCTAGCCAGTAAGGTGTGAGTGCCAAGTCTTAGAATACTCACTTTGCTTCTCTCCACATCACTCCCTTACTCAAGAAACTAGTTTCTCATCGTGCCTGGAATCAAATAGAGATTTCACAACCTATCTCTAACCCACTTTGCCAGTCTTATTAGCTGTTGTCCCACTCTCTTTGCAGTCTGTGACATAGGCAAGCTGGACATTTTGTTGTTCTCATCTCCCTTTACTCCAGCTCTCAACCATGCTTGGAATGTGTTCTCCTCAACTCTTGGATTCTCATAAAGTCATTAGACTCCATCTGTTCCATTCTAATTTTGAGAGAACTATTATCTTCAATGAGCTTTTGAACCTCTTTTTCCATTTGGCTAATTTTGCTTTTGAAGGCATTCTTCTCCTCATTGGCTTTTTGAACCTCTTTTGCCAATTGAGTGAGCCTATTTTTCAACGTGTTATTTTCTTCAGCATTTTTTTGGGTCTCCTTTACCAAGGTATTGCCCCATTTTTCATACTTTTCTTGCATCTCTCTCATTTCTCTTACCAGTTTTTCCTCCACCTGTCTAACTTGCTTTTCAAAATCCTTTTTGAGCTCTTCCAAGGCCTGAGCCCACCCAACATCCCCCTGGGATGTCTGGGGTACTGAGGCCCCGCCCTCCACGTCTTTCCCTGATGGCAAGAATATGTCCTTGTCGTCGTCACATCCGAGTCAGGATCATTTGCATCTGTTCGAAAAAACTCTATAGTCTTATTTTTCTTCCCTTTTCTAGGCATTTTCCCAGCCAGTTACTTGACTTCTGAGATTCCTGTCCACCCCCGCCTAGATCCGCCCAGCTAGTGCTTGGGGTCTGAGATTCAAATGGGCTTTCCGCGCCGCTTGGCTGCTAATCAATGTGAGCTTTAGTTCTGGTGCTGGGGTGGGGGCAGGGCCACCTCCCAGGCTCAGCTCCCTCAAGGGCTTTATGCAGAGACCTTCAGTAACGGAGCGGGTGGGGGCGGGGCCACCTCCCAGGCTCAGCTCTCTCAGGGGCTTTATGCAGAGACCTTCAGGAATGGAGCGGGTGGGGCAGGGTCGTCTCCCAGGCTCAGCTCCCTCAGGTGGTTTATGCAGAGACTTTCAGTAATGAAGATCCTGCCTGCTGCTGGGGGAGTCCCGGGCCACGCCACGGTCACGCCGCTGCTGCCTCCGCCACCACCCCCACCTCTGCCTCTGCCGCTTCCTGCCCCCGTCTCTGCCGCAGCTGCTTCCTCCCGAGGGGGCCCGAGCCACGGGGACACCCCGGTCCCTTCGGCCAGCCAGCCGTCTCTCTCACTGACCTGTAGCTGCTGTGGGTGGAGGGACTTTCCCAGCCACTGGAGCTTCCGTCCCTGAAGCCTGCTCGGATCAGCTTCTCTGGGGCCGCGGCCAGGGCAGCGCTGGGGTGGGGTCCGCTTTCCGGGGCGCGATGGACCCTGGGGATGGCTCTCCAGGGTTCTCTGGAACGGAAATCTCTTCCACTCTGTTTCTGCGCACCTTTCAGTGATCCAGAACTTATGGGGATCTCTTTTTACATTAATTCTATGGGTTGTGGGTTCAGAGCTCGTAAACGTGCCTCTTTCTACTCCACCATCTTGGCTCCGCCCAACTCTTCTCAACTCTTTCATAGAATCCCTCATTTCCTTCAAACCTTCCTTCAAGCACCACCTTTTCCATGAAGCCTTTCTCCATCTCCCAGTTCCCAGTGCCCTCCTTCCCCCAAATCCCTAGTGTCCATTTCAAATAATTGATTCCATGTCTACATTTCTATGTAAGCATCTCCATCAGTAGAAGGGAATAGGGACTTTTTCTTTTTTACCTCTTTATCCTCACTGCCTGGCATAGGGCCTGACATAGGATGTTCAATAAAAAATGTTGGCTGATTGATGGAGTCTTTGAAAATATAAAATCGTACTGGCTATTCATGATCCATATACTTGCCTTCTTTGCAAGGTGATTCTAACACAGAATTGGTCATTCTTTACCAAGCCAGGTTACAAATAACTCCAGCATTAATTTCCTTTTCATTTTTCAGTACCATTTCTTAGCAGTATTCCACTATCATTTATATTGGAATACATTTGGTTGGAAGCTTTTTAGGTTCTGTTGCCAACTCGTGATATATTCTCTAGGCATTTGGCCAGTCAGCCACGTGTATTTTTTTCATTGAAATGTAATTTCTAAGCTCAGTTTTATGTAATAAAAGTTTTGGGGATTTTTTTGCAGAACCCCAATAATTTAGTAGAATCTTTACAAGTGGAAGAGACCTTAGAAATAGTCTCATAGATTCATTCCCTTTGTAATGTCAGCCTTATTTTATTGCTGGAGGTGCTTCAGATGAGAAACCGTGTGAAGTGCTTTGTAAGCTTGAAAAGGCTGTGTAAATGTCAAAGATCATTTTTATAATTAATACTGGCTGAATCTTTGCTTGGCCTGGACATTTTGCCCCCAGATCATTAATTCTTCCTAATTGTTGGGTTTGTCACTTGTTTGAAGTCCCAACAGTTATTGACTGAATAGCTGAGTCTTCCTGTAATTCTTTTACATTTAAGTACTTACGTGCTGTGTCATTAGCATATCACTGAATGGGCATTGCCTCAGTCAGAGTGAGACCTGTGCTTAAAAAGGCCAACATCCCCTACTGCACCCCAGCCATCGCTGGTTGTGCTGATCTGATCTCTGTCTTGCTATTGGACCCAGATGGCTCTGGAGGACGCATGAGGCCAATCACTTTGTGCAGTCCTGCTTCACATAAATCCATCTCACTTGTCAGTCATGACATCACCTTCCTAATGTCAAGGTTCTCTTCAAGACTGAAGGACAAACAACCAAGGAACAAATGTCACTCTACCCCATGAAAGTTCCCTTCACTCCTTGCCCTGAAGCTCTTGTCCTTTGAGGAGAGGCTGTCATCCTTAGATGTGACTCCAGTCTTGGGGGAGAATGCTTCTATTGCCCCAGGGATTATTAAATTCCCACGTTTGCTTGTTGACAAAGTTCTTTGATGGATTAGGCCTTGGAGGAGATTCTGGTTCTGGAGGTAAACTGAGGAAGCTCGTTTTGGAAAGGATTGTTATCCTGGACTGTAAAGTGTAAGTTCCAAGCCTTAAACACTCACCTTGCTTCTCTCCCACAGGTGTTCCCCCAGAGAATGCCAGTTTCTCTATGCATGCCATACTCATCCACCACTACCTGCATGGAGCCTTTTACCCTTTGGGAGGTGCCAGTGAAATCACTTTTCACATTATCCCAGTGATTCAGAGGGCTGGGGGTGCAGTCCTTTCCAGGGCAACAGTGGAGAGTGTGTTGTTGGATTCTGCTGGAAGAGCCTGTGGTGAGAGCTGGGGGTCCCATCATAAGAGGGGGTTGGGGTGGGACAGGGTCAGAAAAATGAGGCAAGGAAGGAGGATTGGGTAAAGGCCCCAGGGGGAAGGTGATGGGCTGCAGAGTGCTGGGATTTATAGCCAAGGTTGGGGGTGAGGAGTACAACTTTGACAGGACCCATCAGAGGTCAGGGCTCTGCCAAATCCTTAATTGGTGAAATAGTTATTGAAGGTTTCCTATGTGCTAAGATACTCTGTATACTAAGGGGTGTGGAGGCTACAGCAGTGAGTAAAACATGGTAACTGCCTTCAGGGAGCAGAAAATCAGGTTCAGAAATACAGTTATGTAATCAGCAAGCACTTTTTTAAAACCTCCTTTAGGTGTTTAGGCTGTAGGAATGCAAAGACAACAATGAAATCGCCCTTACCCTCAGAGAAGTTACATGCTGTCAGAGATTACATGTACTTTTAAAAAAGGGCATACAAGATCAATGTAAGGTAAAAGTTTTCTGTGTGAGGAAAGATGAGCTTCTGGGAGACTGACATCAAGACAGGCTTCATGTAGGGAGTGGCGCTGGAGCAGAATCTGAAGGAAGCTAGGGAATAGAGGCTAAGTTGAGGTGGAGGTACGTTCCAGGCAGGAGGGGCAGCCTTGTCAACGTTTGGTGGAGGGATATAGGAGAGTGGGTATGACGTCCATCCATCAGGGTGGGATGTAGGCTGCAGAAAGGGGAGTAAGGTATAAGATGCTGGAGTAGTAAAGGGAGACCACTTATAAAAGCTAAGCCAGTAGACATTTGATTTTATCCTAGAGGCATTAGGGAGCCCCCGGAGTTCAGTGAGTGGAGAAGGGACATGGTGAGGCCTGCCCCTTAGGAATTCCTTTGGCAACGGGGCTGACCCTGGATTTGAGATGTGGAGACCAATTGGAGGGTTGTTTCAGTAGTCCAGGCCAGAAGTGGTGAGGGTCTAAAATAGGATGATGGCCCTTTGGGCTGAGAAAAGGTGGATATCAGAGGTACTGTGGAGGTGGATATGATAGTATTCATACCCAATGGCTTATTTGTTGTGAGAGAGAGCAAGGAGTCATGATAATGCCAAGGTTGTGACATGAGGCACAGATACTGGCAAAAGGCACCAATAATTTTAAGTTGTAGTCAAGTGGCATTTTCACTATGAGTGAAATTGAAGCAGAAATAGATGGGGGGGTATGATGTCAGGAAATAGCTTGAGGAGGAGGGCAACTAGGGAATGGGAAGCTGGGGCTCCTGAAGAAAGAACCACCTGCTGCCCTATTATGCTAAGGCTTCTCCCCATGTAGGACCCCATGTATGAGCCCAGGTCGCGCCTTTGTGCTCCTTGGGCCAGTGGGCCTTCTCTTCCCTCTCTGTGCTTCCCAGACCTTATCTGGTCTCCTCTGTTCCGCAGGTGTCAGTGTCAAGAAAGGCCGGGACCTGGTGAATGTCTATGCTCCCATTGTGATCTCCAGTGCCGGAATATTTAATACCTACGAGCGCTTGCTGCCTGAGAAGGCCCGCTGCTTGCCAGGTAAAAGCTTCTTGTGCTTCCCCACTGTACTTATAGGCTGGCTCAGCTGTGTTCTGCAGATCTCCCCCTTAGGAAAGATGGAACACTGCCTCCCTTGTGCCCTCTGAAAGGCCAGGCCTGGGGCTTGGGTGGCAGCTTCCTTTGCCATCAGCCTCCATCTTTCTGATCCTTCTTGTTCCCTTCTTGGTACGTGGACTCCTCCTCCTGTCCATGTCTCACTCCTCTTGGATGTCCATCTGCTGGTAGCTAGCATTTTCATAGCAAGTGAAGGTTTCCACAGTGCTATGTAGATAATTTCTTGTTTGATTCTCAAAACAATTCTGGGAGGTAGTTGCTATTATTAATCCTATTTTGCAGATGAAGAAATGGAGTCAAACAGAAGTAAAGTGATTTGTCCAGGGTCATACAACTAGGAAGTACCTGAGGCTGGATTCAAACTCAGGTTCCCCTGACAGAAAGCAGGGCAAGCTCGGTGGCTGTTAAGCCACAGTTATTTATGGTACGCCCACAGTGCTCTGAATCTCCACACTCCTTTTCATTGTGCACAGGCAGAACAGACTATGTGTGTGAGTTTGGAGAGGTGCACAGCCTGTCTGAGGGCCTACAAACATCTGTCCACAGTCTGTTCTGCCCCTCTCCCACCAAAACAAATTTCTTCTGGCCTCTAAGCCCCTGATCAAGGGGACCGTAAGCCTCCTGTCTTTTCTTCTTCACAAGTCTCCCCCAGAACGTGACCTTCTCTTTCCAAAATCTTAGAGGTAACATGGACAGGCCTTGGCAATGGACTGAAATGGGCAAGCAGGGGATCGGAGAGTGGCGAGTCGAGGATGATGTCTAGGTCATCAATGTGGGTGACTACGAGATGGGGGTGCCCTTGGCAGTAAATGGGGAAGTTCAGAAGGAGGAAAGGAAGGAAAGATATTGAGTTCACTTTTGAACATGTTGAGTTAAAGATGTCATTGGGACATCCAAGTCAAGATGTTCAGTAGACAGTTGAGGATGTGAGACTGGAGGCCAGGAGAGAGGTCAGATCTGGACAAATAGATCTGAGAATCATTTGTGTAAAGGTGATGATCGAATCCATGGGAACTGATGAGATCACCAAAAAAAAACAGCAGAGAGGGAGAAGAGAAGAGAACCCACTGTTAATGGGCATGACTTGGATTCGGCAAAGGTGACTGAGGAAGAGCAGTCCAACAGCTAGGAGGAGAACTGAGAGAGAAGGAAATCAAGGAGAAGAGGGTGATGGACAGGGTCAAAAACTGCAGAGAGGTTTTGAGATTCAGGTTGAGGCTTTGGCGGTTAAGAGGTCCTTGGTGACTTTGGAGAGAGCAGTTGTGCTTGATCGGTGAGGTTGGAAGCCAGACTGAGGAGAGAGAAGGAACAAGGAGAGGATGAGCAGGCTCCTGGTGTAGATGCGTATTGGAGGAGTTTAGCCATGAAAGGGAGAATGTAGGATGACAATGTTGATGGAATGGTCAAGTGATGATTTTTCTGAACATGGGGGAGACATGCTCATAGGGAAGTCACCAAGAGACAAGGAGAGACTGGAGATTAGTGAGAGGGGGTGATCATCTGGAGAAAATGGGATGGAACACAATCATGTGGGAGGAGAAAGGAGAAATGCCTCATCTGCATGTGAAGAGGGAGGAAATAGCAGTAGAAGACATGGGTCATGTGAAGTGAGGAGGAAAGAAGAGGGACTCTGAGAATGGCCTGTTTATAAGTGAAACACAAGGCAAAGTTCTCCACTGAAGCAGGGGACTGTGGGAGGCTCAAGGAGGATGGAATGTGTTTAGAAATATTGTTTTGGTGAATGGGATGATTCCACGAAGGAGACATAAAAGAGGGGAAGGAACTAAATGTTTGTATAGTGCCAGGCACTGTGCTTTACAGTTATTATTTCATCTGATGCTAACAGCAACCCTGACGTTGTTATCCCCATTTTATAGTTGATGAAACTGAGGCAAACAGTGGTTAAGTGACTTGCCCAGCATTACACACAGCTAATAAGTATCTGATACCAGATTTGAACTCAGGTCTTCCTGACTCCAGGCCCAGTGTTCTATCCTCTCCTCTATCCAAGGCTGGGCTTGCCACAGTGAGGGCCTTGTTAAGATTACGAAACACAAGCTTGTTGTGGATCCAGCTTCATGCAGCACAAGAACAGGAGCAAAAGTAGAGGATGGTCACCATGGTCCAAAGCTAGAGTTCATCAGGGCAAGATCTTCCCTAGAGTAAAAGGGCAAGGGGATAGAGAGAAGAAGACAGTATAGCTGATTCACCAAGGGGTCAAAGTGGAATGAATGAGTGGATAGGAGAGAATGCCACCAGTGAGGGGTGATGGACTGGGAAAAATCGGATGGGTGGATGGGACTGGAAGCAGTAGTTTGGGGTTGCAAGGCAGAGAGAGGTAGAAGGACAACATGTTCTGTCGGTCAGGTAAAGGAATTTCAGAGCTCATGAACATGGATGTGGAGCATGTGTGGGTGATGGCAGCATCCAAATTATGACCTTTATGTAGGAGTGATGGGCAGTGAGTGAGCTGAAGAGAGAGCTAAGGGGGTTTGAGGGAGTGTCAGTAGATAGGTTGAATGCTCTTGGTATGAGAGCAGGAGTAGAAAAAGAAAGAAAGACTGTGACAAGGGAAAGAAAGACTGTGACCCAGGCACTGAACTTGCTGAAGAAGGAAGGACAGTATCCTGGAGATCTGCAGACAGCAGCTCTTAGAATCATGATTGGGTGGAAAATGTAGATTGAGTGTACCTTTCAGGAGGAAAGGTTACTGAGACATGGCGGTGAAGGGAGAACCTGAAACTGGCCATGGGGAGCAAAGAGTATTCCAGCACCCCTTCCAAGATCAATGAGTGGTGAGGAACATGGCATAATGAGTGAAAGTATGGGTACACCTTGGTACCCAGCTCTTATGAGATGCCTTCTATCTCTGGCCAGGAGCATAGCATGCCTGTATTTTCAGCCTTGATTCAAATATCCAGATTGAGATTTCAGACACTGGTTTCATAAACTGTTCATTTCCTAAATTTGTCTCATTCTTCTAAGACTTTTCTCCATTATCAGCAGCAGTGATAAAAACACCTGGGCCACTTAGCCTTTAATTTCATAACAGAAAGAAATAATGAAAAAGCTTTTAAGCATTATAAAGTGCTGTCAATAGAAGTGAAGGCAGTCTCTTCTCTAAAGGAGTTCATATTCCAATTGGGGGACAACACAAGTGAACTGGGTGCGGTTAGATAGCAAGGCCCAAGGGTTTGGGGGGGTCTGGGCAGGTCAGATGACAGCACCCACAGGAATGGAAGGAAAAGCAGCAGCAGGTCAGCCCTGGGGGACTGGAGCAGACAGGAAGGCCTTACTTGAATGGTCATAGCTAATGAGACGATCTCATCTAAGTATTGTGAGCAACCACATGGGGTGAGGGAAGGGAGAGGGCGCCCCCAGTGGTGGCTGGTGTTGGGGCCCAAGACTTCATAATCGTTGGCAATGCTCTCTAGATCCTTTTTGTCAGTTATCATTTATCAACACCGCAGTCACCACAAGTTTGCGGTAGTGAGGTTTGGCAAGTCTGAGAGGTTCTCTGTCATATATTGGATATTTGCTGTGGAAAGACACCAGAACTCTGGATCAGTGATAGCTGGTTGACAAATGGCTTCATCTCTACCCCTTAGGGAGTTGCCATGTGCTGCTGATAGCATACCACGGGTAGGGAACCTGCGGCCTCGAGACCACATGTGGCCTTCTGGGTCCTTGGGTACGGCCTTTTGACTGAGTTCCATACAGAACAAATCCTTTTATTAAGGGGATTTGTTCCATGAAGTTTGGATTTGGTCAAAGGGCTGCACCTGAGGACTAGACGGCCACATGTGGCCTCAAGGTCACAGATTCCCCATCCCTGGCATATACCATTCACGTTATTATTCTTTGGAGGACAAGTTGACACTCCTGTCTCTTTGGGAATAGCCTTCTATCTGTTGCTTAGCTTGAAGTCTCCTCCTCTGCATTCTTCTACCATCTAACCATTAGACACAGGTCACGATTTCCCTCTGCTGATCTGAAGGATCTGAAGAGATCCTTTCTAAAGTCCCTTGACCTTTCGTCCATGAAATATTTTAGAAAGTAGGAATAGTGTCTTGATCCACTCACAAGAAGCAGCAAGTGTCCAGCACGCTGTCCCTTTGATAAAATGGGTAAGTTTCAACCACCAAATAAGCTTCTCTGAGGTCAGTGACATTAACCAACCCCATCTGTAGGCATATATGTGGCCACCAGTCTGTCTCTGAGTCCTGAGGTCGCTGATCTTTTTGACAGGTATACAGACTCAGCTGGGAATGGTGCAGCACGGCTTATCTACACTTTGTATCTTCATCTGCCTCCAGGGCTCCAAGAGTGACCTGGGTCTAGAAGCCAAGAACCATTATGTCTACTTTGACACAGACATAGACCAGGCGTAAGACCTAAAGGAAGAGAGTTGTAGCTGGGGGGCAGCCCTTGATCCTCCTCTCAAACCTATTCAGAGAACTGAGGTCTCCATAACCGTCTTCCTCTTCGAAGTCAGACATCCTTCTAAAAGCTCCTGTATCTTTTTTTCCTTTCCATCTCCTCTATCTTCCTCTTACCCTAGCTGCCAGGATCCCTTGTTGGACTGACCAGTTTAAGTTGTCTCTGGCAGCATTTTTGGATCCAAGGAGTCTCAGGCTCCTCTTCTACTAAACTGTCCTGTTTGGGGAGAATGATTCCTGTCCCCTCCTTGTGAGAGGGTTAAGATACCACCTAAAAGTGTGGGAGTCTTTATTTAAGGGCCCCATTGATTCAAACTGTAGAGAACCAATCATGTGGCTGATCTCTTCTTTCTTCCCCACAGGATGGAGAGATACCTGTCCCTATCCAGGGACAAAGCTGTGGCACACATTCCCTTTTTCTACATCACATCACCATCAGCCAAAGACCCAGCATGGGAGGGCAGGTTCCCAGGTGGGCCAGAGGCCATGGAACAGGGGAAAGGAGGAGGGAAGATAAGCCCAACACCAAGTAAAGTGACCAGAATACTGTTTCCACAGACAAATCAACGCTAATTATTATGTTGCCTGCCCGCTATGAGTGGTTTGAAGAATGGCAGGACGAACCCCAGGGCAAGAGAGGGAGTGACTATGAGGCCCTGAAGGAATCCTTCATAGATGCTTCCATGTCTGTTTTGATGAAAATTTATCCTCAGTTGGAGGGGAAGGTACTGGAGTGAGTGGGAAGAGAGAAAAGAGGGTGGGTCATGTAAGTGAGTGGTAGAGAGAGAGCTTAACCTTTACTATCTCTCTCCTTGTCTTGGTACAAGAGAGGGGTCCTAAAGGAATGTCACACTGTAAGGGGTAAGGGGATATAGTGGCAGGCACCTGTTGTTCTGACTCACCTTGTAGCTGTGGAGACTGGAGAGAATGAAAAAGAACAGAGATGCTGGAGTCCAAGGGCACTACAGGATTTCCTCACCTCAGCTACCTTCCTTACCTTCTCAGGTGGAGAATGTTTCAGCAGGGTCCCCACTGAGCAATCGGTTCTTCCTGGCTGCCCCCCGTGGAGAGCCCTATGGGGTTGACCATGACCTGAGCCGTCTACAACCCCACGTAATAGCTGCAATGCGGGCCCAGAGCCCCATCCCCAATCTCTACCTAACAGGTATGCTCTCTCACTCTACAGGGATTTCTGCTGTCCCTAAATCCCCTCCCTTCCCCATCCCCCCATGTTCCCCTAAACCTAAATCCCTTCATCTCTCCCCAGGCCTTGCCTTTAACATAATAAGCATATGTGAGCAGTAAGTGACATATGTGAACTCCCAAGGAAATCAGGGATATGGGCCTGGGGGGAGTGATGGGAAGAAGGAACAAGGAACAAGCAATATGTGTGCCTTAAGACAGTCCCCTTGGATTTCCAGGATTGGTCTGAGCAAAGTGACTCCTTAGCACTTGAGTCCCACTTCCATCTTTAGCAAGTAGCCATTTTGTGTTGACCTGATTAATGTCCCTGGAAGAGAAAGGAAGGAGGCATCTATCCCAGACCAGAACCCTTCCTCTCTTGAGCTTCAGTGCTGAGCTGACAGACGTAGTGGTATCTTGCCACTTGGCCCAGGATTCAGGTTCACGGAATTCTAGAACTTAAGTTGGGAAGGACTTAAGTGAACATTTTGTCCACCTCCTACAGGAGAAGAATCCCCATTATAACATGCCCACAAGTGATTGTGCATTCTCTGAGTGAAGACCTGGAAAGAACCTCCAATCCAAGCCAATCCAAGCCAGTAAACATTTATTTAGTGCTAAGCACTATGGATGCAATCAAGAGAGAGACAGTAAGTCTCTCAGTGAACTCTTAATGAACTTCAATGCCCACAATGAACTCACAATGTAAAGGGCTCCCTCAACATGCAGAAGGAGGCAGGGGAAGCAGTAGGGAGGCCAAATGGTGCCTGGTAGGGGATCACTTTGTTCCTTTCAGGGCAGCAGATGCAAAGTGGAATGAACTGAGAGTCCAGTTTCTGCCCTCTACAAAGGAAGGCATTGGGTGAAGTTTGGTACTCAGCTCTCCAGTCAGAAGGGAGAGGAGGCTGAGAGATGTGGAGTCCATCAGGGCTTAGTTAGCAGCTTGGTAATGAGATTAGAAGTGATGAACTCAACCTGGGAAGGTCAGTTAGTTCCAGCAGATACATCCCTATCACTTTTGGATAGCTCTTGTCATTAGGAGGGTTTGCCTGACAAGACTCCCATGACCCTGCTTTTGCTTTTGCCTTCCAGGGCAGGATGTGCTCTCTTGTGGTTTTTTTGGAGCCCTATATGGGGCCATTTTGTGCAGCAGCTCCATCCTACAAAGGAACTTGCACCAGGACATCCTGCGGCTCCACTCTCAGGTCCTAGCTGCTGTGCCCAAGAAGATGAATTAACACAGTTCAAGTGGACCTCGGTCCCAAGTGAACCTGAGTGAACAGGGAAGATTCTAGGGCCCTTGACTTATATAACCTGTAATGTAACCCATTACCCACTATACTGTGCCTTATGGAAAGGAGTAACCACTCAATAAATAATAATCATTTTAGTAGTAATCATTGGCTTGATTTCCAATGTGTATGCCAAAGTGAAGTTCTTTTATTTTAAGCCATGGTTCTCAAAGTCAAAGTTCTTGAAGCTCTGCTAGTTGTGTTTGGGGAGTGGTGTTGCTAGCCCAATTTCTATAATGTGGATCTTTGGGATTTGGTACACAATGTGTAGTTGTTGATGACCATGTAATCCAATGTTTGATAAACCTAAAAATTCAAGCTTTTGGAAATAAAAACTCATTATTTGACAAAATTTAACAATAATTGCTGGGAAAACAACAAAGCAGTCTGGCAAAAACTAGGCATAGATCAACATTTCACACCACATATCAAGATAAGGTCAAGTCAAAATGGGTACATGAGAAGCAGTAGTGCTTGTGGCTACAAAGGATCAAGTGCCCTTTCTGGACAGGAACCAGAGCACAGACCAGGAGAGTAGTGACTCCACATTTCTCCATATCACAGCACCTTGGAAGCACCAAAAATTGCCAAACCCCCAGAGCTATCTCTGAAAATAACGGCATGAAAAAACCTGAAGCTTGGGATGGTGCCTACCCTCACCACTGCAGGTGAGCAGAGCCCAGCTTTAAAAAATTTAAAGCCAAGAAATAGCCTGGAAAAATCACCAAACAAAATAAGTTGTGATAAGAGAGAAAGCAGATTAAAGGAGGCAATGGTCAGAAGGAAAATGCTTTTGAAGAATACAGGAAGGATAAAAATGTAGTTAGTAATTGTAACTATGAATGTGAATGGGATGAACTCAACCATAAAATAGTAGCAGAGAGAGTAGATTAGAAACTGGAATGCCACAATATGTTGTTTACAAGAAACATTCAACATGAAAAGACACATGTAGAGTTAAAATAAGGGGCTGGAGCAGAACCTCTTATGCTTCAGCTGAAATAAAAATAGACAATTAAAAAGATAATCAGAAAAACTTTTGCTAAAAGGCACATTTGACAATGAAGTAATATCAATACTAAACATGTGCAGTAAATGGCAGAGCATCCAAATTCTTAAAGGAAAAGTTAAATAATAGCAGAACTATATTAGTGGGGAACCTCAATTTTCTCCTAAGAACTAGATAAATCTAACCACAAAATGAAGTTAAAGAAATGAATAGAATTTTAGAAAAGTTAGATGAGAGATTCTGGAGAAAACTGAATAGGAGTAGAAAGGAATATACCTTTTCCCCAGCTGTACATGGCACTTTCATAAAAATTGATCAAGGACAAAAATTCCATAAATGCAGAAAAATTAAATACACCCTTTTAAGATCTTAATGCAATAGCAATCACATTCAACAAAGAGCCTTGAAAGTAGAGATTAAAAATTAATTAGAAATGACATAATTCTAAAGAATGAATAGATCAAAGAACAAATCATAGAGTAATTTCATTAAAAAATGACAACAGCGAGACAACAAATCAACATTTGTGGATGCAGTACTTATGGGAAAATTATTGTCTCTATATGAGTACATCAATAAAAGCAGTTTAATAAACTGGGCATACAACTAAAAAAAGCCAAGAAAACCAAGTTAATAGTATCAAAAATGAAAAAGTGAATGCACCACTAATGAAGAGGAAATTAAAGTAGTTATCAGGAGTTTATTTTGCCTAGTTATGTGCCAGTAAAACTGATAGTCTAAGTGATATGGATATATATTTACAAAAATATAAATTGCCCAGATTAACAGAAGAAATAGAATACTTAAATAATCCTATGTTATAAAAAAATATTGAACAAGCCATAATTGAACCCCCTAATAAAAATCCCCAGGACCAGATGAATTTACAAGTGAATTCTATCAGATATTTAAGGAAGAATTAATTCCAACACTACATGAACTATTTGAAAAAATAGGTAAAGAAGGAGTCCTATCAAATTCTTTTTATAACACAAATATGATTTTGATAACCAAGGAGAGCAAAATCAGAAAGAAAACTCTAGGTCAATTTCCCTAGTGAATATTGATGCAAAAAAAATTTAAATAAAATACTACACCAAGGAGGTTACAATAATGTATCACAAAAATCATACACTGTGACCAGATGGGATTTATACCAGGACTGCAAGGCTAGCTCAATATTAGGAAAACTGTCAGCATAATTGACCATATCAATAACAAAAACAAAAATCGTATGATACTAGATGCAGAAAAAGATTTTAACAAAATTTAATCCCTATTTAAAACACTAGGAATCATAGGAATAAATGGAGTTTTTGTTAAAATGATAAGTGGTATTTGTCTAAAACCATGAACAAGCATCTTCTGTAATGGGGATAAACTAAAAGTCTTCCCAATGAAATCAGGGTGAAGCAAGGATGACCATTATCGCCAGTATTATTCAACATATTAGAATGCTGACTACAGCAATAAGACATGAAAAAGAAATTGAAAAAATAAGAATAAACAACAAGGAAACAAAACTATCACACTTTTCAGATGATAAGGTATACTTAGAGAATCAATTAAAAACTAGTAGAAACAATTTCCAGCTTCAGAAAAGTTACAGGACATAAAATAAACCCACATTAATCATCAGTATTTTTATATATCAGGAAGATATAGACATAAAAAGAGAAATTCCACTTAAAATCACTGCAGACAGTATAAAATACTTGGGAATTTACCTGCTGTGACACACACAGGAACTATATGAACACAATTACAAGACTCTTTTCACACAAATAAAGACAGATCCGAACAACTGGAAAAATAATGATTGCTCATGGATGGGTCAAGCCAATATAATAAAAATGACAATTCAACTTAAGTTAATTTACTTATTCTGTGCCATACCAATCCCAATACCAAAAAGTTATTTTGTAGAGCTAAAAAAATAAGAAAATTCATCTGGGAGAGCAAAAGATCAAGAATATTAAGGGAATTTAAAAAAATATGAAGGTGGCCTAGCAGTACCAGATTTAAACTACATTACAAAGTGGCAATCATGAAAGTAATTTGGTACTGGCTAAGAAATAGAGTGGTGGGTCAGTGGGATGGATTAGGTACACAAGACATAGTAGTAATGACCAGAGTAATCTAATACTTGATAAACCCAAAGATCCAAACCCTGTTCCCATGGGATCACAAGTGTTCCTTTTGGCTCTGGAACAGGGACCCAGAAATGGGTATAGGCAGTGAATTGCAAAACGAGTCTGGTCCTGTGCCCAGTTCTAGTGCAAGGGTGCCCTATAATCTCTTTTTGGCCAATTGCCCCATCCCCTTCTCTTGCTTGAGAGCTCCTAAGCCGCTGTCTCAGCTGCCTCCAAGGCCCCAACTGGTGTTGTTGCCATGTGGGCTGTGGCCAGCCCCCACCCCCATGTCACAGATCTCTCCTTCCAACTCTTCAGTTGTCTTGGGCTGGAAAAATGTCTCACCTCGACCTTTTGGCTGCCCTCCAAACCATCTTTCAAACACCTATGAAACTGGTATTGCTAAAGCCAGGCATGACTATTTCATTCACTATGGCGGAGAAGCCCCAGGGGCTCTCTTGCCTCTGGAACCAAACAGTGCCTGATGCATATTAAGCCCTTAATTAATTATTAATTAATGCTTGTTGACTTGACTGACTTCTAAGGCCCTTCACACCCTTCACACTCTAAACTTTCCCAGGTTTAGAGTATTTTACTCTCCTTGATGCAGGTTTAGAGTATTTTCCTCTCCTTTAAGCTCTAACCCACTTGAGCTTTTTGATGCTAGCACAAATAATTCCATTTCCTTTCTGCCTTTGTACAGTCTGTGCCCCATTCCTGCTGGATACTACCTTCTCCCCTCTTCTTCATGGAACTCTCTCAGGGCTCAGTTCAGGTGACATCTGATGCCTAGGTTGATTATCCTCTGCCCCTTAAAGAGTCCCCACCACAATGACTTTGTATATATTTTGTATTTAGTTCTGTGAATCTGTTCTTGTCTCCCAATAGAATGTTTCTTGAGGAAGGGGTTTGCATCCCAAGGACCTAAAACCAGTGCCTGGTAAGCACCTAAATGCTTGTGGAATGGACCACTCTTTAAGAGTACAGGTCTATCCTATCTTCTAACTCCTCCCCTGGCCATCCCTGGATCCTCCAGGTATAGGTACATGCAGTGACTTAAGGGAATCTGTGAAAGATTCATGTGAGTCAGTCACTGCCAAAACAACAGACACCTTTTGGTTGTTGCCCTTAGGACAGGGTGGAGGAAGACAGGGACAAGGGAAAGGGTGCTAGGATAGCCACGCTGACACCTTCAATGCTATGGCACCCCACCAACCTCCTCTCCAATATTGGGCCTGGGACTGATATCTCCAAAGCAGGTGAGGAAAAAGGAAGGAATTCAATGAGGTTCTCCTCCAGAGAGACTTGGGATTATGGCCTTCAGGTCATGGCATGAGGAGAGGATGTCTTACGCAACATGCTTGTGAGAGGCTGCTTCAAAGACTTGGCAAATCATTCTGTCAAGGTCTTGCTGGGATTTCTAAATTTATCTTCCCTCCATTTATCAGGCCAGCTGAAGCACCAGGGAAGCTCAGGTGTTTTATTGAAAAGGCTGGGGTCCTCCTGGTCCCACCTGTGAGGTCCCAGGGAAGGAGATGTCAATCAACTAGGAAAATGAAGTTTTCTAGACACTTCTAGGCAGAGATGATCCAGATATGAAAGGTTTCAGAGATGGGGCAGAGTTAAAAGGGGATGGGGGGAGGAGGACTAGGTAGAAGGAGAGGCCATGACCAGAGCACAGAGAGTTTACTGGATGGAGAAAGATTAGATCAGAAGAAACAAAAAGTTTTTCCAGGCTACAACAGGTAACCTAGCCCTAACTTCTCTGAAGACCAAATCACCAGGTATTTACTGATTCAAGCACCTGATTCAGTCTCTCTGATCCCTCCACCCTGATAATTCTTAGTGTTTGGTGAAAGATCAACCACCCTCTTGTCATGATAAGAACATGGAGTGTAGAACCCCTGGCCACCTGCCACTGTCTCATGACCCTTTCTCCCCACCAAGCCCTGTAATTGTGTCCTCCTTGTGTTCATCCATTGCTGAAGAAAACCATGCTATCAGAGAAATGACAACATGACTTGCACTTTGTTTTGAGTGAAGGAGGGCTGTGCAGGTCACCAGCCTCACTTCTCCTCCAGAGTCATCTGAATCCAGTGACCTGATATTCCTCAGGATGACTGGAGGTGGCCCAGGATGCACTGGAAGACCTTAGGCCCTTTAGGCCAAGGTCTTTGCAGGTACTTACTTAAGGTGAGGCAACGCCCACTCACTGAATAGGCCTGTTTAAGAAGTAACCAGGGCATGGTCCCTTTAATGAGGTCAAGAAAAACAAATACATCAGACTGGGTGGAAAACAGGAACAGCTGCTATTGATAATCATTCTAAAGCTAGCAGGGTCCAACAGCCCTTCCCAGGGGCCCATTGGAGTCCCAGTTTCAGAGTGTTTTGGGAGAGGACAGGGGACAGGACAGGGGACACTCTTCTGCTATTCCCTACCCAAATCTCCATCCTAACTTCCTCTGTTTCCCACTTCCATTATGCACTCTGGACCCCCACCCCCAATCACCACTCCATCCTTAGCAAACAAACTTTTGTCCTAGATCTCATACTGGGATTTTTTTTTTTTAAAGAGATTTAAAGTTTGCACTTTGACAAAATGATAAATAGATCTTTTCAGGATTTTAGGAAGATTAACACTGTTGCACTAATACCTAAGAGAAAAGTGAATTTTTTCAATTTGACTTGATAAAGAAAAGGCCAGTTGAAGACCAAAAGGAGGTTCTGACTGAATGTATCAAAAAGCTAAGAGAAGAAAATTTGGAAAAAAGCTATAGGATAAGACTAAAAGTAGTCATCATCAAAAACTAGTCAGAGTTGAGTCAAAAGGCTTCCAGCCAAGACAGCTTCAGTAAGATGGAAACTCTGTGATCATATGGACAGTTTCTTGATGTTTTCATCTTCCTAGTGCCCAATGTAACCTTAGCAAATGTTTGTGGAACTTAAATAAGGAGGCTTTAGCAATTCTCTATACCAGAGGTCTCAAACATGATGCCTATGGGTGAAATACATCGTGTTACCTGAACCAAATTAAAATCCAATTGAGAAATATTTGCCAAAGGAATAAAAATACAATGAAACAATAGATATGATCAATAGTCTCCCTTCCTATCTGAACTGGCTACCAATGTTGTAGCCCAACATGCTGAGGAGGAGCTGGTTAAACCCTTGACAAGGCATCATCTTCTTACTGCAGCACTAGTGAAGCAATAATTGATCAAGAATGGATAATTCATTTCTAAAAAGGATGCAAATATTAAAAATTCTTCTTTGATAGGGTTAGCATGAATACAGAGAACAAAAGCAGGATCTGGATATACTGAGAAAATACTGGAAAAGAACTGATGAGGCTGTGAATTCCTCAATGAAATGCTTCAAAACTGTTCAAATGAAGATCAACTATTCTAAAACACATCCTAACATTTAGCAATAAAGCCACTTACAGTTTCTCCTCTGTTCCCATCCACAAATCAGGTTGATCATTTCCAGTGTTCATGACTTGACTACAATCTCCCCATTGGTGTGGGGCTTCTTTTGTTGGGCAGTTTGGTAAATGACTTTATAGGATGCTCCAAGAAAAGATTTTTGTGAAATAGCAATTCAAAGTTTTGGAAGTACTCCAGCTTATTCCAAATTGAGCTTTCTTTGAATGAAAACAACCTGCATCTTTAGATATATGTCTAGGATGGATAGACATGAAATGCTCTTTCAGTTTTGCTGCCTTTATATTTCCATTAGCAAGAATTTTTCAATTAAATAAACTGCTTTCTTACACAGAACTGTCATGTTCAGTAATACAAATAAAACCATGTAATGGATAGCCTCCATCATATATCCTTTTTGATATTTCAACTTCAATTGGGTCTGTAAAACTATAAAGTTAAAATAATTGATACAATTGATATTTTTGAATAGTTTTAAAGAAATTTGCTAAGGAATGTACACAAAGTAATTTATACGTGAATTGAGTAAATTGTAAAATCTGGAACAAACTTGCATGACAAGTAAGTAAAATAAGGCAGAATTTATAATTTATTCAGTTCTAACACTTTTAATGGCTTTTAACCCTCTGACAGACACAAGCAGATTATAGTAGTAGCTCAGAAGTAATTTCATTCCTGGAATTTGGCTATTTGCACAGAGCCTGTGGCTTTCTTTGCTTTCCCAATCATGACGTAAACCTGGTTCATATGATTGATAATACTAGAGCCTCTCCTCATTGATGGAATTTGATTTCTCAATGTCCCTAGCATGTATGAAGGACAAGTAGAGTTCATGAGAGTGAGAGAGAAGAAAGATCTGGCCTCTTCTGGATTCCAACTTCAAGAGAGAAGATGGGATATTCCAACTTCTGCTCAAGTTACTGAAGAGAGAAAGAATGGACAGAAGCTGACATGAGATGAGCTAGCAGTCTCTGTCACATCCCCATTCTCATCTTGCTACTAGAGACTTCTGGGAATTTCCCCTTGATCTGGGACTTTTTCTGGCATTTGATGGGAAGGTTGTCAAGTCTTGGATATAGAACTTGGAGCCTTCTTTTCCTGGTAAAGAAATACTGATCAGGAACTGTACTTTGAACCTAAAAATTATATTCCCTAGAGTAATAATAGTTAAGGGAGTTAATAGATGTAATTCCAGCCCAGTATCTCTTCTCTCTCTAAGGAGAACAAAGTGGCCAGCCTCTGGCTCCAATCTTCCTGCTTCCTCTCCTGGCAGAAATCAGTCTCCTTTGGAGAAGGGAGAAGACAACACTAGAGGTGTCTATTTTGTGAGCCACATTGAAATAGAATCACGTGGATGCATATAATCTGCACTGGCAAAATGAAACAGAACAGAAACAAATACCTTTAAGTCCATTTCTTGGAGCTCAGGGATAAAGGAAGAACAAGGGAAGGAAGTCCTTTCCTTTTCACTCACTCAATTTATGGGGCCCATGCTGCGGGTGAATTGTGATCTTCACCCTCTGTAAACAGCAGGAAAGAGGGCACAGGAAAGAATGAAACTAGTCAGTCTGGCAGTTTTTAAAAACATGGCCTGTTGCAGCCACATAGACAATTAAAGGAGACTATCTCCACCTATGTGGTAAGAGATACAGAGACTACCATATCAGCCAATGTGAACATGCTCCAAAGCTCCCTTAAGGACACTTTCTAGTTAGGTGAAATAGGCATGACCAGATAAGCCAGGGTTACCTACATAATGCTATTTTGTACTTTTTGTATTGTTACACTCTATTTTAATGTTACATTGTTATTTTTCATATTTAAAATAGCATACTAAGTAACATTTTGTATTATGAAAGGTGACTATATATTTTAACTTAATGTAACATTAGTTTGGATTCAATGTAAACAAGTAATTTACACTAGATGAAAAATTCTGGCCTCAGAGAGAAATGTAACATCTATTTCAAAATCCTCTTCTGCAGAGGCTACATTTTCTGTTACTGTAGCCTTAAGAGCCCAGTGGAATGTTGTAGAAAAGGCAGTTTTTACTGTTTGGGGAGACTGTTGTGAGAGCTTGAGAGAAAATGAGTATTGTTTGCTGTCCCGTTTGGAGAGAAGATGGAAAGAAAGAAAAGAATGACCTTACTTGATGGTACTGTTTTAACCCTTTTTCTTGTGAAGATGAAGTAAATTCTGATGAAGAGAGAGTTACCTGAACGAATGGAATGACATGAAACAGTTTTCTCATGAGTAAAAATCTGCCATTACAGAGAAGGTTTGAAGAGATTATAATTGTGATCATTCTTACAGCCAAAATATATTATTTTGTCTTTTTTTATTTGCATTGTTAATAAGTTATATTTTTTAGCAATAAGTTTAATATTTATTTAATCACAGGAGAGGAAGTGATTTAATATAAAGAAAGACATGAGGCACTATTATTGGGAAAGGAAGTTTCTTCAATTCATTCGATAAATATTAAATCTAGTAAATGCTGAAGAAAGTAGAATGAGAGTTAAAGTCAATTGATTAGTTAATGAGAAAGAAGTTAAATTCTTAATAAATAAGAAAATATTCAAACAGGACCCTGGATTGTTCTAGAACTCAAGAGGATAAAACTAAACATGGGAAAGAGTCAAGAAGTATCTGGAGTTCAAATCTGGCCATAGACACTTAAGCTGTGTGACCCTGGATAAGTCATTTCAGTTCTATCACTCTCAGTTTCCTTATCTGTAAAATGAAGATTAAAAACTAGTACTGCCTATCTCCAGGAGTTGTAAAAAGCCAGTGAAACCCTAACAGTACAGCATTAGCACAGGGCCCAACACGTAGCAGATTCAACCTGAATGTTAGCTATTATTGTCATTGTTGCTGAAATTCACATGGTTGTAGCCTATCATCTCCTTCACTTATAACAAAAGAATAAAGTCCCAGGGAAAGAACTGAGGCTCTGTTTAGGGGTCGCATATTGACTTCAGTGGGGAAGGCATGTCTCTCTTCTCTCACTAAGAAGACAGGACCTGTTTACCCAAGATCCTCAAGTCCGGCTACATTGCTCTAGTCCATCAATCAGGCTCCTTTCTCATCATCTTGTTAGCAGACCTGTACTAGTTATGGAATGTCTACACATGCCCCAAAGAGTATGTGAGGATGACTTCAGTCTAGAACTCTGCATAGTCTCCTAAGGGTTGGGCTCACTGGCCAGTCACCATATCCAAAGATGGAAAGAAACATCTTTGACTGGCCTTGAACCTCACCTCGTTAAAATCCATTGAAAACCTAGGAGCTATAATAAAAGTGAGACTTGGGAAAATGGATTATTCAGAGAATATACACTTAATGTTTAATATGATAAAAGTGTGGTTTCATGATGAACAATCAAATAGGATAAAATCTTGTGAACTCCTTACCAAATTATACAAAACAAGTAATCACCACCCAAAGGAAAACACAGTGCACATGAAATATTCTTAAAAGATATAAAATGTTGTAAAATTTATTGTAAAAGTCAATAAATAAAATTCTCTGCATCCTTCTCATATGCATTGCCCCCACATGGGTATCCTCCTTTATACCTCCATTCTTTGGTTTTCCAGATCCTCTTTATGTCTTGACTTTCTCCATTAGAAAGTAAATTCATTGAGAGCAACCTTCGTCTTTTTTTAAAGACAAATATAAAAAGATGGAGGAATAAAGCATTTATTAAGAGCTTCCCATGTGCCAGGCATTGTGGTATGCTAGAAAAGTTAGTTTATTAGAGGAAAACAAAACATAAAGAGGAGCTGGGGGGTAGCATTGAGAGGGAAGAAGGGTAGCATGGCAGCCCATGGGGATTGAAGGGTGGGTTGGAAATTCAGAGAGCTGAGAGGGGTCCTGATGCTAAGGGGGTTTGCAAGGCAGGCCTTAGGGTCGAGCAGTCCTCAGGGGAGCATGGCAGCCAGTACAGAAGTGAAACAGACCAGAGATTGCTTCTATTTGTATTCCAATGCTTAGCACAGTGCCTGGCATTTATTAAGTGATTAATCACTGTCCTTAGTTTTAAGAAATGTTATCTTGTCTCTCTCTGTCTCTCTCTCCATCTGTTTGTCTTGGTTAGTCCCAAGTATTTCTTATACCAGGATAGATCACAAGCTCCCTGAGAGCAGGAACCCTGGCTTATTCCTGCCTTCCTTCCAAGAGTGGTTGAGGAGTTTTTAAAGCCCTCATTGGAAGATGAATTTCTGATCCTACCCTAGCATTCAGCTCAGGCCCACCTTGGCCCATCCCTTAATCTGGAGTTCAGGTGGGGAAGCCCGGGGCAGGGAGGAAGTGAGCATCAGGGAGTGGCTGACAGGTGTCTGCTGCAGTCATCAGGAGATCCCTGCTCTGGCACTGCACCCACAGGAGCAGTGGGATGGGCATCCTGGTGGGAGTCCTTTATAGGCTGATTCTGTTTCATTGTAGGTCTGAACAAGCCTCAAAGTGTTTGCCTTCTCTACACCAGGAGCTACACTGGAGGTGACAAGCATGGAGTGGCTGTGGACAGTGTTGGCTCTGGTAGCGGGAGTCACACTGCTAGTGACCAGGGTATGCAGGCTCGTCCTGGGTGGCAGCTCAAACACCTTCATGGAGAATGTGAGGAGGTCTCTGAGGGTGCTGGTGATGGATGGAAAAGCTTGAAGGAGGGTCCTTAAGCAAGGTATGTGTGGGGAAAAGAATATGGGGCAGGAGAGAAACAGATTAAGAGAGGGACTACAGTTCTGCTTCTGCAGTCAAGAAAGTCATGGGTTCAAATCCCCTCTCTGAGCCTCAGTTTTCTTACCCATACAATGCTGTAAGAATGTTTTACAGGAGAACAAAGTATAATCTAATCCCTTGTCCTTGGTCCTTTGAATGGACTCGGACTCATGTTTCTAATTTCTGAAGATGCAATAACTAATAACTGGTGAGAATGGGTACCACAATGCTGATGAAGTTGGTACCTGATTTCCTTTAAAGCCTTCCCACCAGGTATGCCTGGGCACCCAGGCTGTATCAGCAGTTTTTATTTAGGTACAGTCATCACACACCACATATCAATCAGTTGTGCTTATTCTATTCAACAAACATTCCTTCCTTGTCTATTATATGCAAGTCACCGGGTTATACTTTCTTTCCTTCTCCTTTGCTGATGCCTGATCCATCAAGTGATGATATTATTGCTTGGGCTCCAAGTTCTAAAGTCACCTTTTCTCAGTCCCGTCTATTATTCAGGTCTTGCTTAGCAGATAGGAAAAATTTTCTCTGGAATAGGCTACACCTATTCCAGTTACATTTCTAACTGCTGTTGAGTTAGAGAAACAAGAGTTTCAGTAACAAGAGAGTCAGTGACTCATTTTGTTCCCATATCTTACCTCCTGATCACCTGGTACTATCTGAGATGCTGACTCCCTCACTTCTGCCCTTGTGTTGCAGCTTTCTCCATCACTCAGGTACCAGACCACCTGGATGCAGTGGTGATCAGTAGTGGTACTGGAGGCCTGATAGTAGCAGCTGTCCTGGCCAAAGCTGGGAAACAAGTCCTGGTGCTGGAGCAACATACCAAAACAGGTGGCAATAGTCATACTTTTGATCAGAATGACCTGTAATTTGACACAGGTAAAGTGTGGGAAGAGAGGCAAGAGACACATAGGCATAGCAGAGGCACTCAACAAATAATTTTCAAAGTGAGAAAATGTAACCAAAAAATAAGCAATAAATAAGAACCTAAAAAAGATTTTAGAAAATGATAGATTGTGGAAGATTACTGAATGGGCATAGAAAGAAGTATACCTATTTCTCACCTATGGAAGGCACTTCTACTCCAACACTGTATCAGGTCTTAAAAACTTCACAAACAGATGCAGAAAAGCGTATATATATATATATATATATATACTTCCTTACTGGCTACAATTCAATAAAATTAATTCAACAAAGAGCCTCTGAAAAATGGTTAAAAATAATTAAAGGCCAATTAACTTTATCCTAAAGAATTGGTGAATTAAAAATATCATAGAAACAACAGATAATTTCATTAAGATAATGACAACAATGAAAAAATCAGAATTTTTGTAGGCAGTCAAAGCAGTCCTTAGAAATATAAAAAAGTTTATATTTCTAAACATTTTTTTAACAAAAGAAAGAAAAACATCAATGAATTGTAACAAAAAGAAACCCTAGAAAATCAATAAATTTAACCCCCAACCAGAAATTAACTAGGTGTACACCACTTTGGTACATCACTTAAATCTCTGCCTCTGGGGAGGCTAAAGCTGATGGATTTCTTGAGTTCAGGTGTTTTGAGTTGGAGATTGTCTACATTAAGTCCATTACCAATATGGTGAGCACACAGGAATGGGGGAATGTGATTAGAATTGGGGTGGTATAGGGCTGGCTAGGGTGAAGTAAACTGGCCCATGTTAGAAAGGGAGCAGGCCAAGGCTCTCATGCTGACTGGTGATGGGATTGGGCCCATGAATGGCTGATGCCACTGGGGAGGGAGGGAGGGAGGAAGGGAGGGAGGGAGGGAGGGAGAGGAAGGAAGGAAGGAAGGAAGGAAGGAAGGAAGGAAGGAAGGAAGGAAGGAAGGAAGGAAGGAAGGAAGGAAGGAAGGAAGGAAGGAAGGAAGGAAGGAAGGAAGGAAGGAAGGAAGGAAGGAATTTCTGGAAATAAAAATATGAACAAAAACAAAAGCAAAAAAATTGAATTAATAAAATTAGGAGCTGGATTTTTAAAAATATGGGCTATTTTAAGCTAATTTGATTTTTTTTTAAAGAATAAAGAGGAAAAACTAATTATCAGTATGAGTAATAAAAAAGAATTCCTAACAAATAGACACTGGACCTAGAGGCAGGAAGGTTTGAATTAAAATCCAGTCTCAGACACCTCCTAACTATGTGACTCTAGGCACACCACTAAACCTTTGTATGCCACAGTTTTCCAGTAAAATGGGGATAATAATAGCACCTATCTCTCAAAAATGTTGTGAGAATAAATTGAGATAATATTTCTATAGTGCTTTGCAAACTTAAAGTGCGATAAAAGTACTAGCTATTAATTAGTATTATTATTGGAAACTATTTTGTTCAACTATATATCAATAAAAATGACAAATGAGATGGATAGATATTTACAAAAATCTGAAAGCCCAGATTAGCAAGAAATAGAGAATTTTACCCAATCTCAGAAAAATTAATTGAATAAGCCATAAATGAACTCACAAAAGGAAAAAAAGAACAGAGAAGAGATGGCATTATAAGCAATTCCTCTCAAACATTCAAAGACCAGTGAAGTCCATTTCACAAACTGCTTGCAAAAACAGAAAAAGAATCCTACCAATTTTTTCTATGATACAAATATGGTCTTGATGCCTAAAGCAGAGAGAGTCAAAACTGAAAGAAAACATCACTATCTCTAATGAACACTGACATAAACATTTTAATGAAATATTAGCCAAGAGGCTACAGCAATATATCACAAAAATTATATTCTGTGGCCAGGTTGGATTTATACCAGAAATGCTAGACTGGTTTAATAGCATGAACGTGATAAACATGATATACTGCAGTAATAAGAAAAATAAAAATTATAATTCTATTAACAGATATAGAAAATGATTTTGATAAAGTATGACAAATGATTCTGTTAAAAAGGTAGAAAACATAGGAACAAATGGACCTTTCCTTAGTATGACAAATAATATCTATCTAGGGCAGCTAGGTGGTACAGCAGATAAAAAACTGGACCTAGAAGCAGCAGGACCTGAGTTCAAATTTGGCCTCAGACACTTACTAGCTCTGTGACCCTGGGCAAGTCTCTTAATCCTATTTGCCTCAGTTTCCTCATTGGTAAAATGAACTGGAAAAGGAAATTGCAAAAAGCTCCACAGAGTCAGACATGACATAACAATAATACCCAGAGGCAATATTATATGTAAAAGGAATAAACTAGAGACTTTTCCAATAAGATCATCCAAATACACCTCAGCCTGGGAGACTAAGAAAATATTGGCATCATGTACTGTAATAGAAAAATTAGAAAGATGGGGAAGTTTGGGAGGAAAGATGGTCATTTTTGTTTTGGATACTTTGAATTTAAGATGTCCAAGGGAAATCCAATACAAAATGTCCAATACGCCATTGGAGACATAAGACTGGAGGTCAGGAGAGAGGCTGGGCTCGACAAATAGATGTGAGGACCATCTGCATAGAGATGATCCATGGCAGCTAATGAGATCACCAAATGAAATAGTATAGAGGGAGAAAAGAGAAGGCTCAGGACAGAGTTTTGAGGGATACCCATGGCTGGAGGGCACCTACTAGGATGAAGGTCCAGCAAAGGAGACTGAAAAGAAGGGCACAGGGAGGAAGGAGGAGAAGCAGGAGAGAGTCATGTCACAAAAACCTAGAGAGAAAAGAGTATCAAGGAGAAGACGGTGCTGAACAATGACAAAAGCTGCATAGTGGTCATAAAGAGGAAACTTGAGAAAAAGTCATTCTCAGACTTCTGGGAATCAAGAAGTTGGAGTAAGCATTAAATCATTCTCGATCTCCCTTACTGAACTCTAAAAACCCAATAAATATTGCTCCAAGAAAAAGCCTAGAACAGTGGAGCCAGCAGAAAGATGGGGTACAGCAGTCTTTAGCCCAGGAGGCTTGGGAGATTAATGGGAAGGGAAGAGTACAGGATGGGAGGCATCTCAGCAAGCCCCACCCCAGCAAACTAACAGATCTTGAGCCCCAGGGTGGTGGAGCAGGCATGTGCCAACACCAGAACCCCACCCCCCTGGACCACCCATTCTCCCCCCCTCCCACCATGTGCTTTGATGCAGCCAGGGGAAACAGCAGACTTCAGCTCAGAGAACCACCATGTGCACCCATGGGCAAGCATCCTCCAGCAAACTGCCCTGTGCTTCAATGCAACTCTAGATGGGCAGGCACCCTACAGCAGCCAAACCCCCATGAGCTTCAATGCAGCCCTAGCCAAATAGATGTCTTCCACATGTTTCAGCACAGCCCAGAGAAATGCATAAAAACCCACCTGGCCTCAGCATCCAACAGCCACCAGCACTAGGACCCTAGCTCAGTACCATGTAAGCTGCCAGATGCTTCCAGATGCCTATAGCCTCTAGCTGCCAGCACCTGAGGCCCCAGCACACAAAGCCAGGGACCAGTCCCCTGGCTCCAACACAAGAAGTATGGGACGGTGTTCCCTGTGCTCCAGTTGGAGAATTCAACTTTAAAAGCCAAGAAATAGGTAGACATCATGGGCAAAAACGGACACTGACCATAGATTCTTTCTATGGGGACAGGGAAGGGCAAAACAAAAATTCAGAAGGGAACAACATTGTCAATATACCTAAACTGGTTTCAAGCCCAAAAAGCTGCCTTGGAAGAGGTCAAAGAGTTTAAAAAGGCAATTAAGAGAGGTAGGAAAAAAAACTGAGAAAAGATATGCAAGAGAGGTAATAGCTTGGAAAAGGACAAAAATTGACGACAGAAAACAATTCTTTAAAAAATACAATTGGCCATATGGGGGGGAAAGTCCACTGAAGAAAACACCTCCTTAAAAAATAGAATTGGCTAAATGAAAAAAGAGGCACAAAAACTCACTGAAGAGAATTCCTTAAAAAGTAGAATTGGCCAAATGGAAAAGGACATATCAAAGCTAATTGAAGAAAACAACTCATTAAAAATTAAATTGTGCGAGTGGAAGGTAATGCCTTTATGAGACATCAAGAATCAGTCAAACAAAATTGAAAGAATGAAAAAATAGAAGAAAATATAAAATACTGAATTGGAAAACCAACTGACCTGGAAAATAGATCCAGGGGAGATAATTTAAGAATTATTGATTTCCCTGAAAGCCATGATCGAAAAAAGGGCCTGGATAGCATCTTTCAAGAAATTACCAAGGAAAACTGCCCTGAAGTCATAGAACAGCCAACTAGGGAATTGGTTTTACTTGATTATGCATATTTATTATAAGCGTTGTGTTTTTCTTTTTTAGCATGTATGGAGAAAAGTACAGAAAATATTTGTTAATTTTGTAAAAATTAGCTAACAAAAGTTAATAAATGAGTTAATCAACAAGAATTTATTCAGCACCTACTCTCTATCTGATAGTTTGCTAAGGTTCGGTTACAAATACAAAGAATGAATAGATGTTTAAATTATAAAAGTTTCCTGGGAGCCTGATTAACATAAATCAGTTTAGTAGGGCCTGATCAACCAAGGAAAATTAATAAGGTAAGTGGATGATGAGGATGGGATACCTTCCCTCTCTTGGAAGGATGACTTATAGTATGAAGGACAAAAAGAGCCCAGATTTTACAGAGAGCAAGAGTTTATTTAGAAGAAATTTTGCTGAGTTACATTACCTGTTCTTTTGGAACCAAATGGAAGAGAGTTCACAGCTATGGGAGGGTGCAAGGACTGCAAAGACATAAAAGGAACAATATTTGGGTTTAATAGTAAAAATATGAGCTTTCAAAATCAGTCCTGAAGATAAATAGGGGTATTTTTTTTTAAATTTTAAAACCTGGGCCAATCTCTCACTCAGGCTGGAAGTTTAGTGGCCACTCATGGGGTTGATCTCAATGCTGAACTGTGTGGAGAGTAAAACAATAGACATTTGGTTCAGGAATCTTAGAAATAATTGGAAAATCAAAGTACAAACTATGGGTTCATAGACAAAGGTAGTCTAGTCCAATACCTCCTTCCCAATTTTATTTTCAAATGAGGATACCAAAGCCCAGAGAGATGTTACAGCTGGGAGGAAATTTAGAGCTCAGCCAGTTCAGCCCCCTTGTTTTACAGATGGAGAAACTGGGGCCAGAGAGGTTAAATTATTTTTCCAAGATTACATAAATAGCAAGTGTCAGAATCAGGATTTGAACCCAGTTCCTCAGATTCAGAATTCATCATTCCTTCTAATGCACTCCACTACCTTCATTTGGGCATTTCAGAGAACAATGTGTCTATTATGTCACACATCTATTGTGACAGGTAAGAGTTATGGTTCATCCTAATCATTCAGCAGGTAAGCTGATGCAGCAGGGTCTTTGAAGACGATAAGTATTGGTTTCAACTCTGCCTATCAACTTGCTATATGATATCAAGCAGGTTATCAGACCCCTGTGCAATCCCAGATATCTTGAATAACTTCTGGGACCTAGGCTAGGAGCTCCAAACACCTGGAAGGATTCTGGTTTAGGGCAAAGGCAATACAGTGCAGTAGAGAGAGCCCTAGGCTTGGAGTTTGAAAATCTGGGATGGGGGATTATTAGGGAGTAGAGGCAAGATGGTGGATTAGGGGTAGCCACCCAATTGAACTCTCTCAACATTCCCCTCTAAACAACTTTAAAATTATGCCCCAAATCATATTTTGGAGCAGCAGAGCCAACAAAAGGTTGGAATGAGATATTTTTCTGTCCTAAGAAAACTTAAGAAGCTGGCATGAGAAGTCTGTAACATGGGATTGAGGTCTATTCCAAGCCCACACATGTGGTAGCAGCAACAGTGACTACAGCAGCAGAAGCAGCAACTTCAGGAGCTGTTAACCCAGAGATGTTGAGAGAGTTGAATAGCTACTCAGAAAGAGAGTACAGGGCACCTTTGCTGACATTGGGAATAGCTAGTGCTGATGGGCAATTCCATTACCCATATGCTGTTCTGGGTAACACAGCCAAGAGGAGTGCTAGTACTTGTGCCTGCAGGAGACCACAGATCCCTCCTTGGTAAAAACCAGAACACAGACCAGAGGAGCAATGACCATACCTCTCCCAGAATTACACTACCTTGGAAGCACCAAAAACTTATGGACTCCCAGAACTAGCTCTGAAAACAGCAGCACAAAAAAAACCTGAAGCTTGGCACAGTCCTTCCCAAGGTGAGCAGAGCACAACTTTAACATCAAGTTTAAAGTCAAGAAAGAGGGTGGAAAAATGAGTAAGCCATATACATAAAAAAAGAATTGGCCATAAAAAGCTAATATGGTGGCAGGGAAGACCTAAACATAAACATAGAAGACAACAATTTGAAAACAGCTATAAAAAAAACTCAAAAATGCTAATTGTATCCAAACCCAACAAGCAGTCCTAGAAGAATTAAAGAAAGTATTTGCAAGAAAATCATGAAGAGAGAATTATTAGCTTGGTAAAAGAGGTACAAAAAACACTGAAAAAATAATACCTTATAAAACAGAATTAGCCTAATGATAAAAGAGGCACAAAAATTTACTGAAGACAAGAACTCCTTAAAAAGCAGAATTGGCTAAATGGAAAAAAGAGATACAAAATCACACTAAAAAATAGTTCCTTAAAAATGAGACTTGGGCAAGTAGAAGCTAATGACTTTATGAGACA
This sequence comes from Bettongia penicillata ogilbyi, assembly GCA_023548195.1. Lineage (NCBI taxonomy): Eukaryota > Metazoa > Chordata > Mammalia > Diprotodontia > Potoroidae > Bettongia > Bettongia penicillata. Next base: position 374,550 of record JAJHZJ010000903.1, read on the forward strand.
GCAAGAAACAATAAAACAAAGTCAAAAGTGTGAAAAATAGAAGAAAATACTAAATACTTTTTCATAAAAACCTGGAAAAAAAAAGATTGGTGAGAGATAATTTAAGAATCATTGGACTACCTGAAAGCCATGATGAAAGAAAGAGCCTAGATATCATATTTCAAGAAATTATCATGGAAAACTGCCCTGATATCTTAGATCCAGAGGGCAAAGTAGAAAATGAAAGAACTCACTGATCACTTCCTGAAAAATATCCCAAAATGAAAACTCTCAGAGCTCCCAGGTCAAACAAAGTTCTTTAAGAAGCAAGAAACAATTCAAATATCATGGAGCCAGTTAGTGTCACACAAGATTTAGTGGCTTCCACATTAAAGGAGCAGAGGGCTTGGAATATGATATTCTACAAGGTAAAGGAGTAAGGATTACAACTAAGAATCACCTATCCAGAAAATATGAGAATAATCTTTCAGGGGGGAAATGGATATTCAAGGAAACAGAGGACTTTTAATCATTCCTGATGAAAAGACCAGAGCTAAATAGGAAATCTGACATTCAAACAGAAGTCTCAAGAGAAGCATTAAAAGGTAAACATGAAAGGATAATCACAAGAGGCTTAATACAGTTAAACTGTTTACATCCCTATATGGGAAGATACATGTAACTCCTAAGAGTATCAGGGCAGTTAAAAGGAGTTTACATAGACAAGGGGCATTGGTGTGTAAGTCCATTATGTTGAAATGATTTCTAAAAAAAAGTGAAGGGAGGAGAAAGAATGCAGTGGGAGGAGGAAGAGAGAGATAGAATGGAGAAAGTTTTCTTTCATAAGAGACATGCAAGGAAGTTTTTACAATGGAGGGGAAAATGGGGGCCAGGCAATCCTTAAACCTTTGTCTTATTAGAATTGGTTCCAAAAAAAGAATACATACACACACACACACACACACAAATCATATTAATCAATATATGTGTAATGAGTTTACCAAAAATTTAGTTTTCTTGAAAGCTGACTCTGGCTTGGGAGTCAGAGCTCACAATACAGCTTAAACTGATTAATGTAAACTCTGACAAGGCTTACTATCAATGGACCATAAGTGAAACAAATCAAAAATTGTAGAACCTGTTCCGTCACAGAACTCTGGTTCTGTACTTTGGGGGAAGTGGTTACAACCCCCAAAGACTTGATTCTGAATTGTTGTATTGTGGGACTTAGGGGTTTTTTGTGGAAAACCACTAAATGACTGTATGTAGTCCACCCTCCCCTCTCCTTCCTTAGTTGTGATTCAAGTATATTTTTACCTGTGCTTTTACTTCAGCAAAGGGAACATTCCTCACTCTGAAATTAAACACCCACCTGATTACTGGGACTTTTTCTCTGGCCTGCTGATTCACCATTCTCAGGTTAGGAACTGGCTCAGTTAAATAAGCCCTGTTTACTACAGACCCACACAAACATACACAGGGAAAATTGAAAGGATAAGAAAAGGGGGGGGTGATAAAGATGTGGGATGATAAAGGGAGGCAGAAGCAAAATAGACTTTTGAGGTGTTTTAAACCATTGCCTGGGTCAATGAGAGGTTAAGTGACCTCCCCAGCAGTCACTTAGCCCATGAATTTTATAGGACCATATATACCTAGAGAGCTAAAGGGATGTCAGAAGGCATCTAGTCCAACCCTATCATTTTACTCAGATGAGGAAACAGAGACACAAAAACGTTAAACAATCTGGTCAAAGTCTCATAGGCGTCAGAGGTGGATGTGCAGACAGGTCTTCCAAACCACAAGATACTCTACTTGCTACAGGGTACTTTATGGTGATTACACAAAATATCCTGCACATTGAACCCGAAGTACATCAAGTGGTCCTAAAGCTACCTGGAGCTTGTTCTACGGGCATAAGTCATTTCAGAAGATTTTTGCCTGCCCTCCTCCAGTTGTATTTGCCTAGTTAGCCTAACGGGGAGAGCTGACCCCTTCTTTCTAAAATCTAATTCTATACAGAATGAGAATGGTCATAGATTTAGTCATAAAGAATCTGAAAGTTCATTTAGTCCATCCCCCTTCAATGGACAATTGAAATGAGACGTCTCCAGGTCAAGCCTTTGTCACTGGAATGTAAACTCTTTTGAGGGCAGGGATTTTTTTTTTTCTGCTTCTATTTGTTTTGCAAGAGTGGAGCACATTAAAGGATGCTTGGGGAGTGACTAAGTGCCTTCCATAAGGGCATACAAGTAAGAGTATTAAGTAATCACTGAACAGCCTGTTTCCACGTGACTGGCACACAGTAGGGGTCCAAAAATGCTCCTCCCCTCCCCCACCCCGGGAGACGAGCTTCGGGCGGGCCGTCGCTCGCAGCACCTCTGCGGGGTGACTATTATACTGATGGCCCTAACGGGATTACTAACGCTTCTACTACGAGGGCAGCGGTGCCCACGGCTTCACCCAGGAGGGCAGGAAAGGCCTGCAGCGCAGCCCCAGAGCCCGGAGGGGCCGCGGCCCTGGCTGGCTCGGTCCCGCGGCCAGCAGGACTCGAACCCGGGGCTTCCCGGCTTTTTGAGGTCCCGTTTCTGGCCGCCTCCGGCCCAGCTTCTCTTGGTCGGACCGGAAGGAGCCCAAAGTCGCCCCTCCCCCCAGACTCGGCACCGCGCTCCCGGTAACGGCGGGTCCTCCAGGAAGGTTCTGGACTTCCAGGGCGGCCAAGTCTATTGGCCGTACGTTACAGGAGGGGCAGACGCGTGCCGCGTGTTTCTTAGGACGGAGGAGAGCACCGAGGCCCCGGTAAGGGACTGGAGGCCGGCCACCCACCCAGCGACAAAGCCAGAGGCGGGATTCGAACTCGCCTTCATTCTCTTCCCCAACCTGCCCCGCCCCCCAGCACAAGCCCCGCCTGCAGTTAGTAGCGAGCGCACGCGCCTCAGTGGGTGGGCGGGGCTTCCTGGGCCGGCCTAGGCGTCACCCACTGTGACGTAGGGCGTGGCACCGGGCGCTCCCCGAGCTAAGGCCGGGCGCCTGAGAACGAGGCCAGAGTTGGGAAGGAGGCGGGCTGGAGAAGGAGATGGTGGGCGGGGCGGGGGCCGTATGGGCGGGGCCGGCCGCGCGCCGCGAGGGCGTCTCCTGCGCAGGCGTGCCGGGCCGCCCCGCTGACATGGCGTCGGCGCCGAGCGCTGTCACCTCGTCGCCGCCGCTGCTTCCTCCGCCGCCGCCGCCGCCGGGGGAGGCCTCGTCCCCGGGCTGGTCCTCGTCGTGCGCGGCGGCGGCGGCGGAGGCGGCGGGAGCGGGCGTGGGCCCCAGGGCCGCCCCCTCCTGCGGAGCCCCCGCCGGCGGCGGCTCCACGACGGCGGCGGCGGGGAGGGGGGACAGTAGTTATAATGTAGACCCCCGCCCCGGCCTCCGAGAAGGTGAGTGCCCGCCCCGGGAGGGGGCGCCGCGGGGCGGGGGCGGCCCCATCCCTCCGGCGGGGGGGAGGGGTGTGACACGCCCATGTGACCAGCCCCGCCCAGCAGTAGGGGAGGGGGCGGGGCGGGAGCGACTTCAGGAGCGGGGGAGGGGCGGCAGAGATGGGGGGGAGGACCCCAAGAGAGAGGGGAAAGTATGGAAGGATTAGGAAAGGAGGGGCAGAGAGAGAGAGGGAGACCCCAAGAAAAGGATATGGAAAGGTTAGGAGTCAAGGGGCAGAAAGATAGAGGGACACCCCAGGAAAGACGGGGGGAGTATGGAGGAGTTAGGGCAGAGAGAGAGGGAGACCCCAGGAAAAGAGTATGGAAGGGTTAGGAAGCAAGGGGTTAGACAGATGGAGGGCCACCTCAGGAAAGGGGGTTTATGGAGGAGTTAGGACAGAGAGAGGAGGATACCAGGAAAGAGGGGTGGAGTACAAAGGGGTTAGGGCAGAGAGAAGGGGGACCTCAGAAAAGGGGGGAGTATGAATGGGTTAGGGCAGAGAGAGAGGGACCCCAGAAAAGAGGGGGGAGTATGAAGGGGTTAGGGTAGAGAGAGAGGGGGACCCTAGGAAAGACAGGGTGAGTATGGAAGGATTAGGAAAGGAGGGGCAGAGAGAGAGGGGGACCCAGAAAAAGGGTATGGAAAGGTTAGGAGTCAAGGGGCAGAAAGATAGAGGGACACCCCAGGAAAAACGGGGGGAGTATGAAAGGATGAGGAAAGGAGGGACAGAAAGAGGGAGACCCCAAGAAAAGGATATGAAAGGTTAGGAGTCAAGAGGGAGAAAGATAGAGGGACACCCCAAGAAAGGGGAGCGGTGTGGAGAGGTTAGGGCAGAGAGAGAGGGGGACCCAGGAAAATAGGGGAGAGTATGGAGGGGTTAGGTCAGAAAGGGGGGAGTATGGAGGGGTTAGAAAACAAGGGGCAGAAAGATAGAGGGACACCCCAGGAAAGGGGGGTATGGAGGAGTTAGGATGGAGAGAGGGACCCCAGGAAAGAGGAGAGAGTATGGAGGGGTTAGGGCAGAGAAAGAGGGGGACCCTAGGAAAGACAGGGTGAGTATGGAAGGATTAGGAAAGGAGGGGCAGAGAGAGAGGGGGACCCAGGAAAAGGGTATGGAAAGGTTAGGAGAGAAGAGATGGGGGAGAATTAGGAGCCTTTAGTAAGGAGGGTCCAAGGCTTGGAAAGAGAGAAGTAAAGTGAAAATACATGCATACATATACACATTCATACCTATATAGACATATATAGTAAAGTACATACATACATACACGTTCATACCTATATAGACATTTATACATAGACATATATAATATATGTGTGTATAAATGAGTGACTTTGCCCCCTAAGTCATCTTCTCCACTCTCTCAGACTAGCAGTTGCAGAGAACATACCACATACCGAGGGAGGAGGAGTTTCCTCACCTGGGAATTCCATAAACCCATGAATTCAGGGTTGAGTTCAGTTCTTATCCTTTGTCCTCTTGTTTGTTATTCTTGTGGCCCTTGGCTCAGTAGATAGAGAGCTGTTCAGGAAGGCCTGGGTTCAAGTCCTGTCTGACACATATGGCTGAATGACCCTAAGGGCAAGTCACTTCATCTCAATTCTTTAGGTAGATGTAGCTCTCTCAAACGTGTTAGCTTTGGCAGAACGACAGAGGCCAAGGCCAGATCCCAGAGGCACTCTTTTCTAATATTCTCATCTCTAATTAAAATCGGTTTAGAAAGGAATAGGTTCATGGACCTCTGGGAAGGATCCTCAGAGGCCATTCAGTCCAAGCCCTTTGTTTACAGAGAAGGAAGCTGAGACTAAACAGATTCAGTGAATTCTCACCCAAGGTCACAGGGTATAATTAAAAGTGGTATTAAACACCCATGAAAGGAAAGGAAAGCCCCTTACTGCCCACTTAAGCACCACCAGCTCAGAAGCTTTAGATTCCTGTGTAATTTGAGGGGCTTGGTCTCATGGACCTCAGAGGACCTTTCCAGCCTAAACTGCAGCAATCTCTGCAAGATGTGCTGCTTGGTTGTCCTCCACGTTTCAAAGATGGGAACTTTGGGGCTGACAGAAGTTAGAGTGACTTGTCCCGGTGTCACCCAGCTGTTGAATGTCTGGAACCATAATTGAACCCAGGGCCTTCTGACTCCCACGTGCAGTGCTGTGTACCAGGCTGCCTCTAGGGTAGAAAGTGGACAGCAAAGGGAAGGAGGGGGAGCCTGCCAACCATGTGGGGACAAATCTAGCCAGGTAGGGTAGGAAGGAGAAGGTTTGTTGGGAGACCTTGTGGCTCAACTACCCAGGACCCCTTCTGGGGAGACACAGGCAGAGAGACTGTCCAGTTTGTCCATGATTTTCAGACTAGGGTCCTTGGCAATGTACAAGCAGCCGCCCAGGGTTTCAGCTCATATATAAAGATGAAGTGGGCCAGAATGGGCACTAGAGCCATGGTCCCCCTACATGGCAGAGCTCTGACCTGACTTTCTCATTTATCAGCGGATAATCAAGCAGATTTTTAGGCACACAAAATACTAAGTACAAAGAACAGTAAAATATTTCCTAAGCTCCAGCTCCTCCTCATTTCCCACACTTCTTCCCAGACCCTGTAGACCTGACCTCACCATACTAACACTTAATTCTGCTGAGAATCACACTTCTGGAAGGCTTCAGGCCCACCAGATCAAGACCCACGTATGTCCTTGTTTGCCTTTTCTTTGGATGAATTCCATTCTAGTAGGCTTCAGGGAAAAATTTACACCATGTGAAGATTAAGTTTGTACTTGCTATATAACAAGTACACTAAAACTTTAAATGTTTCCATACCTATTTTCCTCCGTTTTAAAATGGCCATTTAAAAGAAGACATCCCCTCATGAGGGAGAGTAAACATTTAAATACTATTTTTACAAACTTTGTAAGGGAGAGGGGCAAGGTAGTTTTCTTTTTAACACTGGAGCACACTATAAAAATAGAAGCTTAAATTCTTTTGGTGTGCTATGTACAAAGCCTAATAATAATAGTTTTTAAAAATCCCTGAAATTATTTTTACACTGAATAAGGTAACAGTCTTTCTTATGTAAATCACCATAGATGTAAGACTAGTATAGTATTCTGTATAGTAGGATAACATTCTGTAAATCTTAAAAGCCCCCTTTAAAGAATTAGGCTTTGTTACCAGTCTGTGTAATTGTTCTTTTTATTCAGAAATGGAAATCACTTAGGTGTTGTCCTGCTCCTTCCTGCCACCCCAATGAAAGCTTGAGCTGTTTTCAGTTGTGATGGTTTGTGTAACACTATACATGTCCTCTGGCTTGCCCTTCTCAGTGTCCTGAAAAGTGACACAGACAGCTGGCTGCAGTCACCATCTTAAAGGAGATGGTTGTCTGTGCAAAGAACAACTGACTTGGTTGGCATGTGCCATCTTGGAAGCATATTCAGGTCCTCTTAGTGTCAGGTACGCTATCCCTGCAGTACAAACTATTTCATCAGAGCAGGGTGGAGTGGGCACACTGGACTCTAGGAGTCAGGACACCCCACGATCTGATCCTGGCTCTGCAGTGAGCCAGCTGTGTGACCATGGACAAGTCACTTCCCCTCCTCTGGAACACGAGGGGCTCAGGCTAGATGAGACCGAGGGTCCCCTGTGGTTCTCAGATTTCTGTTATTCCATCATACCTGTTACAGTTAACACTGAAGCACATTAGATGGGAAACTCTGACAAGTAACATGAACTCAGTGGTGATATTCAGTGAATAATGAAAAACCCAGCTTTGGTTAGTGTCATATTCTTTTTCTTTAGAATATTAAAAATCAAATACAATTCCTCTGCTAGCTGAAGAAATTGACCTTTTGTCATTTAGTCAGGTGATTGACCTTGCCCCAAAGCTTTCTGACTTGACACAAGTGGACATTTTGAAGCACTCTCATTTAAATTTAGACATTTCTAAAAAAGTCTTAAGAATTTATAAGGAGGAAGCTTAGCATGATGGGCAGAGTGCTAGGCTTGGAGTCAGGAAGACCTCAGGTTAAAAATTTGCCTCTAAGATTAGCTGATGATTTGGGGCATTTATAAGTCACTTAGCCTCTCATGGGAGCATTATGCCTCAAGTAGCTTCCTCCCTAGTGCTTTTATGTCATTAGAAGTCTTTATTGACCTTTCCTGTATTAGGAGTCCTATAATACTGTAGTTCCAGGTTCTGGCTAGGAGATAAGCAAGAGCGAGGGAGAAAGAAAAACGGGCATTTTATTACCTGTAGCTTGTGCATTCCTGGAAGTGTAGCTAAAGAACCATTCATACCCTTCCCCTGCCTCTCAAGATCCTGATCAGATTATTATAACAAAAGTGGCTCCCTTTTCACATGCCAGACCCCACTTTCCTTCTGCCTTAGCTGTAATGGGCTGATCAGGATCTTGTCAGCCTCCTAGAAGGGAATGATCCAAGGTCAGTGTAGTGAAAATTCTACAAGGAGCCAAGAAACAGAAGCTAAAATGTGTTGGGGCAAATTGTAAACGTAGGCTTTTATCCGAACAAAACAAAGTGAAGACACTTCCATGAAGAGAAGCATTGGAAGAGCTCATGGTAAGAGTCATCATTCTATTTTTCCAAGAGCCAAGTTTTTAAAATGTTAACAACACTAAAAATGATGTTTTTCACCCACCTGTGACCCTCCTCCCTCAAGTGAATCATTTTTGTTTGCCCACTTACAGAAAAAGAAATGTAAGATGCTCTTCATTGAGAATGAGGAAAATTCCTAGCTTCCTTATTACAACAGTAAAATTATTTCTATTAGTATTTCTCTAAAATAGTCAAAATGTAGGTTCATCTTCAAGATGGTGAGGCAGAAGTACCTAGATTTTGATACAGATGTTACTGGATTCAAGTTAATTACTAGCATAAAAAAACCCCCAGCAGATTACATCATAGTATTATCCTTATAAAAAATTTAGAAATCATAAATTACAAGGATTGATTTTTTTTTTAACTAGCTAGTGAGAATCATATTTAGAAATAATGAATGAGTGACTGAAAAAGCATTTACTAAGCACTGTCTTCCAAGGACTGTGCTAATACCTGGGGATACAGATAGAAAAAAAACCCAAGACAATCCATGCTTTGGAGGAGATCCCACTAAGGGCTGTGCTGATTGTGTCTGCACTAGGTAAGAAGATGAAAATAGCAAATTCTAACATTATACTGTAGTTCTTTCATGAAAAATAATAGCTTGTTAGATTGAAATCCTGTGCATTTATTACAGATAGCATTGTATAAAAACTGACAGAATTAAACGAGTATGAAGTGCTTACTATGGAGCAGCTAAAGTGACTTAGTAGGTGGAGTCAGGAAGGCCCAAGTTCAAATCCTGGAACTTTGGGCAAGTCACTTAACCTCTCTCAGCCTCAGTTTCCCCTTCTGTAAAAGGATAACAACACCTTCCTGCCAAGACTGTTGTGAGAATCAAATGAGAGAATTTTTGTAAAGCACTTTGCAAACCTTACAATTCTCTGTAAATGCTGGCTCTTATTATGTGCAAAGGAACTGGACCCAAGGCCCAGTTGTAAACACTGGAACTTCAATATATACAAATTCGAACACATTATCAAATATTATTAGCACTATTATGGGATGGTGTCCTTTTTCATGTAGGATAATGATACTTTAAGATCTGTGCTTTTGATTTGTTTTTCTTGAGAGCTGTGGTCTATAGGCTACACTTATCTTAAAATGTGCAAAGGTGGTATTATAACAGCCTTGTAGTTGATCATCATTTAAGCAGTTATTAAGAGCTTACTGGTTGCTTGGCACTGTGCTAGGTGATGGAGACACAAAGAAAAACAAAAGCCATCCCTACCCTCAAGGGGCTTATTGTCTGCTGAGGAGACAATATGCAAACAAGTGTGTAGTTACAAGATACAGTGTTGTAAATGGGACATGATCTCAGACAGGAGGCCCTGAGAGGGTGAGCTGGACTGGGAAAGGTGGAGCATTCCAGGCATGGGGGACAGTGGTTGAAGAGGCTCAGGGTCATATCCATGGAACAGTGACGAGGTCAGTGTCCATGGATCACCACTTGAGGGGAGTGGTGTAAAGGGTAAGGAAGCTGGAGGTGGAATGGGGCCAGGTTGGTAGAATGGGGCATTAAGAGCCAAATAGCATCTTCTTTGAAATTCTGAAGCAATGGGAAGAGGGACATGGTCAGACTAAACCTTAAGGAACATCTCTCTGGCAGCTGAGCTGGAGTGGAGAAAAAGGCAGGGAAACCAGCAGAGGACTATTGATACAATCCAGGCATTAAGTGTTGAGGGCCTGTCCCATACAGGGTGGTATGGGACAGATGTTGTGAAGGTAGAGGAAGATTTGGCAAAGTGTTGGGTTTGTGGGGTGAATGAATGCAAGAGGAAATGAGGATGGCCCTGAGGTGGCAAGCCTGAGAGAGGACCATGGTACCCTAAATAGTAACTGGGAAATTTGGTAGAAAGAGGGTTAGGGCAAGTTAATGAGCTTTGTATGCTGAGTTTAAGATGCCTCCAGGACATCCTGTTAGAGACACCCAGTTGGCAGTAGATGATTCAAGACTGGAGGTCAGAAGAGAATTTAGGGTGGTAAATAGATCTGAGAATCAGCTACATGGGAATGAATGATCATTGAATTGGTGGAGCTGGTGAGATCCCCAGTGAATATAGTATACAATGAGAAAAGAACACTGGTTATGTATTTCCAGGGAATGAAAGAAATGTGGACATCCCTTGATGTTCCTTTTAGTGAGATTTCACCTGCAGTGATAAAAAAGAGAGAGTTCTTTGTCTGTTGTCACTGTCAGGAGTGCAAGAGCTGGCTCAGGAGGGTTTTCCACAGCTCAATGCCAGATTTTGCTGAAAGGCCAGATCAACTTTTCTTTTTCTGTTTAGACAAGATGAGAACATCTTTCGATTTTTGTGGAGAGAGTTGTTTGAGAGTAAAGTCATGGCTTTACAAAATAGTACATTCCCTCACATACTATGGCAATTCAGTTCTTTAACATCCTAATCCACATGTAGGACTCAGATTTCTGGGTGTGGGGAAAAAGAACAAAATGAAATTTGGTGTTTCCTTTTTTTCTTGGGAATTATCCTCAGGGCCTTTGCATATAAGAGAACCTTAAGAAGTGTTTGTGGAATAGAAATTTGAACAGTTCAGAATATAAAACCACCATTTCATAGGAGCCCCCTTTTTTCCCCTTTTGTAAACATAAATTATTCAAAACATAGAACCTTAGCTATTTTAATACATCAAGAAATATTACACTGTTCCCAATGTGCTATGTCAGGATTGGTAAGCCCTAAACTCTCATTTCAGTATAAAAGTCTAAATAATGGTGAAAAATATTTTTCATGTAAATAGATAATATTGAGCTTGCTTAAAATTGCACCAAGACTCTTAGAACACCCCCCCCCCAACACACACACACATACTCACACTCACACTCTCATGCTAAGCAGGGTAACTGTCATAGTTTGTTGGTGGGGTTTTTTTTAACCAAAAAAGTTAGCTAGATAATTTATGGCTACAATCATTTGGAGAAGTGTTGTCTAGTAGCTAGAGCAGGAGTGGAGTACCTGTGGCCTTGTACCCACATGTGGTCTTCTAGGTCTTCAAGTGTGACCCTTTGACTGAATCCAAACTTCACAGAACAAATCCCCTTAATAAAAAAATTTGTTCTGTAAAACTTGGACTCAGTCAAAAGGCTACACCCAAGGATCTAGAAGGCCACCTGTGGCCTGCAGGCTGCAACTTCTCACCCCTGGCACTAGAGAGGTAGCCATGGCGTCAGGAAAACCTGAGTTCAGGTCCTTACTCTGACAAGTAGGGGTAGATACACACTCACACACACACACTCACTCTCTCTCTCTCACACTCACACACTCTCGTTTGCTCTCTCTCTCTCATTGTGTGTCCCCTGATCTCTCATTGTCCTCAGCTGCTAAGACTTGATGCCAGGTTGCAAGTCTGCATCAGTGGAGAGAACTTCCACCTTGGGAATTCCTTCAACCTGTGAATGGGCAGCTACCAGTGCATGTTCCCACCCTTTTCCCCAGAGATTCATTTTTATCAAATAAGTAAATAGATGTAACCTTCTGCAAAATCATTATAGTAACAATAAGCCTTTCAGCAGAATTGGACACTAAGCAAAAGTGGTTTAAATTCCATTCGTGGTCTTCATGTCTTCAGCTGCATAAGCATTAGCAGCTCTCCTTGGACAGAATCAGATTAGTTCTCATCTTCTCTGTCCATCTCCAGAGACATTTATGTAAGCACAGAGTCTTTATAATCCTTCATGCGTCAAATTTTATCATTAAATATGTCAAAAAATAAAAAGCAGTGATGTCTAAAGTCACTTGATATTATCTAATAGAATTAGTTAAGAAAGGGAACTAAATTGGTATATCTACTGGCTGGGTGACTGTAACCTCTTGCTGTCCCAGACCTCTCCCCCAGACTTCATTGGTGAGCAAGGCCCAGTGTGCATTGGTGGAAGGCATTCCTTATATCAAGGATTCTCAAGTAAAAGTGGGTCATTGTAGGAAAATCAGGGGACAGTTGGCCCTAACTTTGGCCAGTTTGTGCTTTCTAACAGATGGCTAGAAACCAAATGGTAGTTTCTTTGATAAAGTATTTCACAGAGAAAGAAATCTTGAATGTCTAAATTGAAAATTATTTCCAAGGAAAGCAATGTTGATTGTAGCTATCAGGCTAGGTGTTAATCCTAGGAGTTCTTTAGAATACTCTCCTAAAAGGGGAATTGATTACTTACCTAGAGCACTCATTCTACTTTTGGAGGGTAATTATAAAGCCATTAATTGCTAAGATTTTCTTTATGAGAAGCAATCGTTCCTAGTTGTGCTCCCTAAGGCCAGCAGAACACATCTGATCTCTTTTCCTCATCATTGATAGCTTTTCCAAATTCTAAAAAGACAACTGTCCTGCTCCCTAGTAACTCTTCTCCAAAAACCCCCACCAGTCTCTTCCTTTGATTCTCTGGAAGACATTTTCCAGTCCCCTGGCCATTTCTGTCATCACCTTCTGGAAACCCTGCAGCTTTTCTATGTTTTTTTTTTTTAAATGTGTCACCTGGAACTGAAGACAGTGCTACCTACCTAAATGGTTTGATCAAGGTACAGCACAGGGGCACTCTTGTCTCCCTTCCTCTGGACACTGTCTCTCAGCCCAGGCTTCCATACCACACTACAGACTTAGTTTGACATGTGCCCTGGTTCTTTTTCATAGGGACTCTTGTCTACTCATGCTGCTCTCATCTTGTACATGAGGTGTGAGGGCAATCATTTTTTCAAACCCAAGGATAGTACCTGACACTTAACCATACTAAGAGAGCTGGTCTCAGAGTCAGGAGATACCTAGGGTCAGGTCCTGCCTTGACACCTACTAGATGTGTAAGCCTGGCCAAGTCACTCACCCTCTCACTGCTCAGGGAAGTTCTAGCACCCTAAGGTGCAGAAAAGATGCATTGCTAAAAGTTGCTCCTTATTAGAAGTTCCCTCCAGGTTTCAAAAGTTTAATCTTAACTCAGTCCAACCTTCTAATCTGTCAAAGTCTTTTTGTATACACTTTAAGCTGTGTCTTCTGCAGGTTTGACACACATGGCTTCTGTGGTTTCATGCAAGTAACATAAAAAGTAGACTGGCTCAGGACCAAGGACAGATGCCTAGGAGACTAAGATTTAAAAAGCAATTTATTGTAAACTGTTAAATAGCCATATAACCAATCAAAATTAAGTCACTACTACAAGCTCACTTACTGTTTCTGGTGCCCAGTTTCCTCCTCTACAGGATGAGGAGGTGGATGATCCCAAAGGTGGATGACCCTTCCCAGGTCCATGGCTATGATTACTTAATCCTGTGACCTAGTGACATCTCAAGTTCAAATCTGTGTCAACTTTAGGGAGTGGAAGGCTTTCTTCTCCCCATTGCTCTTCCTTGGAATTTCTCATGCCTTGGATCCCTTGACTCCACAATTAGGATCCCTTGACTCCCCTTTTATCTGGAGCATCTTTCACCTTAACCTGTGTGTGCTTCTCTCCTTATCTTTAATGGGAAAGAGGCACACTGCAGAGAAAGTGGTCCCTAGCAATGCATATCCCTTCTACTCTCTGGGGGAAGTTGTGGTTATGTAGTCTATTATGCTAGGTGACTAGCTTTGGGACCTTACAGATGTTCCCTTCCTCTCCACCTCTGTCTTTGTTCATCTGTATGGTGGGGACAATGGTACGTGCATCATTCACCTCATAGGGTCACTGTGCAAACCCAAAGGCCCCATAACAGTGTAGTCACAAAGACTTGTGGTTTCACTGACTTGACTCTCTCTTCTGCCAGGGCAGACATGAATAGCAAATAATAATTACTGTGGACCATACAGCCAGCCTGGTGATGAGCCTCACCAAATTAAGGTGATGTGGTCTTCAGACAACCAGATGCATACTTGAAGCCTTTCCATCTTGATAGGGCCTCTCTGCTGTCCATGGTTTTTATTATCAAATGAGATGATGTATGTAAAAATAAACTCAAGACAGTGAAGCATACATTAAGATCCCAAGATCCCTCTTGGCTCCAGTAGATGACTTTAAAGATTCAGTTAGTTCAGGGTTTTGTATTCAGGAAAGCAAAACTACACCTTACTCTGAAAGTGCTGAAATTTAAAATTGTGAAATAAGTTTATTTACAATAATAGCTTTGCATCCTTTTCCCTTTCCTATTCTTATTCCAGACTTCTCAGACCAGGCACTGTGCTAAGTGCCAGGGATTCAGAAGGAGACAAACCAGTCCCTGTCCTCAAGAAGCTTACAACTAATCATGTAACAGCCAGTTTCTGAGCTCCTATTCTCTTTTTCTGCAGTCAACAAAGTATTCTCATCCACTCTCCACAGTGGACTTTCCAGTTATGTGATAGTGTATTGTGCTGCATTTTACATAGGCCATGTTTATAGCTAGCTGCATTGCATGCATATCTTTAGGTGGCTCTAACCCCAAATTATCTGTAATTTTCTTATCAGAAGTAGAAAGGTTGCAAAGGAAGAAAGTTATTCTAGAACAGGGGTTATACATGGACTGCCAAGGGGATAGATTTCAGGAATTCTGTAAACTTAGTGGGGAAAATGCATCTTGATTTCTTTTGTAATGCAAGGAATTTTTATTCATTTGAAACTGTTATGCTGGAAAGGGATCCACAGGTTTCCCCAGACTGTCAAAGGGTCCATTATATACCCACAAAGGGCCTCTGTTGTAGAGCATCTCATTGCACTTTGGTAGCATCCAGAGAAACTTTGTAACATCCCTTGATTTTTATTGTATCACCTGCCCTTAAATTACTAATTGGTACCTCAGAGGTATGTTATCCACTTGCATAAATATTAATTATGATTCTAAAATGTTTGCTTAGCCTTAGCCTCCTTCATCAGGTTTACTGGGGAGCAGGAAAATGTCATCAAAACAGAACACAGAGGCAGAATTCGACACTGGAGCCTTGTGAACCATTTTTCTTCTTATACCCTTATGGGGAGAGGGAGTGCCCTGGACTGGGGCCAGGAGAGAATCCTGCCCACAACAGGGCTCCCCTCCTAAGTCTCCCCACCCACTATCTCCTCCAGGCACGTGATGCTGTGGGGACAGCTCTGTCCTTGGAGCTAAGAGACTGAGATCCAAGTCTTGGCCCCAGCATGTGCCAGCTCTGACCTTAGGCTAATCTCTGAACATCAATCTCCTCATGTGAAAATGGAGACAATATTAGGACAACATGCTTAACCAGTTTCTTCTGATAAAAAAAAAACAAAAATACTTGTAAACTATAAACATGAGTCAGTATTCATTTTTATTTCCCCTCAATGCATTACAGGACCTGCTTTTTTAAACCCAAATAGCAATTCCTCATTCCCTTTCCCTATGTACTAGTTCTAAAACTGAAAAAAGTATCAAAACCCTATCAAGAGATTCCCCTGTTAGCACACTATTCTCTGCGGGGCATTTTCTGGAGCTCTCTTCCCTCTCTGCAACTACAATTATTGTAGCTACTTGCCCTCTTCAGCTCTGTAACATCTTTAGGGTTAAATCTAAATCTAACCTCTTTTGAGCATGTGTATACACACACACACACACACACACACACACACACACACACACACACCACTTTCTGCAAATCAGAACACGTCTTGAGACCCTCTCATGATATTTGTAAACCAGCTCTTTATATGAACTCGTCTTTTCCAGACAAGCAATTACTTTTCTTTTCAGAGTTGACTGTGTGCCCAGTACACAGAGGTCTTTACCTCTCACTATTGGGAATAATGAATAGAGGCTCCAGTAGTGAGAGGAGATGGAATCAGGTCATGCAGTTTGGGGGTGGATAAATCACATAGCTCCCATGAAGTATTTGCCAAGCTCACTATAGTCCTACAAGTGAGGTATAACAAAATACCCATTTTAAAGATAAGGAGGAAACAATCTAGAGTTAAAAAGACTTGTCCAAAAACATACAGTTAATAAGTGGCAGAAGTAGCATTTGTACCCTTGTCTTCTGGCTTTCGGTCCAATGATTTTGCCATTAAATCAGGGCCTTGTGCACTTTATGGCTTACCTTTATATAGCATTTTATAGTACTGCAAAATTCACTTTTCCTTCTGTCACAACAGCCCCACAAGGAAGGTGGTGCAAAGTAATATGCTCATTTTAAAGATGGGAAAACCAATGCACAGATTAAGTGAACCCAAGGATTCATTCACTAGCAGAGCTGGGCCTGACTTACTCCAAGCACAGAACCTGAGAGCTGGAAAGGACTTGGGGGCCATCTGGTCCAGCCCACACCTAACTGCCTCTGTCACCCTCCTGCTAACTTGTCATCCAGCCTCTGCTAAAATTCCTCCAGGGAGGGAAGACCCAATACCTCTTGAGGCAGCTCAGCTCTAAGTAGGAGCACCCTTATATCAATGTGCTTCCCAGATTCCTCCTCCTTCTGCCCTCTGGAGCCTAACAGAACAGTTTGATCCCTCTGTATGAGCTTTTCTGATACTCGATGGCAGCTCTCATATCCACTTCAACCTTTATTTGTGACTAAAGAAAGACCCTCAGTTCCTTCAGCTTATCATATGAGATGGACTCAGGCCCCTCCACCATCCTAGTTGTCTTCGGGATGGTCTTCAGCTCATCAGTGTCCTGCTTAACGTGTGGTGCCAGACTGGAATGCAGCAGGTAGTACAGGGAGATCTGATGAAGGCAAAGGACTGTGTGATTATGGGCTCTCCATTCCACATGTTCTGTATGGTGGCCTCTAAAGCCCCTTCTGCTCTCAAGAAGATTCTGTAAAATCAGCCACATCCCCTCTGACTGGGGGAACTCTCAGTCCTCCCATATTTCTTTCACATAGTTTACTGTCTAACTATGCTTTTACCATGTTATGCTTGCAAAATTGTTACTTTTTTTACCCAAGTATAGGACTTTACACTTATTCCTCTTGAATTTCATCTTACAGAAGTCATTCCTATGCTCTAGCCCTAGGGCTGCAAACTACAGGGTCAAATCTGTAGTAAAATTTTATCTTAAAATATGAAAACTCTTCTTAGCGTAAGGGCTATACAAAGGTGGGCAGAGTGCCAGATTTGACCTGTGAGCCATACTTTGCTAACTCCTACTATAGACTGGCAGGATCTCCTGGCTCTCACCCAGCTTGGTGTCATCTACAGATTTGACAGACATGCCATTTTTGCCTTTACTCAGTCATTGATAAAAATGGGAAACAAAACCTACCCAGGACCAAACTCAGATCCCTGGTGTACCCTACTGGAGACCACACTGACATGGACCCATCAACTCAGGGGACATTTGGAGTCCAACCATCCAGCTGGTTCTGCATCCTTCTAGATATATTATCATCTAGTCCACATCTCTCCATCTTCTCTGTGAACTAAAGAGTACAAGCTACTTTATCAAATACTTAGCTAAAATATAGGTAAATGTTATCTATTCTACAGCATTTCTCTCAACTAGGAATTCTGTTTAAATCCTGTCACAAAAGGAAATGAAGCTGGTCTGGCACAACCTGTTCTTGATGATGTCATGCTAGTTCTTTGGAAACACTACTTCCATCTCTAGACAATCACTAACCATATGTAGTGATCCATTCTAGAATTTTCTCAGATCTTCAGCCTAATACCCTGTGGAGTATGGGATATAGGCTAAAAAATACAGGCAGTCATTTAAAATGTCATGGTAAAATACATGGAACATTTTTGGTTGTTAAACTGTTAAAGTTCTGAAAGAAACTCCATCATCTACTTAAAGAGTTATATCCTCTTAACCCTACCTGCAATTTTGAAGAGTTTGGAGGAAGCTAAAATATTTGGTCATCTCTCTTAGAAAGTCATACATACATCCCCAGATGACTTTTGAACAATTTTTTAAACAGATTGGGACCTTTTTTTTTGTTTCCCTGCAACATGGAAAATCATTTAAGGAACATTTACAAGTGAAAGACAACTTTAATTTATTTTTCTCAAAAATTAACTATGAAATTATACATAATATAGACTTCTCTATTATTTTTAATGGAAGTGAGGTTCCATAAAAGTTGTGACTTACCCAAGGTTAAACAACTTATTATTGATGGGATTAGAAATCTTAGATATCAATCTATAGACGTTTCTCCACTATACCACGTTGTCTCCCTAAAGCTTTCAGTTTAACCATTTTAAAAATTTTAACCTTAGTGGGTGCCAGTTGAGGCAAACACAGATTCCCCCCAAGTCTTGATGGGGGCCTATTGAGACATGCATTGAATTCCAGCTTTGCATTCAACCCTAAGGTTCCCTACCCCTTTACTAGTGCCCACCTGCTTTATAGGGCAACAGACAAAGAAGGCATAATGCCAGCAGTAGGCTTATAAGTTTATATCACCTATCCCTGTATCTCACTGCATAGTTGCAGTTGGTATTTACAATTTAAGCATAAATGTTTATATTATTTATCATAATATAGTGCTGCGCTGGTGTGGTGGAGATGTTTTGAACCATAATTGTGAGAACTCATATGTAATACCTGGGAACAAGAGGTTGTTATGGTTATGGATCCTGGAAAACTGAACTCTAAGAACTAATAACAAAAATCCACTTTATACACATTAAAATCCACCTTACATCTATCAAGTTAGAGTGTGCTCTTGTTATTCAATTAATACTCACTCCCA
The DNA here is from genome assembly GCA_023548195.1 of Bettongia penicillata ogilbyi. Lineage (NCBI taxonomy): Eukaryota > Metazoa > Chordata > Mammalia > Diprotodontia > Potoroidae > Bettongia > Bettongia penicillata. Next base: position 393,198 of record JAJHZJ010000903.1, read on the forward strand.
GTCTTTTATTGTTTAAGAAGTCAGAAGTTATATTTTAAAAACATTTTTCTGAATTATGACTAAGGGCTGAAACAGTAAAGATTTATGTGCTGTGATCTGTATGTATAAATTATCAGTTGTAGATCATTCAATCTAAGAGAATGACACTCCACTAGATTCTTCATTTGAAGTTTTTCAGTTCATTTCATACATGGGCTGCCTCAAACCTTTAATCCGTTGCAGTTGTTTTCTTTTTCAATTTTTAAAAGATTGTGTTGTGTCATCTTTCCCAGATTTAGAATTCACAGAATGTCAGAAGTGCTGAACCCTGGCAGCTCCATAGAGGGACCCAGTGACCATCTAGTTCAGTTTACACCTGAGAAAGAATTCCCCTTCAGAGGGTACCTGAGAAGTCATCACCCTATATTTGACTGGAAACTTTCAGTAAGGGGCAACACACTACTTTCAAGGCAGTCCATTCCACTTTGGGACAGTGTTGCTTGTTAGGAAATTCTTCCTTATCCCAAACCTAAAGTTGACTCAGCTTCTGCCCATTGCTCCCTTTGGGAACAAACAGAACAAGTATCATCTTCATATACTCAGAGATAGCTGTTATCTCTACAAGTCTTCTTGAAACTAAATGGCTCCATCTCCTTCAGCTGATCCTTAGATGAATTAAAGCATCTTTACTATCCTGATGGTTCTTGTCTAGTTACCCTCCAGCTGACATGTCTTTCCTAACATGAGATGCCCAGAACTCAACATAGTAGTACTTCAGATGTGATCTGAGCAGGGCATAGAATTATTCTTATTCTTTTTTATTTACCTTCCTACAATCTTCAATTCTTTAGGCATTTATTAAGCTCCTATTATATGCAGAGCCCTCTTATAATCACTGGGGAAATATAACACTAGGATGAGTTCCTGACGTACTGGAATTTAGAATCAATGATTTAAAAATTGTTCAGACAATATTTGCATGTTTAGCAGAAAATTTATCACGTAGACTTTTATACTGCTTTCATTTTAATTATAGGTATTATATATTTTGACCTTTAAATTTTGTGATAACATATGTGGTTTTTGTTTCTTCAGAATCAGAATTTTATTTCTGCTTATACCAAATCCAACTTCCCTAGAATTGAAAGTTTCATTTTTGAAGAATTCTGAAATTTGACATGTAAAATGTAATGATTTATTGGGGGTATCCTTTAAAATTTCTAGAACATATGGTGAAAGATCTAAGTAAAACTCCCCTTTTCACAGATAGTTTTATTTTTAACACAGATGACTTCATTTGCTTGGACTCTAATACCTCAGAGTTGTAGAGTGACTAGGAATCCTAAATGTAAATCCCTGACTCACTTAAGTCCCGTAAGAACTTTCTCATGATCACATCAGTTTTGTAATTCATCAGAATTACATTTTTGAACATCTGAAATGTTATTTCTGTGGATAGATTTCCATTAAAAACACCACCAGCAAGTCATGTGGCATTCTACATTCAGATGACTAACTCTGTCTTTTAACCTTCACATTTAAAATATAGCTCATCCAACTTTCAAACCTTTTCAGAAACCTGTGTTCTCCAAATATTTATTTCTCTTTCCCTCTACTGAATATATACTTCGTGGGGACAGACATGATTTCTTTTTCTGTCTTGGAATTTTCATTACTTAACATTGGTGCTTTGTATGTAATAGGCACTTAATATGTGTCTATTGAACTGAATCAAATGTATTCTATAGTAAAACATAGTTTCTGAATTGCTAACCTTTGCTTGAAAGGTGTAGTGCCTGCTACATAAATGTACTTCAGTAACTATGTTTTGCTTGATTCTAAACTCATTATCCTGAAGAAAGATGTAAGGCTACATAGACTCTATTCTACAAAAGGCATGATTTCCATGTTCTTAATTGTACTCAAATGGAAATGATGCCTCTTCCTGTGAACTAAAAAGTAGAACAAAGGTAACTATTAATCTGTTAAGTTCATGGGCAGGAATGTTGTTAAAAAATAAAATTCTGGCAAGTCTTTATATTAAACATTAGGAAAATGGCATGAGTATGAAGTTAATTTAATGAGAATTCCAGAAAGCAAGCAAAAGTCTTGAGAGAGTTCAGTCCATATAATGATAGTCTAATAGGAAAGAACCAGAACAGATGATTCATTATTTCTTAGTACCAGGCATTCAGGGGAGTGCTGCAGATTGTCCAGAGACACATGGAATATTCATTCTTCTTAATGATCTGCTCAAGTTTTCAGCTGCATTTTGTGGATTTCAAATTGCGTTGAATCTGGAATAGAAAAAATACAAACAGGGCTAAGCCACACAAAATCACACTGCCTCCAGAACTTTATTTTCAAGAAAAGAGTATATTCATCCTGTCTTTCCCTGGAGTTCAAAACTAGAGTGAAAGTTATAAGGCAGAAATTACAGATTTCAGCTTACTGTAAGGAAAAATAAATGGATAGCTAAGGACTAGAGCTGTTAAAAAATTAAGCAGGCAGCATTGTGAGATGCCTTTGGTGTTCAAGGGTGACCACTGGGCAAGGGTGATGTTGAAGAAATTCCTCCTTGGATAGATTGGACTACAGAGGTGCTAACACTTGGTCCATCTGATTCTCAAGATTCTATCATTCTATTAAACATTTTTAAAGCACTTCCCTTCTCTCTCCTGTGCCACATGTCTATCCTCACACCTTAACCATGCTCAGGACACAGAACCAATATTAAGTGCTATCAGCATTATAATTGACCTAAAAGAACTCAACCACCAAGTGTAACACTTGGGGGAGGAAGTGTTTGGCCTCCCCAAAACTCAACTTAAAATTGAACTTTTGGAAAACAGCCTATCAGATGGCAATCTCTATTTCTATAACTCCTTAGAAACATGGGCAAGCCTCAGGACATTTTAAGGGGCCAAGAAGATTCAGTATGAAGTAAACCCCTTGTCTTCCCCACCGGGAGGTGGGGTTAGGGGTAAGGCAGGTAGTTTGAAATCCTTCCATTGACTTATGACACCACCTTATTTCTTCTCTCCGATGGTGCCTCTACCCTACTCTGGCCCCTTAAGTAGAGGACAAAAGTCTGGTCGAGTCTTCAGTAGTTTTTCCTTTGGTGTGAGGGAGGTTAAGGCCATAAGGCATATTATGATGCATTTGTAGATTTCTTAAGATAGTCACAAAGACTTGGTACCACTTGAAATGCTTCCCATGGATCAGAGGTGTGCCTTATCTTCAGTTCCTCAGCAGAGGAATCCTAGAATATTAGAGCTCAGAGGGACCTTAGGGATCACCTTGGCCAGCCCCTTCCTCTTGGTGGATGAGGGTGGTAGATTAAGACAACTACAGAGTGCCAGAGGGCACTGGGCGATGGACCAACAGTCAGGAAGATCTGAGTTCAGATGCCACCCCAGATACTCACTAGTTGTATGACCCTGGGCAAGTCAACCTCTATCTGCCTTAGATTCCTCATCTGTAAAATGGAAGTTAGAATAGCTCCTACTGCCCAGGGCTGTGGAAAGGATCAAATGAGATAACATTTCTGAAGTATTATATAAATGCTTGTTGCTGTTATCATGGTGATGAGTAATGCATTCTCACTTGTTTCTTGTCACAGTAGAGCCAGCACTTGAAACCAGGACCTCTTAACTCTCAATTCCAAGCCTTTTCTAGTCCTAGTCCTTAGACTTGCTGCCTTTTTCTTGCTAGTTGGCCCGACTCTTTCTTAGTTCCCTAAACCCCTGGAAAAGTATTTTTTGTGTGGCCTCCAGACCCCACTTCCCCTCCTGAAAGACACTCTCTGACGAGCAATCTGTTCTGTTTTCGATCAGTGGCACTGAGTCAGGCTTGGGCATCCTGACTGGAGCCCCTTCTCTTTGTCCCTGAGGAACTTAGCAGCTCCAGATCAGCCTCATCTCATCTGTGCAGAGCAGTCCCCAGCCTCCTGGGATCTCTGTGCTTGGTAGTCCCCACAGAGTTGTCTTCCAGGCTCTGACTGCTGAATCCTCATTTATTTGAGGAGATGTTCATCTAAATCATGAACATGCTGCAGTTCAGTTAGATCTCAGTTCCTGCCTCCAGTCAGCTTACTCAGTTGTTTCAGTTATATCTGTCTCTCTGTGACCCCATTCGGGTTTTCTTGGCAAAGATACAGGAGTGGTTGATTTGCCATCTCCTTTTGCAGCTCATTTTACAGATGAGGGAACTGAGGCAAATAAGGGACTTGCCCAGGGTCACACAGCCAATAAATCTGTGTTCAGATTTGAACTCAGGAAGATGAGTCTTCTTGATTCCAAGCCCAGTGCTTTATCCACTGCACCACAGAGATGCCTTAGTCAGGCTGGACTAGGGTTGGGGGGGAGGGAGAAGGCAAAGCACAGTTTTCTTCAATATTACTTTCTTATAGTTGAATGATAACTTTAGAAGAGGTTGAGGGCAACAGAGATGGGGGCATTAGAAATGTGTGTGCACAGAAAATCTTTATTTTCTTTTATATGAGAAAAAGTAATAAAGACCCAAATTATTAGCAAGGAAGTAACATAAAGTAGTGGATAGAATCAGAAAAATGTGGGTTGGATATGACGGTACGCAAATTATCTTCCCTTCCAGTGCCCTAGACTCTCTGTATTATCAGTTACAGATAAGTTGCTAACCTGTATCAGTGAAGGGAGTTTACACATTGGAAGTCCCCCACAGGTCTGAATCCTCCTGCCCCTCAAACAAAACAAAACCTTTTACTCAATTTAAATCCTAATCATTACTGTTGAGCAGCTACAGGGGAGGGAATAGAACTTTAATTAGGAAGTCATTTCCATTTCTTAATTACTCATGATTCTTGTACCTCTATCCAAATGTCATCTACCACTGAGGTACCAGGAGGAAGGAAGAGTGTCTGTGGGTCTCCTTTCTTGCTTTTTGGAAGGTATTCCTTTCCCCTTGTTACAAATGACAACCTCCAGGGTAAGAAAAAGGTTCCTGGGTATAATCCTCCACAAGCACACTGTGCTGGGTGTGAAGAAGGCAGAGAAATCCTTTTTATTCCAGGGGAGCTTACCATCTAATTGGGAAGAGAACCCATAGATGGAAGAAGGCTGATTGTCTAGTCCATTAGCATGTGAGTGCCACAGGACAGTAGAAGGGGCCTGCAGCCTGGATGGACATTCAGATGGAACCACATAGAGGTGATTTGATTTGAGAACAGTAGCCAGCATATAGAGAGATGCTGTGATTATCCCCATTTTATAGAGGAGGAAACTGAGGCAGGCAGAGGTGAAGTGACCTGCCCAGGGTCACACAGATAGGAACTGACTGAGGCTGCACTGGAACTCGGGTCTTCCTGACCCAGGCCCAGGGCTCTCTGTCCCAGTAGCTTCCTCAGTAAACACACACACACACACACACACACACACACACACACACACACACACAAACACACACACACACACGTCTCCCTCTGTCTTCCAGAATCAGACAAAGTTCTCTGGCACTGAAAGGCTTTCACATGCTGACCCCTTCCTCCCATCAGCCTTCTCACACACTGTCCCCTTTGACATGTTCACTGTCTAGCCACCCCCTACCTTGTTTTTCATTGCACCATCTGCCCCTCCCTCCTCCATGTCCTTGCACCTCTGGAGTCCCCCCTCCGCATCTCCCTGGTTTTCTTCACGACTCATTTCAGTTCCTCCTTTGGCAGGAGACTTTTCCCAGGATTCCCCTCTGCCTCCCAACCTTCTGTGCACTCTGTACCTGTCTTGGGTGTGCCCAGTTAAAAGAGAGAGTTCCTTGAAGTTGGGGGTTGGATTTGTCTGTCTTTGTATCCTCAATATTCATCACAGAGCTACTACAGTAAGTGGTGATGAGCCATACAAATGAAAATGCTAGGGAAGACGATGCCAAGACTCCCCATTCATCAGGATGGGAGACGAGCCCCACCTTGTTCTTTGAGATACCTAGAGATTAAGGGTCACTTTTCTTAAGGTTCAGGTCTGACCATGTAACTTCCCCCTACTCCTTATCCAAGGGTACATAAAATGTCATCTGCATCATGTCAGCCCAGGTCTGTCTAACTCCCAGGCTCCACTACCTCTCTATGAAGAATCATTAGGAAGTGGTACTTTACTGGATGTAGAGAAAGAGTGTGATCAGGGATGTCTCCACCAGCCAGAGATAATGATAACTTTTGCAGAGATAGGGAAGCCCCCAAAGGGAACTGCCTTGGGGTGGGGGAGGCAGAGATGAGGCAGCATGGTGTCATAGAGAGCCCGCTGGAGATTGGGTCTGTGTTTTCTGGAGTGCTTCACTTAGACCCTCTGGGCCTCAGTATCCTCACCTGTAAAAATGGGATTTGTAATTATTTGGGATTCATAGACTTCTAATGAGGTAAGAAAACAGGCTGGAAAGAGTCACCCAATGCTAAGGGCAGGATCCAAACCTGAGAACTCATCCACAGTCAGCTCTCCTTCCTTCTCCATTTGGTCCTTCCCGGTCCTTTGACCCATGACTACTTAGCATTCAATTCTAGTTTCTCTCCAGCCTCTGAGAAGCTACTTGTTTTCTTTGGATTTCCATGAACACGGTTCTAAATATTTATCTTTGCAATAAGTGTTGATGGTCACAAGGGGGAGGTATTTACCTCTTTTTGATGGAGAGTTTTCAATGACTTTTCAAGTCCCTACCCCCTTGGGTAAAATCAAGTTTCATTTCTTTAGTCTGACACTGGAGATGATCTGAAATAGGAGTTACTATTCTAGGCAGGCTTCTTAGTTGTCTGGCTTTAGAGAAAAATGATAGAACCATTTCTTGCATAGCAGAGTTTGGAGATAATTAGAGATTGTCCCATCAAACCCCACCTTTTTAAGATACAGAAGTCCAGACATACACAGTGACTTGCCCAAGGTCACAGAGAAATATTGGTGTACCCAGGTCCAGAACCCAGGTCTCCTGACTCCTAATTGGGTATTCCTTCCATTTTGTCCCAGTGATAGGCATGTTTTTAAGAGCTGTTCAAAGTCAAAGTAAATCAAAGGTGCCTATAGAATCAAAACAGCTCATTAAATGATTTCTAACCTAGCTCTGGGATATCCTGGACTCAAACTTTGGGGATTTGTCAAGCAAACCTCTCATCCATTCAGTGATGCTGTACAATATGCCTCATATGAACATGTCCTAGAAGTATTCCCTTTGCTTGATTGGCCTTCCCCCCACATCTTTCCCCCAGCTTCTCCTGGCTGCTTCTTACTGCTCCTTCCAGATCAGGTATATATGCTGTCTGATGCATGAAGCTTCTTGGATCCTCCTTCCAGAATTAATCTCCTCTTCTAAACTCTTAGAGCATTTTTGTTCCTTCACCCTCTGCCTTACATTACAAGGACTGCTCAAATATCAGGCTACAAGCTCCTTGAAGTCACTGGCCATATCTTTATTCCCAACACCACCTTGTACAGGGTCATGCACATAGTGAGTGGTCAATAAGTGTCTGTCAAATAGCAATAGACTCATCATCGATTTAGAGCTCAAGGACCTCAGACACCACCTGGTCCAAACTACTCATTATACAGATGAAGAAACCGAGGCAAGGGGAAGGTCAGTGACTTGCCCACAGTTACACAGATACTAAGTGGCAAAGCTAGACTCCAAACCCACCATCATTTCTACTACCCCTTCCCTTCTCCCTCCTAGAAGACTTGGAGTGATTTATATCTCATACTTGGGCTGACAAATTCTCACAAGATAAATTGTAGCTATTAGAGCTCAGAGTGGGAATGTAGATCCTAAAGATGAGTCCTGAGATTTTTATCTAGATAAGTTATGACAGTCCATTGTGAGATATCTTGTGGTATAACTTGTACTTGTTAAAAGTGAACTGTCCTTTGTAGCTTTGATACACGAGTGGGAGAAGTGTTTTGTGACATGGTTGGTGTCATGTTTGTGCCAGTTACGGAGGATGTGTGCCCACCTTTCTTACAGTAGGTTTGTGGTTCCTTGTGATTCTCAGGTAATGGGTGGTGTAGTACCTGGAACTTGGTGACTGTCTTAAAACAAAGCACTCGCATTTAGTTTGGTGTGGTCTGCCTGGTTTTCTGAGCCCAAGTCAGAACCCCAGTTTGTGTGAAGGTAGAAATAAAGGATTGTCCACTCTTGTATAGAGGGCCGAGGTGGGGTGGAGTTGGGGTTGGGGAGGCATAGAGTCAGCCTTTGTGATAATCTTTCAATACAGAGAGACCCTGAAGTTAACATCCATAACATCCTGTCACCTGGTACTGCACCCATGACTTTCCCTTTCCTTTCCTTTAGCATTTTTCCTCCTGTTATTAAGAGATTTATAATGCATGCCAGTAGCTTTGTAAACAGACAAAAAAATTTACATTTTTTTTTTAAAAAAAAGAAAAACCTTCGCGTAACTTTTTTTAATTGAGTTAATGTAGTCTATGTAGGAGCTAGCTGGGAAAGAAAAGAACCCCCCATGGTCTATTCCTATGATGCCCTGTTTTACTCCCCCCCCTCCCCTTTTGTGCTTATAGATACTTTATTGGATGAACATAAAAGGAATGAACTTTTTACAGACAACTTTTGTAAAGTGTGTGGCGCAATGCTACAGTTTGAATCCCAAAGGATTTCACATTATGAGGTAAGCTGAAAGCAAAGAGGAATTATGTCCTGAAGTAGGTTGGTTTTTTTTTCTTTCCATGATCATATCCTTATACCCCTGTAAAAAACAGAGGAGAGAAATTATGAGCCTCAGGTGGGAAGCTCTTAGTTTGATCATTGGAAGGTAGACTCACAGACGTGACCTGAGCCTTCTCAGGACGAGGTCACTAAACATAAGAGAAGTTAAAATAGGGTGCAGATTTAGTGCTCTGACCTCAGACTCAGACCGTGGGGGAAGGAACCAAGTTCAACCCATTCCTTGTAGAGATGCGGAAACTGAGGCCCACAAAGGTCAAGTGCCAGCCAGCCAGGGAGTGACTTTGATGAAATGCCAGTTCTAGTTGTGCCTATTCAGTGATGATCTCAAGTCATTACCCTGTTTGCGGACATATTTGTGAAGTAACATGGAGCCACCAGGGGAGACCAGTGCCCTGGCAATATCCACATCACCTAACCCAGAGCATGTGCTGCCTGCCTTCCATTCCTGGTGGTTGGGATTCTGTGTGTAGCTCTTCTGGTGGCAGAGCCTGCTTCAGGGACAGACAGTGCTACCACATGCTCTTCATTGAACTGTATTTAGGTCCAGAGTTAGCTTAGGCTAATGTTTTTAATGCTGCTGTTATTAAAGATGTTTTGGTTGTGGATATTCAAACTATGTCCCAGTTTCTGTGCCAAGGGCTGGGATTACAAGTAGTACAGAAAGACAGTCGCTGACCTCAAAGAGCTTACATTCAGATGAGGAAGACAGCATTGTAAAAGGGAACTAAAAAGGAGAGTAAGAGAATGGTAGAGAAAGTGGCCCACTGGGTATCCCCTTGACTGGATGCCAAGGAGCCAGCCAGCCAGAGGGAAGGGCTTCCAGGTAGAGGGGACAGCCAGGGCTGGAGTGAGACTGGAAGAGGAAGGAACATTCCCAACCAGTCACCAAAGGCCAGATTTTCCAACTCCAACCTTTAGAAGCGTTTCCTTGTTGGGTTGCTGGGGTTATTCTTGTCAGTGCCAGATGGACAAGCTGGTCATTCAGAAGAGCTGCTAGAGTCCAAACCGTGGTGCTGGACTTTGTTTAATAAAGAGTTAGTGACTGGAAAGCCAGCGAAAGGCTCCCCGCCACTGCTCCAATAATGGCTGCTGATGGGCTCACAGGCCAAGTGGCAGGTTTGCTTTCTCACCGAGTCTTATCATCTCTTTTCCCAGGGCAAAAAGCACGCTCAGAAGGTTAGACTTTATTTCCAAATTCATGGAGAACAAAGTGAGGCCCAGGGGACCGATAAAAGAGGGCAGCTGGACTTTGTGACTCACCAGGTGAGTGCCCCATCTTGTATTGTGATGTTAAACAGGCTCCGAATCGTTGAATCTTTATAATTGAGACTGCGCTTGGTTTCAGACGGATGGGAGTGGAGTGGTGGACAAAAACAAATGTTGTGACCTCTGCAACATGATTTTTAGTTCCCCAGTTGTTGCTCAGTCTCACTATTTGGGGAAAGTTCATGCCAAAAAGTTGAAGCAGTTAATGGGAGAACATGCTCAGACGTCTCCACCAAGTTCTCAGCCAGACAAGGGTAAGGTTCCATTCACCTCTCTCTTCTGTACTCCCTATGCTCTCATTCTGTCGTTTTTCAAAGTTGGTCCACCATCTTTGGTTCTGGAAGCATCCGTGTGGGGAGGTGTCTCTTTGAAGGAATCCATTGCTAGTCTCCTAATTCTTTACTTTCATTGTGTCCCTAACATTGAACTTGGAAAGTATGATTGCCCATTGGCCTTGACCTCCCTTTTCATCTCAGGCCTCTCATCTGAGTAAAGCCAAATAAAAATGGGTAAATTAACTCTGCTTAACCTGGCCATTGTCTGGCAAACAAGCTGCCTACCTCCTTCCATGCTCCTTTTCTCCTTGCTTCTAATCAAAGTTAAATCATAAAGCATTATCCAACTGACTATATCAATCTCTCCCCTTCTCTGTTGTTAATCTCAGTTCTTTTCCTTTTCTGTACCTTCCTTCACTTCATACCATACCTAATCAGTATCTTTAAATGGTTATGGCCATAGCATACCCTAGGTAGATTTCCATTTACTCAGCTAACAGAGAGCAAATTACGTACCCCCATCTCCCTGTAAAGATCCAGAAAAGTTATATCATTATGAACAACAAACAGTTATTAAGCACTTATTGAAAAGCTTAAAATAAGATTTCTGATCTGGGGAGGGGGAGATGAGAGTCTAGTTGGGGAGACAGAACATGTGAAATATACTGTGAGGGCCTACCCAAGAGAACCTAAAATGGAGACATCTATTCTGAAATTGGATGGAAAACTGGAAACCCATCCAAACCTGGGAAAGCCAGTGTGGGTTTTGAAATGGAGAAGAATCTGAGGTTTGTGTCCTGTTATAAAGAGAGTGATTTAGCATATCTCTACCAAGTAATCCACCACTCTCTTACTGATTGCCCTGCTTTGGAGGAAAGGAATTCATTTCCCAGTATGGACTATTCACCAATGTAGCATACTCCATTGTCACCAAGTCATTTATATCAACTTCACATGCTGAAGCCAATGCCATGCAAAGCTTTGTATAGCATCAAGATGATGTTAGAGTACTAGATATTTATGTTGTTATCAGTCTTTCAAAATATATATTTTAGGTTGCATAAATTCATGATTAATTTTATCATGTGTATTATGCTTCATTAATTTTTCATTAGTATCAATTTTAGCAATCATGAGATAGCAGAGCAGTTCTCTTAGAGTGTGTTGCAAGCCCGGCCAAAGATGAACAGAATCATTATGTTCTATAAGAGTTAGGATGCTCTGACCTCAGTCCCCCAAACAGGTGGAAAGAAGATCTTTGAAATAAAATGAGGCTGGGAATATGTAGTTTGAGTAGTATTAAATAATTACTTGTTCTTGCAGATAGACTGATTCTTTGGCTGTTAAGAGTAAGCCAAGAAGAATGTGTCATCCTAGTCAGGTGTTCTAGTGGTTGTTTTGCCGTGCTGAGCTTTGCTTTCTCTAGTTCTTTGTCTACCAAGATTTTGGAAGCCTTTCTGCACAGAAAAATATGGTGACCAGGTTTGGATTCCAACACACACATGTGTAAACATGTACATTTACTCTGATCTTACTAGTCCTACTCAGTGGCTTTGAGTAGACAGACTAAGGATAGCAGATTTTTGAAGAGTTCCCTTGCTGTGAAAACGTTTTAAGTATGTTAGGTGAACAAATGTTTGTCACTTGAATTAAATGGATTTTTCTATTAAAATTCTATTTTATTCTATTTTCTGTAGATATTTGTAGGCATTAGGAGTCTGTTTTTCTCCCAGCAGGTCTTCCTCTTGCTGGTTGTGCCGGGCCAGAGCCACAATCCACTTCTGATAGAGCCACCACAGAAGTGGCTATGGAAGAAACCCCCCTGTCCTGTGGTGGCTCCACTTTGGATCTGAATGATCCAGATAGATACTGTGAACTGTGCTGTGCATCCTTCAACAGCCCGCTCATGGCACAGCAGCACTACCTGGGCAAGAAGCACAAGAGGAGTGAGGCCCGGAAGAAGATCCTGGAAGAGATTGGGCAGAAGACACTCCCTGCTGAATCCACGAACAGTGGTGAGTGGTAGGGTTACCCTGCAGCTTTCCTATAGCAAAGCCTGCAAATATGTATGCCCCTTTGCTCCTCTGCAGGAGGAGCCTCTATAGTCTAGAATTTAAAGTTTTGCACAAAGAACGATGAGGTAGTGCATTGGAAAAAGCATTAGATTTGGAGCCAGAGGTCCCGGGTTCAAATTTAGCTTCTGTGGCACCTGGGACAAGGCATTTAATTTCTCTAGGATTTGAGTATTCTCACTTGTAGAATGAGAGGATTGGAGACTTTTTAGATGCCTCTCAACTCTAAGTCAATGACCCGTACATAGAAAGCCCCTACTCTGTACCCACCACTATGTTGGTATTTCAGGCAGACCAAGCAGATGTTGCTTCTGCCCTCAGGAAACTTACTGAGTGATTGTATAGACCAGATTTACCTGAAAGCTCAGTGATCAGGTGCCAGGTTGTCTTGGACAGGCTTCAAATGCCAGAGGGATCCAGGGGGCTGCAGTCAAGTAGGTTTGAACTCATGGAGAATGTGAACTCCTAGGAGAGGTGAGATAGGATAATGTGAACTCCTAGGAGAGGTGAGATAGGATAATCGGACATCTCAGGCACTAGGAACATTATGAGCTAAGGTAGGAAGGCAAGAATGAGCTTGGGATATGCAAGGAACAGTAAGGAGGTACTTGGTTACTCTTCTCACAACCTACTCTTTTATTCACTCAATTTTATCCTACCCACTTATCCATTGTATCTTCCTTTCCATATTCTTGTCACCCACCTTCCTCCATCAGTCAACCAAAATGACTTTGTTGAATACCTCCTATCTTCAGAGAAGTTGGTTTAGCTAAATGCTAAAGGTAGAGTTAAAGTAGAATTTTGGAGATATAACAGAATTTGAGAGTTTTAAGGGAATTAATTGACTGTCTAGTCCAAACCATACCTGAAAGGGAGTCCTCACTGCAGCATGTCCTAAGGTGCTCACGGAGGCAACTTATCCCACCCATGGGATGGTTAGGAAGTTCTTCCTCATAACAAGTCTAAATTTTCTTCTTTGCGTTTTCTAGGGCCAAGGAAGACAAATTTTGTCTTCCTTTTACATGATGATGGCCTTTCAGACAGTTTTCTCCAAGCTAATTTCTCCAGTTTCTTCAGACTCTCCTCATTTGGCAAGAGCTTAGGACCCTTCCCATCCCCCTTGTCCCTTCTTGATTCTCTCCAGCTTATCTGTATCTTTCCTAAGCCATTGCCCCAGAACCAAACTCAGTACAACAGGTATGGCCTGATAGGGTAGAAACAGCAAGATGATCCGCCCCTCTTCCTTCAATCTCTGTCTCTCTTAGATGGCCTGAGACCACCTTAGCTTTGGGGGCTGTCGTATAGCATGCTGGACTCATCCTACGTTTGCCATGTACAAAACCCCCTGGAGCTTTCTCACACAAACTACTAACTGTTCCTCCCCCATCTTAATACTTGGAACACTGATATTTTTTTTCCCTCCCCATGTGTATGAGTTTACATTTATCTGTATTTATTCTCATCTTGGGAGATTCTGCCCAACAGTCTGCCCTCTCGGGATATTTCTGGATCCTCACTCTATCATCCATTATGTTAATTATCTCTCCCAACTTTATGTCATCTGCAGATTTGATGAGCATATCATTTATATTTTTATCCATGTCACTGATAAAAATGTTGAAGAACACAGATACCTGGAACACTTCTGCTACAGTGACTACCATCTTTGACCATTCATCCAGTTCCAAATCCATTTAATTGAACTAAAGCCACATGTCTCCCAGAAATTGAAGGTTTCATTTGGTTACAGACTCTATTCTCTCTCTCTTTTTTTTTAAATTGAGACATTTGCCAGTCTCCAGTCCCATGGTATCCCTCCCCCATTCTCCATGATTGCCAAGTGGCTTGACAATCATATTCTCGAGTTCTTTCAGTTCCAGGAATGTTGTTCATCTAGATGAGATGTTCACACTCATCAAGGACAGCCAGGTGCTCTCACTTTACTGAGCTTGGGTATTCTCTGTTAGCTATTTAGGTACAATCCTTTCCTTTCCAAAGATGAAGACAGCAAGCATGCCTCTTTTAGAAAGGCCCTGCTAGATCTCTTAAGTTTCCAGCCCTGAGGGGCTTTGAAATGAATAACTCCAAGTTTTGAGACTGCTTTGCACTAGGTCTAGTGTTAGAAACATATGAATTGACACCCTATGGAGGAAGGAGTGTTTAAGAGCCCTGGCTACATCTCAAAGTAGAAAGTCTTAACTTCCTCACAGACCTAGTGAGCCCAGGTGTAAGATGTTTTTGCTAATACACTCACTTCAGAGCCTAGTCAGCCCTTCTCTTTCCCACTCTGTGCTTTCATTTCCTCTTTATCTTCCTTGGTAAGGGAGCATTTCTGTCTTCTCCCTCAGTCTTTTTTCCCTATTGTCCATCCCTCTGCTTTCCCTTTATTCTTTCTTCTCTATCTGTTTTTGGTAACTGCTCATAGTAATAGAGAAATTAGATGTGCAAAATATATTTGTTGTCTTTAGTCTCTCCTGAGCTCTTTTCTCTTAGCTCCAACTAATCCTTATATTTCCACTTGAATGCCTTGCGGTCATCACAAATTCAGCATTTCCAAAACTAAATGAATTTTCTTCCCCTTCCCCCCATATCTCTCAGTCTGTCAGTGGAGCTGCCATTGTTGTCACTCAGGCTGGAAACCTTAGAAGGATATTCAATCTGCTCTCTTGTCTCTTTCCCCTGGCCGATAAGGCCCACCAGCTGTTCCCTAGAGATGCTTCTTCTCAGTCCTGTCCTCTATGTTCCAAATCCTATACCCTGATTTAATCTAACATCTAAGGCTGTCTACAGGGTGACTTTTCTGAGTACAGTTGCTTCATCTGTTCAGTGTTAAATAGCACCCACTTTGTGCAAAGTTGGACCGTGATAGACACGTAAACAAGGCCCAAGTTTAAAAGTCCCTGTCCTGAGCAGGGCACTCACATTCTAATGGGAAATAGAACACACATGCCAAAGTAAGACCAAGGTAATTCGAGGAGGGAAGAAGTCAGTTGGGGAAGGGATGTGGAGCCACATCAGTGACACTTCTTGTGGAGTCATGAGCTGAGCTGAGGTCTGAGAAGCAGACAAGGTCAGAAGGGCACTGTTGTGAATGCAGCAGGACAGGAAGTACAGAGGTCCAGTTTGGCTAGAACATAGCGCGTGTACAAGGTAGGAAGGGGAGAAGACTGGAGAGAAGGGAATCAGAAGGACTTGGGTGACTGGGCAAAGTAGATGGGTTTTTGCTGACTGATGGTGGAAAGAAGGTGAAAAAAAAAAGAAACTACTTTCTCTGCCACAAGAAGGGATCTTTGAGTGGGAGAGGAGAGAACAGAAATGAATAATAGGGAATGGAAACCCAGGATATGGATGGAGAGATTAAGAAAACTACCCAGCTGCCCTTTGTGGCCCAAATGAATTATATCCCAGTTATGGAAAGAACGAGCAGATGTGATTGGGACAGTTGGAGCCAATCATGAATGACTCCTTGCCTCAAGGGGATTCAGGTGCTTGTTCCCAAGGTCCTTTCCAGCTCTGAGATAGGACAATTCTTTTGAATTATTTTTTAAAAGATTTTTATGTTACCCTAAAAAGAATTACTGTTGTTTTCTGTAAGTTAGCATTCTTTGATGGTCAGTAAGTCAGTATGCATTTATTAAGCCATTACTGTGTGCCAGGCACTGTGCTAAATACTAGGTTTACAGAAAAAAGGCAAAAACTTCCCCTGCCCACCAGGAGCTCCCAGTCTAATGGAGAAGACAAGATGCAAACAACTGTGTTTATGTACAGTCAAAGGAAAGTAATCTTAAAAGGGAACACACTAGCATTGTCAAGTTAACAGGCATTTATTAAGTGCCTACTGTGTGCCAGACACTGTGCTAAGTGCCAGGGATACAAAAAAATGGCCAAAAATGATTGAGTAGTAAAAAGCTTGTGAGATAGAACTAACAGAGGAGTAGAAAGGTCACTGGACTCAAAAGGCCAACTGTATTCCCTTCTTACCTCCACATCTGCCCCTTCCTCTACCCTCTGGTCCACAACCTCCTTCATAACCCTGGCCCCACTCCTCCTCCTGACCCAGATACAGGGCTTCTTAAACTTCTTCTGCTTGTGACCCCTTGACAGTGGTGACACCTTTTTGTGTTTGGGTGTTAGCTTGTGTTGCGTGGCCCGAGGGCATGAACATGGACAAGCTCTGCCAGAAACACCTCGGATTCATTATGTGGTTGACTTTTCATTAGTTTTTGGTCATTGGGTATTCAGAAACCTTTTACTGTTATCAGGTGGAGTCATGACTCACAGTTTAAGAAGCACTGATAGAACACATTAGCCTGGAACCATCAAAGTCCTTCCCTAATATTGCTGCCAGCCCACCTCAACTGACTCATTTGCCCCTACGCTACTACTTAGACATGCCATCAGTTCATGTTAGCTTCACTTGGATCCAGCCCTTTCCTTCCAGTGGTCCAGAAGGCAAGTTCCAGGACTTTCCGTATCTGGGGCCCCCTCCCACTCCATCTCCCCAGGCCAGCATTGCCCAGAAGGCAGAGGCTCAGGAATGACTTTGTCCATGAACTCTTTTTAAGAGGAGACTAGCTGGGCAAGTATTCCTAGCTCCAGCGGGTGTCTTGGGGATTCTCCACCACTGTCCCAGCTATTTCCATCTTTTGGGCCAGGAACTCTCACTCTCATGTATGGTCTCTGATCTGTGCTCAGGAGAAGAGCAAAGGCCAAGAGTGGTAAGAAGCTCTCCTCTAGGGATTCAAGTGGGAACACATAGTCCCTGAGCCTCAGTAATAGTTTCTGGGGGAGGCAAAGAAATCCTGCCTCTCTACACCCTATCCCACCCCCAACCATGGCTCTCTCAGGATCCATTCTCCCAACACAGGCAGAAGGATAAAGGCAGAAAGAAAGCCAGTAAGCTGATCAGGCCATTGTGGAGAGGAGGGTTTCCCTCAGCAGTGCTTCCTTCCAGCAGTTCAAGCCAGTCATTACATCTTGGGACAGTTCTGCCCCTTGATTGGTGCCCAAGATTAGGGCTGGAGTCCAGCCTCCTAAGAGCGAGTTGGTGGTGCATTGGGTAGACTGCTAACCAAAGCACAGGGCCGGAGTCAGGAGGATGTGAACTCCAAGTCACTGCTCCTCTGTCTGCCTCAGTTTCCTTAACTATAAAATAAGGGTAATAATAGCACTCATCTTCCAAGGTAGTTGGGAATACCAAATGAGATGATATTTGTAAAGTGTTCAGTGTAGTGCCTGGCAAAAAGTAGAAACTTTAATAAAGGCTTGAGTTCCCTTCCTCCTCTCCCCCACTAAGAAGCAGCTTTAACCAAATACTTCATTGTGGGGCAACTACCAGTCACTGAGACTTTGTCCTCTTGACAAAGTTAGTGGGTATGGCTCATCAGCTTCATCATCTCTTGATGAACTCTCTTTTAAATTACTATTTAAATATGTGGCTGGTTGATTAGGATAACACTTTTAGGTTCTGAATAGGCTCCCCCTCCCCATTTAAAAGAAGTTTTTGCCGTTTGGGAGTCAGTAAATATAATTGAGCAATTCCTGTATTCCTGAGTATTAGATGCCATGAAATCTTGTTAAAAGCCATTGGAAAGTTGTAGTGCTTTGAGGACCCTAGGAATCATCTGATTCAGACCCCTTGTTTTACAGATGAGGGAGTGGAAGCAGCTGCACAAGATCCAGCTATGGGCGGAACCCAGACCTCTGGACACTGTCCAGTCTGCTTCCACAACGGTCAGAGAGGGCAGTGGACAATAGTGGGCCATCTGAGAGCCCTGGAGGGAGAAGTTCACTGTTTGGGACTTTGATTGGGTGTAAACCTCCTGAAAGGTGTGAAGGGAGGGGGGGTATGGTTCAGGCCTTGGTATTAAACCCCTTTGCCTTGATTGAGTCAGTGGACTTAAAGTTCTGTCTGCCACAAAGAACTGGCTTGGTAGGGGGTGAAGCTAGGAAATAAAGCATGAAGAAAAAGGGACAATATAAAAAGACATATTAGAGAGGAAATAGATAAAGGAGGAGGTGACAACTTAGCAAAAAAGGCAGAAGAAGTCAGGGGTCTCATTGGATTCTGGGCTGTTTGGTGGTCTGAGCTGGCCCTGGCAGAGCAAGGGGATAGAGGCAGCTGATGGGCCACCTTCCACTGCTTGAGCCCCCTGCTCAGACTCCTTTCTTGGTCTTGTCATCATCATCATCACCATCATCATCATCTCTGAGGCATTCCTAAGACTCTGAAAGCTGGTTGGGGATGTCCAGGAGATGATCTTGAGCTCAGGTATGTCCATCGCCCACAAGCTGTACCCAAGAGGACAATGGTTTTCCTGAATTTAGTCAAAGGTTTGGGGAAGGAGAGCAGTAGAGCCTCAGAGAAGGGAGAAGCAGAGTGAGAGCCCTGGGGGCAGAGCTGGTCTGTCTTTGGGAGCCACTTTGGGCAGCCTGACTCATAGTGGTGGTCCCTGGTAATGGGATCAGATAAGTGGGTTTCTTCTTGATGTGTCTGCATACTGACATTAACCTGAATTCTGTGTTCTTTCAGCACTTGGTGTGGGTAACTACATCTGTCCCATTTGTAGTATCACCCTTACATCTATAGAAATGTACCAGTCCCACATGCAAGGAAATAAACATCAGATTAAGTAAGTAATTCTGTGACAACACTCCTGTGACCTGGGTGATTAGGGTCCCTGTACATTAGTGTGTGCCTGCAGATTTTCCTTTTGTGTGAACAGATCCTAGACACCTGAGGCGCCTTATCCTGGCTTACCTATCTTCCAGTGGCCTCTAGAAAGAAGCTTCCAGAACATCCCAGGCTGGGCCAGGAAGGCAGGCTCCTGACTTTGCAGCCATGTTTGCTAGCTCAGTCAGGTTGGGCCAAGGGGCTGAGACAGGTCTCCTGGCTTGGGTCAGGGGCTTCTTTGGGTTCAGAAGCATCAGCTGGAGGACTCTGCAGCAGGAGAGTTGACTTTTGAGGTTTGAGTATCAAAGTGGTGGGGTTTAAATCAAAATCTAGTATTTCTGTTTTCCTTTTTTTTTTTCTAGTTAGGAAACTTATCTTTTCTGGTTGTTTTTTTTTTTAATTTGAGCACTGAATTTTTGGGTAAACTGCCCTGGTCTTCTCTGTAGTTCTTATCTCTCTTCTGGAGGCATCGGAAGGAGTTGTTTGTACTCAGAAATGCTCAGTGGCTCTGAAGTGCTTCAACAGGCCCATCTCTCAGGCTGGGTCTGCTGGGAGCTTCTGTCCCCTTCTTGTGGCATTAAAGTCATCAACATTTCAGGGAGAATCCATATTCTTTTTCTCTTTATGCTGTGCTTTTTGTTCTTCTACAAGCTTTCTTATGAAACTTGTCAGTGCCACACCCCCTTGCCTGGCCTTCTCACCCTGCGTCCCAGCCCCTGACACTGTAAGAACCAGGCTGAGGGCACCGTGGATACTTTGGTTCTCACCTAATTCACAGAAGTGGAAAGAAATTAAAACCCTTCCATGGAGAACTGTAATATCACTCTATCTCACCTCACATCGTACACTGAGCCCTCCAGATGGCTGTTACGTCAGCGTATGTATCCATGTGCTTTAATCAAGCTGCACCGGGCTCAGGTTGGTAAGGGGACCCAAAGCTGACTGGCTTCACATCCACAAAGGCCTGCACAGCTAGAATGATAATCAGAGTCTACACAAAGAGAGGGGAGGGAAGATGCAACCAGGCATTTTGTAGGAAAAAGACTTGGGGGGGCCTAGTGGCCCACAAGCTCAATGTGAGAGGTATGGCATGTGTGGTATGATGTGTGGCATGGCTTGGCATCCCAGGAGGGAAGGTGGCCTTGGGTTACATCCTAAGAAAGACAGCAACAAAGGAGGGGGAGAGGTCCCTGCACTGTTCTCTATCCTGGGCTGGCCTCACGTGGAGTATGATGTCTATCTCTGAGCACATTTTAGGAACATGAGCACTGTTTTATCCAAAGAGAAATGACCCAAATGATAAAGGGACTTGATACCATGAAATAAGGAGGAAGTCAGGGAGTTTATCCTTCAGAAGAAAAGATTTTGGGGAGTGATTGTAGCCATCTTCACACCTTTTGCAAGGTTGTTGCACTCAGTCTGTTTGGCTCTTGGGGGGAGAACAGAGGAGGTGAACCTCCCAGGGGGGACAGCTGGACTCTGTAGAGCTGAGCAAAAGGGAGTATAATGAGTTCCCTGTCACTGGAGGTATTCAGGCAAAGGCATATTGATGGGAAGGTTCTAGAGGAGGTGAGCACTTCAGAGGCAAACTGGATGACATGATCCTGAGTTCCTTTTCTGTGATTTTATGAGTACACACGTTATTCTTATTTAACTTAGTAAACCAAAATTTTCAAAAATAAGATTTCTTGTTCCTGGCCACGCAGTATGTCCCTATGGGAATTTCCAGGACCCTCTTTTCATACCTGTCTTCAGAGGCCCAAAAACCAAGTAGCTAGTCTGATCTTTGACAGTGATCTGAGCCTTCAGGATGTGACAGGGACTAGGCCATGTTGTCTTGGGGCCCCTTTTTTCTGCAGCCCAGAAAATCCTGGCAACACTTGTATCTCCTAAACAGAGTGGGGAAGAGAGCCCAAAGTGATCCAACTCTGGATCAAGTTGATTTGTGAGTGAGCTGGAGACCCTGGGGACATCTAGAAGTAGGGTTGGGCCAGTTTTTTGGATTTTATATCTCAGTTGAGGAACACAGAATTTCAAGCTGGGAAGGAACTTGAAGATCATCTAGCTAACCCTCTCGTTTTACAAATAAGGAAACTGAGACTGAGGGAAGGGAAATGACATGCCCACACAGTAACCAGTAAAGCTGGGATTCAAACCCGGGTCCTTTGGCTCCAAATCCAGCTGTGTTCCATTGGCTTCCACTGCTTCCTTGAGCCTAGTGAATTTTTGAAAGGACATGTTTTAAACAAAGCAGCCCAGTAACAAGACCTTTCTCCTTCTTCTTTCCTTCAGAGAATCCCTCGTTGTCAACCTAATGAAGAATTCAAAGAGAACCTTTCATTCTTTCCAAGATGAGCTGGCTGACTACATCCAGGTCCAGAAAGCCCGAGGGCTGGAACCTAAGACTTACTTTAGGAATATGGCAGAGGGGCGCTTTGAGATGGAGAAGTACAAGGAGGAGCATGATGCCACACCCCAGAGCGTTCTGGCGACATATGAGCAGAGACTCCCTCCTGAGACTTTCCAGACCTGCCCAGGAACATATGCCCTCACTCGAACAGTTGAGAACACATTGTCCCATTGGTCACCAGTCCATGACAGCAGACTCAGGCTGGAATCTCTTGACCACTGCCAGCCCAGCAAGGTAGAGTTCTCAGAAAAATTAATGGCCTTGGGGCCTGCTCAGCAGGATGATAACTCAGACCCATCCAGCATCTCCTCCGACAACAGCACCAATTCCTACCAAGCAGGTCAGAAACCAAAAGTGACTCACCGGAGGAGGAAGAATAGGAGGCATCTAAGGGAGGAGAGAGAAGACCGGGCAGACGAGGAAAAGAAGAGGAAGAAAAACACAGAGGACAAAGACTCAGGCAAAGACCACAAGGCTGTCCGGAGGAGGAAGGCTGAGTCAGATGCCACCAGTGGAGGTAAGCCAAAGCATAGGAAAGAGAGAAGAAATCAGGAAGTATCCACCAACAAAGAAGACCGAAGACACCGGAAGGAGAAGAAGGAGCCCCTGGCCGGGAGGACGGAGGAGGAGATGTTGTGGGACGAGTCCATCCTGGGCTTCTGAGGCTTCTTGCCTGATTGGACCGCCTGCCTTTGAGAGGCCACCGGAAGGTGTTCAGCCTGTTCTCCAGCACTTTAAAATGGGAAGAAACAATTTCTCTTAACATTTTCTAAAAATGATTTCACGAAAATGCCTTGTTTTTTACAGGTAATGCTGCTTCATTTTGTATGGAAGACTACTTTTCTTCCCCAGGTGGCAATGATGTCCTTGAGTTATCCCATATTTCCAATGACCTTTCTGAATTTCTTTCTTGCTTAGGTTCCTGTTAGTTTGGGTTAAGGTTTGGTGTTTTGTTTGCTTTGTTGTTTTTTTAAGAGACTATATGGAGCAGTGTAGGATTATTTTTTTCCATGTTTAACTTAATTTACAGTGTATTTTCCAGGTCTGAAAGTAAAAATGACAGGATAAAGTCAGATAGACATAGTTCAGAATGTTCTCAAGTAAATAATACTGACCAGAATTCAGCACGCATTCAGGAAGTATTCATATTAAAAATATTCTAATTTTAC
Source organism: Bettongia penicillata ogilbyi (assembly GCA_023548195.1). Classification (NCBI taxonomy): domain Eukaryota; kingdom Metazoa; phylum Chordata; class Mammalia; order Diprotodontia; family Potoroidae; genus Bettongia; species Bettongia penicillata. Next base: position 415,733 of record JAJHZJ010000903.1, read on the forward strand.
ATGCTGTTCTATATAAATGATGTCTTCCCTTTATAATATAGTTGTATCTTTCACTGAATGATTTGGACTTAGTACTTCATTCCTCTGTTATTTGACCACAACAACTGCTCTGCCCACAGCTGGTAAGGAGGAGGTAGGTGCCTGAGCAGGGAAGCCTAAGTTGATTAGAGCAGTGCTTCTTAAACTGTGGATCTTGACCCCATGGGTTAAGAAAAATTTGGCAACATAAAAGATTTTCGAACATGCAGTAACCAAAAGTTAATTAAATTCAAACACATAATGAATCGGAGGTGTTTCTGGCAGCACTTGCCCATTTCTGGCATCGGGCAACTTCACAGCAGCCTCAGTTTTGAACCCATGGCATTCAGCTTTGTATTGCCACGCAACACCAACAAACTCTGTCAAAATGGGAGGAGTCCAAGTGGTTGTGAGTGGGAAAGGTTAGTTTAAGAAACCCTGGATCAGAGGGCTCTTGCTTATTGAAATGCTTTCCGCCTCAGGAAACATGGACAGGAAATTCTCCCACCCAAAGACACTATTCTTGCCACACAGAACATAGATTCGACTGTCTAAACACACAAAATGAGGCCGTACTTTGGGATCACTCTCACTAGCAGTCTGGCTCAGTGGACTCAGAGGGTGGGGAACTGTTGACCCTTTCCCAAGACTATGGTGTAATCTTCCCATCCTGCCTGAGCCCTGTCTCAGTCCCTGCATAAATAAAGCCCAAGTACTAAAGGCGCATTGGAAAAGGTGGAATCAACCTGCAGTGTTATGTTTGTCTTTTTATATGAAGTTGAATATAGAATCACAGAATTTAGAGACAGAAATGGCCCAGCATTTCTCAAACTGTTTGGTCTCAGAACCTCTTTACACCCTTAAAAAGTATGGAGAACCCCAAAGAGCATTTGTTTATGTAATTTATAGCTATTCATATTGACCATATTTGAAATTAAGACACGTTAGAATTATTTTGAAAATGTTTTGACCTTAAACCTTCTAAAAAGGGCTCAGGGACCCCTGTTTTGAAAAGTGATGATCTAGCTCAATATCATTTCACAGATGAGTAAACCTTGATCCAGAGAAACAAAGTCACTTGCCTGAGGTCCCCCAGCAGGTTAGGGGCAGAGCCTGGTCTGTTGCTGGCCTCCTGGCTCCCTTTACCTCACCCCTCTTTCCATCATACTGAGCTGCATCAGGCCAGCCCATCCATTGCTTCCCCAACCCTTGTTTAATTACTCTTATTCCCTCTGAGAAAAACTCAGTGATTGACCAGATTTGCATCAGTTTAGTCCGTGCCAATTCTATGTCCTGATTTTTCAGCATTGTATCTGAAGCAAGCCCCCTGGGACAGCTATTATGGCTTGTACCATTACCTGTATGTTCTCTTTGAAATTAATTGAAAACATTCCTGGCCATGATGAAGGAAGATGCGTTTGAAGAGTAATACAGTTTCTCCTGGCTTACCTCTCTCCCTGACCTTTGAAAACCAAGCACCATTCACAAAGGGCCTTGTAGATGATCATAAACTCTGCTGACCATGTAGGCCAGGGGAGGAAACCCAGAAGTGTATAGGACACAGCCTCTGCCCTAATGAGGCTTACAGTCCAGAATGGGGCCAGGAACCATTAAGTACAGGCAATTCTACCATAATTCAACATAGACATTCCTAAAAATCATCCCTTCGTGCAAACCACACAAAACTACAAGTCTTATGGGGAAAAGGGGTTCAAGGTATAACACACAAAAACTTTTTCATTATCACATTTTTTAAAAAGCTAGAAACCTAAATAAAAATGATAACACTATTTTAGACATGTTAAATGGTTAAACACATAAATATTACAATAGCTAGTAGTAATAGCTGGGACCAGGCCTGCACTGCTGTTGACTTGGAGAGAGGACGGACCGGGGGAGGCAAGGGAGTATGTGGGTCCACACCAGCCTTCCTCAGCCCATACTTCCTGCTACACCAGGAGATGCACAATAAATATGGCACTTAACGTCTTTAGGATGTTGAATGACTTGTTTTTTTAGTATGCCCTGAAAAGTTCACAAGAGGAAACAGAAGTAACTCATACTTGCATGTGACTTTGTGTTCCTATATGACTAGGGTTCAGATGGATAAAACCTTCAAGTATGAAGTCATGCAACAGCAGACACAAAATTTGCATGATGCTCAAATTATTCCCTAATATATCCATCTAGTTGGAGCAAATTAGCATTTTTCAAAGCTACAGTAATCATAGCAGAATTTCCTGTACATGATGAATGCATGAGATAGAAAAAAGTGGTACGTGAGGTCTAAGGGAGAAAGACAGCCACTTATATGATGCTTTGTGCCTATTGGCCCCAGCTTGCTGGAGCATTTACAGTGGGTTCTGAGGGGTGGGTGGGTAGGACTTCGGCACGGGAAGTGTGAGGGGCAGGAACATATTCCAAGTACAGAAAACTTGATTTGAATACCCAGTGGTATTTGGTCTGAGGGAAACGTTTTTGGAGGGCACTAGTATGAGGAAAGGCTGGAAAGGTAGGGTGGTTCCGTATCGGGGAGGGCTCTGACGTGCAGCAGTAATAATTTTTACATTTCTCCAGTTATCCTCAAGATGACTGGTTTTGGAGTCACATCCCTTGGTGGGTCCTCCGGACTTTCTTGCTCGATTCTAGCCACAACCCCCCTCCCTGTGGTGAAATGGAACTCTGCAAATACCTGAATAATTAAGTGACTACCCTTCTTAATCCTGCTTTCAGAAGGCCTAACTTCAGACATCTCTCCTGTCCTCCAATGGATTTGATGAATCCATTTTTTTCTTATACTTTGTCAAGACCCTATTTATAGGAACCTACGTTCATGCTTGCACACCTAACTGCTTATTAGGGCCTGTTGTTATTTAGTCATCTCAGTCACGTCTGACCCATTGGTCACTGACTAGAGGACAGAGAAATCCAAAAACCAAGTGCATCTTTGAAGAAAAATATCTTGGCTGCAGCTAACATTGTTACCCTTTCCCAGCGTTTTCCTCTGCTGGATGACTTAATAAATTATTTAATCTTTAACTAACTGCAAGAGGTACGGTGGCTATGGGTAAGGTTCAGGTTTCTGCCCTTTCTACATTATATCCTCGAGAAGAGCTCTAGAGGTCATGTAGTAAGTACCCTGCCTCTGGCAAGAACTGTACTAACCCAGAGTGGAGGGCAAAGGCTTTGTCATCTATATTTTGGTGCCAGTGCTCAGGTAGCATGCTATTGTATGGGAGAGAACAGGAGGAAGGCCAGGCAGCTTTGAAGATACCGGACTGGCCTCAATAATTTTAAAAGAAAAGCCAAGTGAACATAATAGAGATTTGCAGTTTCATGTACAATCCCCTTTTTTCTGTTCTACTATGCATATAGCAATATATATATACATATATATTTATGGAAATATCTGTTATATATGGTGTTTTTTAAGTTCAGAATTGAAATATCACATGATGGAGTTGAGTAGAAAAGCATGTATAAATGAGAATAACCAGAGAATAATGCTGTAAAAGAATGCTCCCATCCAGTATATGTGGAATATGACATATATTGTCAAACATTGGGGATGTGTTACTTTGGTTGAATTGCTCCCCCCTTCTTTTTAAATCTTTATTATAAGAGAGGGCACAGGGGTGGTATATTTAGAAATTAATGTGATATAAAAACAAAATGTCAATAAAAATAATTTTCAGAAATGAAAAAATACTCCTTTCCATGTGTTTCATTGGGGGAGAAATTGTCTTTCCTTTTTTTTCATGTCTAAAATTAATTATTCTTAATTATTTATTGCATTCTTGTAATTATAATTATATTTTAAGTATAATTACATATAATACATACTTGTATATTGTGTGTAATATATGATTTTTTAGGTTTTTACTATAGAATTATATCTATATTGTATTCTATTGTTTAATTTTTTAATATTTTTAAATAATTAGATTTATTAGTACACATTATTTTCTGGCCTCCTCTCAATGGAAAAATAAAATGCAAACAGGCATAGTCAGTCAAAACAAACACACATTTGCCATGTCCAAAACTGTGTGTCACTCTGTGCCCCAAGTCCCTCACCCCTCTCAGTACTGAAAAGCATGCAGACATCATCACTGGTCCTTGGGAGGGAGTTGGTCAGTGCATTGATCAGGGTTCTTTCAAAGCCCTTTACAAGGGGTTCAAACCTCATATCCCTGGGAGGTAGGCAAGGTAAACCATCCTTTTAGCAAAAGAGGAAATGAGGCTCAGAGAAGGGAGGAGACTGTACAAGGTCATAGCTAGTTAGTGGCAGAGACTCTCTCTCTAGGGTTAGGGGCATGGTTAGGGCATGGGGACTGTAGTCAGGAAGACCTGAGGTCAAATGCACCTCAGACGGCAGATAGGTAACTCTGGGCAAATCACAATGTCAATTTACCCTTTTGTAAAATGGGGATAGTACCTACCTCACAGGCTTATTGTGAGGATCGAATGAGAAAAAAATTATAAAGTGCTTAGCAGAGTGTGTGGCACATAGTATGAACTGTATAAATATTGTTGTTCGGTTGTTTCAGTCACGTCCATTTCCATTGTGACCCCGGTTGGGAAGGGTTGTTGTTTTTTTTACAGAGATACTGAAGTGGTTTGCCATTTCCTTCTCCAGCTCATTTTACAAATAAGAAAACTGAGGCAAAAAAGGGTTGCCCAGGGTCACACAGCTAGTCAGTATCTCAGGTCAGATTAGAACTCATGAAGATGGGTCTTTCTGACTCCAGACCCAGAACTCTATGCACTATGGCGCCCCCTAGTTGCTGCATATAAATGCTAGCTATTATTAATATAGACCAGAAGTTCCCAAACTCCTTTGGATTACCACTCCCTCTAAAAAAAATTACTCAGCACTATCCTGGAAATCTACTTTCTTTAACCCTTTAATTTTTTTTAAAATTTGTATCATTTCAAAATATATATAGTTTTTTAATGACACATCTTAAATTATATAATTTATTGTAAATTTGTGGGGTTTTCCTGCATTGAAATTTTGATGATGAAATATCATAACCATATAGTATCATATTGTAAACAGCTATCACACACACATATTCTTATCAATGCATGCTGGCCTTCCCAATAATGGGCCACATGCTCCCCTGCCAACATTTGCTTATTAAGACCTATTGGCAGACTTTGACTGCTGATCCATTATAACTTGTATGTTGTGTGTTTATATGGAAAATAATGTAATCACTATGACTTTAACTCTATTATGCAACAGATGAAACATGAACAGTTTTTCAAAATTTTTTTCTCTTATGCATCTACTCCCCCCTTATTTTTATTGAATGTTCCCCCAATTGCACCCAAGGCTACCCCACCCATCATTCCAGTACCCCTCAGAGGGCTGTATTGCCCACTTTGGGAACCTACGAATATACTATACACTCAACCCCTACCCCTTAGAATGTAAGGAGCAGAGATTGCTTCGTTCTTTGTATCTATATCCTGAATAGCCAGCACAGTGCTTGACACAAAGTAGGTATTTAATAAATTCTGGTTGATTTACTGATGCAGGATGCTCCAAGACCTTTCTTCACCATGATCCTGGCAAGGAAAGTAGTACAAAAATTCATGAAGCCTAAGCAAATTAGGAAAGCAAGGAATAGTTTACCTATCTGGTGTATGGAGAAAGGAAGAATTTACAAGCAAACCAGAGATAGAGAACATTATGATATGCAAAATGGATAAAAAGTTTTTGCACAGTCAGCCAATGCAATCAAGGGAAGCAGAAAGCTGGGAAACAATTTTTATAGCCAGTGTCTCTGATGATGGCCTCATTTCTAAACTATATAGAGAACTGAGTCAAATTTGTAAGAATACAAGCCATTCCCCAATTGATAAATGGTCAAAGGATATGAACAGGCAGTTTTCAGATGAAGAAATTAAAGCTATCTATAGTCACATGAAAAAAGTGCTCTAAATCTATTGATTTGAGAAATGAAAATTAAAACAACTCTGAGGTACCACCTCACAACTATCAGATTGACTATTATAATAAAAAAAGAAAAAATGATAAATGTTGGAGAAGATATTGGAAAATTGGAACACTAATACACTGTTGGTGAAGTTGTAAACTGATTCAACCATTCTGAATAGCAATGTGGAACTATACACAAAGGGCTATAAACTATGCATACCCTTTGACCCAGCAATAGCACTATTAAAGCTGTATCCCAAAGAGATCATAAAAATGGGAAAAGGACCCACATGTACAAAAATATTTATAGCAGCTCTTTTTGTGGTGGCCAAGAATTGGAAACTGAATGGATGCCCAATCAATTGGAGAATAGCTGGACAAGATGTGGTGTATGAATGTAATGGAATACTATTGTGCTATAAGAAATAATGGGTAGGCAGATCTCAAAAAAAACAACCTAGATTTACATGAACTGGTGCTGACAGAAGTGAGCAGAACCAGGAGAATATTGTACGCACAGCTACATTTGATAGACTTAGTTTTTCTCAGCTTTGATAGACTTAGCTTTTAATCTATTTCTCAATAGACTTTGATAGCCTTAGCTTTTCTCAGCAATGCAAGGACCTAAAACAATTCCAAAAGATTCATGATGGAAAATGCCATCCTCATCCAGAGAAAGAACTATGGAGTCTGAATGCAGATTGAAGCCTGCCTCTCTCTCTCTCTCTCTCTCTCTCTCTCTCTCTCTCTCTCTCTCTCTCTCTCTCTCTCTCTCTCTTTCTCTCTCTCTCTCTCTCTCTCTCTCTCTCTCTCTCCTCTCTCTCTCTCTCTCTCTCTCTCTCTCTCTCCTCCCCCTCCCTCCCTCCCTCTCTTTCTTTCTTTCTTTTTGTCATGGTTTTTCCCTTTTGTTCTGATTCTTCTTTCACAGCATGACTAACGTGAAGTGTTTTCTTAAAAAAAAAAGAATTCATGAGGCTCAGAGAAAAAAAGTGTTTTCTTCCAAGGTCACAGAGCTTGGAACTGGTTCAGCTAGGATATTTGGTTTTCCTGGCGCTTTCCCCATTATGTCCCAGTATCTCAGAATCGAGGTACCTTAGTTCCAGCGACTGAATGCTGGAACTCTTACTATGAACAGCACCCAATCCTAAGTGACCACATATGGACCATGTATGTGGAAAACTCGCTTGGAAGTAGCAAAGGCAAGCTTCACCCTACTTGTCTACTTGCCATGTCATTGTTCAAAGGACCTGGATCAGGGACACCTAGAACATTTGAGTTATCCCACCACTGTTGACACTTATAATGTGATGGTTGGATTTTCCCCATCCCCTAGCTGGTCCCCACAGTGAGATAAGAAGCCCATCACAGGCAGCCTTTTTGAAGCACTCCCACAGTGGGAGCAACACCAGGTGTGCCAGTCCTGAGACACACGGTAGGTTAACCCACAGCAGCTGTGGAGACACCGCTCCTTCCCCCCCCCCTTCCATCCAGTGGGTAAACAACTCTCTAAGCAGGTTGATTTGTTGGGTGGAGGGAGACCACTTCCCACCCCTACCCACAGAGTGGGGATGGGGGTAAGGCAGGCACACAACACACAGGGTTTACAATGAGGAACATTTGAACATTCCCATTCTTCAAGGGGTAATAGACCTTCTACATTCTGCCCTGGTCAAACTACATTCACTTCTGGGTGACCCACTTTAGGAAGAACCATTGATAAGTTAACAACTTGCCATTGGAGGATAGAGAAGAGTCCCCAGCCCACCATATGAGGACTTCTGAAAGATCAGCTAGGGATGGTTAACCTGGAGGATACTCAGAAGGGACAGACACTTCACATATTTGAATAGCTGCCACAGAAGAGGATTAAACTTTTCTGTTTGGCCCCAGAGAAAAGAACCAGGGATGATGAGGAGAACGTGCAAATAGGCAAATTAAGCCTGATGTGGAGAAAAATTTCTAAGCACTTGAGAGCCAAAAAGAGCCTGGGCGCCCCTCCCCGCCAGGAGATAGCAGCTTCCCCTCTTTAGCAGATGCTGGATGACCCTCAGGCAAACATGTCACAGCATGGGCTCTTTGGGAGCCATTCAGCATCCGACCTTGGTGGCCACTGAGCTTCCTTTCAACCCGCAGGCCCTGTGAACCTTCTTTGTGTAAAGGCATGTGTTCCAAGCACCATGAGAGCAGGGCAGTGGGAGTGAGGAGAGCTGGGTCTAAGATTTGCTGCTTTCCACCCATGTAAATTACCTTCCTCCTGGGTTCCTTGTCAGTCTCATCTGTAATAGCCTGCTGGCCTAAGCAGCCTCGGAAGTCCCTCCTAGTTCTGACTCTCAGGGGTCCCTGTCTGGGAACAAGGCAAACTTTGCATCCTGTGGCAAAAATGCAGAGGCTTCCATGGACAGTGACACATGACAATCACAAGGCTCAAGCCTCTCCTAGGGTATGAAAACAGATGCCTTGTGTCAGCTCTCCCCACTTATACCACATCACACTCTGTATGTGTATGTGTATATGTATGTATACATATACATATATGTATATATACACATACCTATATACATAAAATAGTATACACACATATAAACATTTCATATATACACACAGCATATACATATAGTGTATATACATGTATATAAAATAGCATGCACATATATAAACATTTTTATATATACAGCAATACATATAGTGTATATACATTATTATACCTTTGTATGTATATATTTCTGTTATATATTTTATATGTATATATTTCTGCATTTGTTGTATATTTATATATGTATATAAATATTTCTCAGTTGTATATTTATATTGCATATATTTGTTTGTCTATTATATGTTTATATATGTATTTCTATATATTCTATATGTGTATAGCATATGCATATATTCTATGTATTCTGAATATGTATGTATGTACTATTAGAACAAGTAGATTAAACAGGAGATATAATGCCAGGCCTAGAAAAAAGAAGATCTGAGTTCAGATCTTGGCTCAAACCCTCACTAGTTGTGTGACCTTGGGCAAGTCATTTCACCTCTATTTGACTAGGTTTCCTCATCAGTCATATCAGGGTAATAATAGCAGCTACTTTCCAGGATTGTTGTGGGGTCCAAATGAGCTGATAATTGTAAAGTACTTGGCACAGCACCTGGTACATAGTGCTATATAAATGTTAACTATTGTGTGTACAATATTTGTATATACACTGTGCACAAATATGTGTGTATAGAGACTAAACTATATACACATACATATAAACATATAGACACTACACACCTAATAGCTAACATTTATATAGGATTTACTATGTGCCACTTACTATATCTCCTGTCTAATCATAAAACTACTCCTAGGAGGTTGAGGTGCTGTACTCTGCACCTTTCCATTGAGGGAGTCCCTCTTGTCTGGTCCAAAACCACAGTCAGTCCCAGAAGAGCCCGGCCACCTAGAAGAGTGTCAGGCTCCTCCTCACCCCCTCTGGCTCATTATGCCCCCACTCTGACACCACGGCAAAATTATCTATATTTGACCTCATGGCTGTGATCTCCCCAGAGGTAAAAAGAGAACTACTCAAGATACAATATGAATTAGGTATGGGACAGCTATTCACGCATTCCCTCCACACAAAGGAAAGGCTCTCACAGACAGCCTTGATAGAAGAACCTGAACAGGTCATACAAAACATCGGCAAATAGAAAAAATCGACATTTCACCCCACTCTACTCAGTCCCTGAGTGTGACCAGCTGGTGACCGTCTGCTCCAAGCGTGCCTCCTGCCCCCAGTCAGTTCTCATCACAGACCCCAGGACGCCAACCTCCTGACCTTGTGTCCATCTCGGGATTGTGTTTGGTCACCTCGATTCAGGAAAGGAAATATAAAAAAGAAAAGGCAGCCAGGGTCACAAGACCTAGGCTCAACCCACCTAGTCCAGAGCCTGCCACCCAGGAATAGTCATTAGGGCCAGGGTGGGAGGAAGGGCTGCAGCTTTTCCACCCATTCCCCTCCAACAGACTAGAATACTCTTTATACAATCTTTAGATGGAAAAAAGAGGAGTCAACTGAGGAATTTTAAAGAGCCACCATCCTGCTCAGTGATCGATAAGGGGGGAAGGGAAGAAAGCAAGCATTTATTAATCACCTACTGTGTGCCAGGCGCTGTGCCAAAAATTACCTCATTTGATTTTCACAACTACCCTGGAGGGAGGTGCTGTTATTATCCCCATTTTACAGATAAGGAAACAGTTTGCGCTGGGATCACACAGCTGGAACTAGTCTGATGATGGATTTGAATTAAACTCTTTCTTATTTGACTCAGTGTCCTGTCCATTGGACCACCGGCTACTTTGCCATCAAAGCACTTGAGCCCATCGGCACTGAGTCACACGTGAGCAGCTGAAAGTAGCCAGAGGTTTGTCATCCTTAAGAATATGCCCTTAGTATACATGTGCACACACACACACACACACACACACACACACACACACACTATATCCAGGATGTCCCACTGTAGAAAATTCATTTTAGGAGGGAATTCTAAGATTTAAAACTTAACAGTCTCTTAGGGATCAGCCAATGCTCTTGCTTTACTGATAAGGAAACTGAGGTCCAGGGAAGTCATGACTGGCTTAAATTCACACAAGCTGGGAATTCCAACACAGTTAATTTAATTCCAAACCACCAAGAGCACACATTGACCCATTATCAGTCACTAACTCCCTTTCTTGGGTTTAAATCATCAGATTGTCTCCAGCAGAGGGATCTGGTATAGCCCTGGTCTTGTCTTTAGAAAAATTCCCTTCCAGATTTCTTTATATTCTTCAGATTTGCCCATATCAATTGCCTTGCAGGGGTGGGGAACCTGTGGCCTTGAGACCACATGGGGCCCTCTGAGTCCTCAAGTACAGCCCTTTGACTGAATCCAAACTCCCCGGAACAAATCCCCTTAATAAAAAAATTTGTTCTGTAAAACTTGGACTCAGTCAAAAGGCCACACCTGAGGACCTAGAAGGCCACATATGGCCTAGAGGCCATAAGTTCCCCATCCTTGCTAGAGGATTCCCTTAGATTACTGGACCACAGTTGAATTATGAATTCCCCTGTTGGACATGTAGGCAGCTTTTGGGGTTTGTTCTGCTTTATTTTTCCAGTTTATTTATTTTTAGTTTTCAACATTCACTTGCATATGTTTTAAATTCTCTCCTTCTCCCTCCCACCTCCCTCCCCAAAACAGTCTAATATAGGCTCCACATATACATTCCTATTAAACATATTTTCACATTAGTCACATTGTATAGAAGAATTAGAACGAATGGGAGGAACTGTAAGAAAGAAAAACATAAAACATAACAAAAAGGAAAAATAGTATGCTTCAATCCGCATTCAGACTCCATATTCTTTCTCTGGGTGTGGGCAGCATTTTCCATACTGAGTCTTTTGGACTTGTTTTAGGTCCTTTCATTGCTGAGATCTACTTTTGTCTGCTCATTTTCTTGGGCAGAGAACTCTAAGAGTCACCCGCTGAGGCCCTGAAAAGTGAAGGGACTTGCCTAGGGTGGCACAGGCTACACAAGCCAAGTCGGGGCTTTAAAAAGCCGATCTGGTTCTCCTGCCATCACCAAAGAGCTGCATCCCAAAAGCACAACTTTAATGAAGTCCAAGACATAACGATCATTCACTTTTCTGTCCCCGTCAGAATTTTTGTCATTTATTCTCATTTAGTTTTCCTCATATGAACCTAGTATATATCTACTCTCTGGAGGACTTTTTTTTCACCTTCCTTTGCATGATTTCATAAAGATCTTTCCATATTTCTCTGTAATACTCACATTTGTCAGTCTCGACCATTTTACAGCATTCTATTACCATCATGGTTTATGATCATTTATTGAATTATCTCCCCTACAGTTGAATATTTAGGTTGCTTTCAGCTTTTAGCAATTACATATAAAACTGCTAGGAAAAATCTTTGAACAGATTATTAAATTTTAACATGTAATTATCTGTATGTGGAGACATGAGAATGAAGAGTCTACAAGATAATGGAGACATTTTCGCTAAATTATAGAGTCTAGAGAATAACGTGAAAAGAGAAAAATTTGTCAGAAACTGGAAAGAAATGGTTGTGCATCGCTTAGGTGCTTATTACTAATGCCTAACTGTGTTTATAAAGCTTATATCTTTCATTAAGTGTGTAAGGGTGTAGAGACAGAGTATTTGAAATTTCTAGAGTTCTGGATTTGGAGTCAGAGCCTGAGTTTAAATGGTGATCTGTTTGACCCCGGGCACCTCAACCAGTTTTCCCCATTAAAAAGACAGGGTTGAAGTCCATGGCCTCTCAGATCCCTTACAGGTCCAAATCTCCAATTCTATGGACTTTGGTGAACATCGTATTTAATGATTTAGTTGGAAGAGACCTCAGCGGTCATCGTGACGCCTGTCCCTGAATGGGAAGGGCCTCTACTATGTACCTGAAAAGGGATCATCTCTCTTGAAGATGCTCTGTCTTCATGGTCTCTTGTCATGCGCCCTGCTCCTCTCTGCTCACAATCTGAAAGGAAAAATAGAACCCCTGTCCAAGACTTTAGAAGGATCCCAAACCCCTCTTTTTCCTTCCTGTTGGAATGGAGAATCAGGGAGGACCAGGGGACAGACGCCATCCCATATGATTCTGTACGACCCCCAACCCACGCAGGGATGCCCCCAGCCCGGAGTGGGGCTGGGGGGCAGCTGTCGGAAGCAGCCTGGGCGGGACCTCGTGAGCTCTTTGGAAATGCCGGGAAGGTGAGAGCTCCCCAGGGTCTAAAGGGTAAGAAAGTGAAACGTCCCGGGGCCCCGACGCGAGACTGAGCCACTGTTGGATCAGCCCCACCTCCCCCATGGGCATACTTGAGGATGGGGCGGGTGGTGGCAAGCCTCTCCAGGTGAAGTGCGTGTCCGGAGTCTTCCTCCCCTACAGTTTCCCGGCCCATAGAGAGCAGTGGATGGGGGCAAAGCGGGGAAAGGGTGTCGGTCTCCCTCTGACCCCGCCCCCACGGCCCCGCCCTCCAGCCTAGCCCCGGAGGAGCTCGCAAGACCTGGGCCACCGAGGCCTTCACCCCCTGGAGCTCATCACGATGCAGCTACTGTGGCTTAGCCTCTTCTTGCCCATTCAGATCTCAGGTGAGATACGGGATCTTCTAGATGGGGGAAGGGGTCGTCCAGGGCTTGGTGCGGGTCCGAGGACTGCGAGAGTGCGGGGTTGGGGGGGGGGATGCCGGAGTGAGGAGCGCTCTGAGATCCCCAGCTCACTTGTTGGGACTGCGGAGACCCTAACCTCCTCCTCCAAGGAGGGGTGATGGTTCTAGACGTGCATTCAGACTCTCTGAGGACGCTGGGACAGTCGGGTTTGGGATCTGTCCCAGCCCAGGGGACAACTCCTCTTCTCTCGTCCAGGGATCAGGAGCCTCTCCCCCTCACCTCCCCTTCCTGTGACCAGCCAGCAAGGCCAACAGATCGATAGGGAGAAAGAAGACAAGGAGAGAAAAAAAACAAGGGGATGGATTAGGGGATTTTAGAGCTGAGACTTTGGGAATCCACCTAGTCCAACTCCACTCATTCTACAGAGTGCGGCTCAGAGATGATGCCAGGTGACAGAGTCCCACTTTGAACTTGAGGGCTCAGAGATGATGCCAGGTGACAGAGTCCCTCTTTGAACTTGAGGCCTCTGAGTTGGCACCAAGTGTGCATTCGCCTGAACCAAGCTGGAGTGGGAGAGAGGTGCCCATGGCGGTGGAAGGCATTCCAGCCTCAATTGCCTCGGGACTCCTCAGAGCCTAGACAGGAGTCCTGGGCACCTCTTTTTCCTTCAGTTCAGACTTCTTACAGCGTGCAAGTAGGATGAGCATGCAAACAACTGTACCCCACACCTTTGTTATTGTGGAGTGAATATGAAGGGCCCATCTCCCACCATAAATTTCATAATCTTGAGATGAGCATAGGGCAGGTGTATGTATTTTAACAATGAGAACTCCTTGAGGATAGAAACCGTACTTAGTACACGCTTACTTGGTAGGCCTAGAGCTACAGAGAAACCAGCCTTGACTGTCTCCTGAGTGGAAAATAACAGTAGTGGTCATCCAGTTCTGAGACTTGTCAGGGACTGCCAGTAAATAAACACACACACACACACACACGGATATTTTCACACTCACATACTCACACACTCACACATTCAGTCACCACCTGCCAAGCTTACTTGGACAATATCACCGAAGGAAATTAGTTGAAGTCACCCAGAGGCTTAGCAAATATGGATCCTTCCAGAAATAGTGTATTGCTTCTAAGAATCTACTCGGGTCTTTACCATGCTCTGGGAACTGAAGCTCGGGGAGCGGAAGGAGAGCAAGAATAGAAATTCAGGTCAAGTCAGAAGCCCCCTCGGACTCCAAGAGGAGAAACTTGGCTAGAGTTAGCTCACCAGACCAGCCAGCACTTCTTGGAGACAAGGGGAGTGAGCTACTTCCATCCATTGTCCAGCCTGGCCTAGAGACAGAAGGGAGTCAGAATGATCTGTGACATAATCCGAGTATAAAATCTTGTGTTGTCCTAAAGGTTATCTGCTCTAGAGTTGGACACCGTTAAGTTTTTTGGCAAAGTCCCAGCCCATATTCCTTGTTACCTCCTGTCCAGGTGGTTCTCAGTTGGGAGGCTGATTCCATTCAATTGACCAAGCGTGCCAAGCACTGTGCAAGGTGCTGGGGAAACAGGAATCCAAATGAAACAGTTCCTGCCTTCATGGGCCAGGGAAGGACTTCTTGTGGGAATGACTGTCCAACAGAAGTAGGGAATCCCAGAGGCAAGGAGGAGGGAGTCCTAGCTAGGACTAGGACACTTCACCCTTTTTCTGGACTAGCCTCACCCTCAGGCTGTGGCTTTGTGGTTCTCTGATCTGGGCCTAAAAGAAAAACTCAAGCATCCGCCTTTCCGCCTGGGCAATCCTGCATTCATTCAAAAGGCATTTATTGAAACAGAAACTGCTTTTGCCTTCCTTTGTGTCCAGTGCCTAGTATATAGTAAACACTTAATAAATGCTCATTAATTGACTGCTAAAAGCCTACTATGGACGGGTCTGGGGTGCTGGAATTTTCAGGGGTAGAGGACATGGGGCTTTTACAACTTGCGTTGGAAGTTTAAGTTGCTGGGCAGTACAATAAAAGCAATGTAGGACAGTGGTCAGGCCGCAGTCGTGGAGTCATTAGACCATAATAATTTATTAGACCATAAATTATTTATTTATTAGATCATAATTATTTATTTATTAGATCATTATTTATTTATTAGATCATAATAATTCCTTGAAGGTAGGAACTGTCTTTTGTCTTTTTTTTTTTGTATCCCCACAGCCTGGCACACATTAGGTGCTTAATAAATGCTTATTGCCTGATGGAGACAGGTTTGAGTTCAGGATCTGACAGTGCTACTTTGAGAAAATAACTGTCCCTTTCTGAGAATATAGATGTGGAAGAAAAAGACTTTAAAGATCGTCAAAAACAAACCCCTTGTTTTGGAGATGAGGAAACCAATGGGGCCAGGAGCAGTGATGGGATTTGCCCACAGTCAAAAGGAATAAGTAGTGGCCAAGGTTGGATTGGAACCCACGTCCTCCCATTCCAAACCTGTTGCACCCTGATCTGAACCTCAGTTTCTGAATCTGTAAAATGGGAAGAAGACTTGCGCTCCATCTTTAAGCTGTTATAGAGCACCTATGGAGGTGTGCTCCCCTTCCCAACTCTGTAATCTCCAGGTGGGGATCAGTCGGTTTACAAGTATTTATTAAACACCTACAAAATGCCAAGCACTATATTAGGCCCTAGGCTTGGGCAAGAGCCTTTTTTCATAAGGTTGTTGTGAACCTCAAGTTGTTCTTATGAGTGATACTAATACTTATTGGCATTTAAAGTAATTGTGATAATATTAATACACTGTTAATAGAAGGCATCGTGCTTTCATGGAAACAGATAAAATTGACCGGCAGGTATTATCCCCATTTTACAGATGAGGAAAACTGGGACTCCGGATGTTAAATGACTTTACCCTTTGTTAGTGACTGATTCAAACTTAGAACTTGGGTTTTTCTGATTCCCGTACCCATCTCCATACATTCGTGTGTGTGTGTATATATATATATATATATATATGTATATGTATGTATATGTATGTATATGTATATGTATATATATGTATATGTATATATGTATATGTATATATATACATACATACACATACATATGAGTGCTAGGAGCACATGATACTTATATGACTGGCCTCATGACTTGTCAACTAAGCGACCCTACAAAAATACCAGCTGTTATTATTGTTATCATTATTATCATTATTTTAAGAGAGCTACCAACAAGGAACTAGGCAAATTCAGCGAGAAAAGATCCTTCTCTGCCAACACTTACAAGCTGTGTGACCCTGAGCAAGTCATTTCTTTCTGAGACTCCATTTTCCTATCTGTAAAATGGGAATAAAATGGCACCTACCCCAGGGGGACATTGTGTGTCTTGAATGAAACAAGCTTAAAGTGACCACAGAAAATCAAGCTGCTATTTATATTTGGGGAAAGAGGAGATTGTAAAGGAAGGCTTTATGTTTGGCATTTTAAACTATGAGTAGCATTTCAACAGGTAGAGAGAATGGTGGAGAGGACAAGTCAGGAAGGCATTGTAGGAGTAGACACTGGTGAAGAAGGGGAACACAGGGTGAGAACTATAAGGAGTGCCATTCTGCTACATGGAATCTGGAGTGTTTTAGGGAGCGGAGGCTAGGCATAGAATCACCATTCTGGAGTTTAGGCTCTATTGCTACCTTAGGAATACCCCCAGACTCTCTCTAGGCTCCACAGGTTTTGGTGCCCAGGGGTTAAAACTTAGCCACTTGTCTTTGCAAAGATGGAGGGAGGCCTGTGGGTGACTGTAAATCACTGCATACAACGAAAGACTGTTTCCGTATGTTGGCTAATTTTGTTGAGCTTTTTTCCTTCCTCTTTTTTTTATTAGGCATGGCTTTTTGGGAGGGGGAAGAGAGAGGAATATAGGTGATATAGAAAGAAAAAAGTAGGAACCAACCTGTGATTTCTTTGGTACAGGGAACTTCCAGATGAGGAAAATCCCTCTACCAATGCAGGTCTGCACCTTCTGCACTGCTAGTGATTAAGCAGCTGGCCCAGGGTCGCCCGGCAATCTTCATCAGAAGCAGACCTTGAACCCACATCTAACAGGCCATTGCCTCAGCTAGAACTATCCAAAAGTGGGAAAGGAGTGGAGGTCTTCAAGAAGGGGAGGAGGACAGCATGGCGGATATTTTGTAATAGGTTCCTTTTAGGGAGCTGAACTAGGTGGTCTCTGAGGGAGAATACAGCAGGTCCCTTTCAGACCGGCTCATCTTCTGACATCATAGGATCATAAATTAGAATGGGAAAGGATTTCATGAGCCATTGAGTTCAACCTGCCTCATTTTACAGAAGAAGAAACTGAGGCTGGGAGAGTTTAGCGCCCTACCCAGAGTCATGTGACCACTATGTACCAAAGGTGGGACTTGAATCAGATCTTCCTGGCTCTAAGTTCTTTATCCTCTATCTAAGAGTGGGGAACTTGTTGCCTCTCCTGTTCCCACTGCCAATAAAATTTTAAAAAAGTTATAAGGAAGAAAAGAGAGAGAGAAAGAGAGAAAATGAAAGAAAAGAAGGAAAAAAGAAAGGGGAAGGAGAGAGAGAGAAAAAATGTAATTAAATGTTTCCAGACATGTCCTCCTTAGGGATGAACTAACAAAGCAGCTGGTGGTAGAGCACTGGATTTGGAATAAGGAGACAGGAGAGAATGATAGCTTTGTCGAGCTTTGTTGAGATTTTATTCCATCGAACTTGTGTATGGACTTATATTGAGGAAAGACTCTCCTTACTTTCACCTCCTAGAAAAACCATAGCTGGAAAAGTGGAAAAGTCTTCCCTCTTGCTAACAATGGAGATAGAAAAGAGAACTGTCAAACTCATGAGCCTTGATCTTACATTTAAAATTTTTTTTGTTTTACTGAGAGATCTCCTGAAATCACCTTTCCTAGCAGGATGGTTAAACACTCAAATCCAGTTTACATCTCTGGGGATCACTCTATAGACTCTCTGCCATGGCCAGGGTTCACTAAGAGAGGCAGAATTGCTCTCCAACTCGATGAAGATGGCCAGTCACTTTCCCTCCCAAAGCCTCATTTTACCAATCTATAAAATGGGAATGTTTGAGGGATAGAAAGTCTAATGTGTACATGAAATGATGTTGAGATACTTGAATCGATTTGAGTCAACAGGCATTTTTATTGACATTATTGTATCAGAGCAGAAAACTATTCTGCACCCCTGGGCTAACATCAAGTAAAATAACCTTGGGGTCAGGACTCAGTCTTGGGAAGAAGAGATTAGAAGATGAAAGTTTGGGCAGCAAAAAGAGAGAGACAGGGAGCTTTTTTAAAGCCAAAGATATGTAATTAATTCCATCTAGCGCATGTCTTAAGCACCTACCACTGTTTTAGGCAAGGGAAATCTGAAAACAAAAATGGCTGGGGGAGTGGGAAATACAAAGCATACACTGGTAAGTAAACATGAGGTAATTTGAGACTTTCTCTAGAAATAATAAGCAGGAATAATAAGAAATAAGCAGGAAGATCAGCACTGGAAATGAGTCCTCAAAGGAGTTAGGGATTCCAAGATGGGGTGTCCAGGGAGGGAGGGCATTGCAGGTACAGGGGTCACAGCCTATGCAAGATCACAGAGGCAGAAGATGACTCTCCAAGTGTGAGGAACAGAAAATAGGACAGATTGGCTGGAATGTACAGTTTGGTCCTGATCAGTACACACAATGAATTCCCTGAAGTGGTCACATGAATTTGAATTTGCCCTATTGGAAGTTACAGTTATGCAGACTTGGCTCCAGCCCAGTGGAAGCATGCAGTGCAGATTCAAATAAGCAGCCAGGTCCCAGGGACTCCTGGGTCTACAGGACCCTGCTGTCGAGAGGATGCAGGGGAAGTAACACCAGTTAATCAGAGCATTTGTCAGGTACTTCTGATGCCTGAGGGTTTGCAGCCTGAAAACCGAGGCTGGAACCAAATTGGAAAAGGCTTTTAAATGGCAGGCCAACAAGCTTCTATTTTTTCCTAGAGATCCTAGGGAGCCATTGAAGATTTAGGAGCTAAAGGAAAAAATGAGTATGATTGTAGAACAACTCAAGATATTTACCAAATAAATATCTGACTTTCAAAATTAGTAACTGTGCAACTCACATTGCTTCCATAGTTACTAACAATTGTAATTAAGCATCATTTCTTTCTCTGCCCCCCACAATTCTTTTTCTCACCTGTGCTGTGCCTCCCAGTACTTATTTAAATGTTGTCTTTGTTTCCTGAATTTTCACTGCTGTTTAACACAGATGTCTTGTACTTTGCTAGTGGCTTACTGATTTTCAAAGCTCTCCCTATCCATGGCCTCATTTGATCCTCACACTAACCCTAGGAGGTGGGTAAGGTAGATGAAATTATCCCCATTTTAAAGATGAGGAAACTGAGGTTCAGAGAACATGGCTGACTTGACTCACATTGCATGCTTAGTTAGTGGCACAGCAGGTCCACACCCTGATCTGACCGTAGGGCATTCCGTGATGACACCCTACACCTAAGGTGCCATCCATTCCTTGGTTCTACAAGTCCTCACAACAACCTTTTGAGTCAGGTGGGCAAAGCAGACCCATTTTGTGGATGAGACCTTCAGGTTCAGAGATGTGGTCACTTTATTTAATATTTAATGATAGAAAGGAAGCCAGAACCTAGGTGTGCTACCTCCAAAGCCAGGACTCTGTTCATCAGACTACATTTAAGTATGTTAAAGGTACTCGAAACTCTTCTTTCATGTGAGAATAGGCAACAGAATGTGCCTCAGTCCTAGGAAAAGACAAACTCCCATCACAGTCTGGATGAACACTAACACAGAGCAGACAAGTGATAGATGTTTATGTAACTGAGATGCATTTCAAGATCAGCTCCTTTCTACAGACATTAAGTGCCTACCTTGTACAAAGCCTTAGGCCAGGTGGTCTGTGATGCCTGCAGATAGACAGCGCATTGAATGGGGTTCTGATCACCCTGAAAGCCAAGCTAAAGAATGTAGTGTATGGATTCAGTGGGAAGTAGAAACCTCTAAGAGTTATGGTGAACCTTGTATAGAGCTATCCTTGTTAATAATGCTACTTCATTTCTTTCTTATGGTAACCTAGTGAAGTTGGCTGAGCAGGCATCATACATTTTACAGATGAGAAAACCGAGGTCAAATGTTTTAGAAAGTAGAGTGAAAAGAACATTGGATCTGAAGGCAGAGGACATAGGTTCAATGCATGACTGACACTTAACTACTTGTATGACCTTGGACAAGTCACTCAACCTGAAACTTTTCATTTGTAAAATGAGAGATCTGGAATAAAGATTCCTTTGAGGTTCCTTTCAGCTTTAGACCCATAAGATCCATGGTTTTGGACACATACATATCACTCCAATACCTTTGTCAAGAAAATGGGGTCATGAAACAATAAAGCATTGTAAAGATCTCCTGCCTACTGCTGATAAATGTTTCTTTGTTTTATGGATTTTAAGTTGAAAAGGACCCCCATAGGTCATATACTGTAACCCTGCCCTGTTTTGGCTAAAGGAAGTAAGGCCAGAGAGATTAAACAGTTTGACTAAAGGACACAAACATAGAGAGCTCAGTCAGCCAGTCAATGAACATTTTTTTAAATTTAATTTATCTACTTTTAGTTTTCAACATTCACTTCCATAAGATTTTGAGTTCCAAATTTTCTCCCCAACTCTCCCCTCTCCCCCACGCCAAGACAGCATGCAAATTGATATAGGCTCAACATGTACATTCATTCATATTAAACCTATTTTCACATTATAACCAATGGAAGAAACCACAAGAAAGAAGAAATAGGAAAAGGGAGAGAGAGAGAGCAAATAATATGCACTCAAATTCCATGGTTCTTTTACTGGATGTGGACACATTTTCTATTATGAGTCTTTTGGAGTTGACTTTGATCTTTGCATTGCTAAGAGGAGATAAGTCTATCAAAGTCAGTCATCACACACTGTGACTGTTACTGTATCCAATGTTCTCCTGGTTCTGCTCACTTCACTCAGCATCAGTTCAAAAAAGTCTTTCCAGATTTTTCTGAGGTCCACCTGCTCATCATTTCTTATAACACATTAGTATTCCATTACATTCATATACTACAACTTGTTCAGCCATTTCCCAACTGAGGGGCATCCCCTCAATTTCCAATTCTTTGCACCACAAAAAGAGTTGCTATAAATATTTTTGTACATGTGGGTCCTTCTCCCATTTGTGTGATCTCTTTGGGATAAAGCCCTAGAAGTGGTATTGCTGGGTAAAAGGAATGAACATTTTAAAAAAGTTTACTATGTGCCAATCAACTGTGTTAACAACTAGAGGGAACAGAAAAAGGCAAACATTACAATCCCTGCCCTGAAGGAGCTTACATTTGAATGGCAGAGACATCTTGGACACAACTATGTATGTACTAGATATGCACAGTATGCTTCAAGGTACTATCAGAGATGGCATCAGCAGTGGCAGGCCCTGAGAAAGGCATCCTGCAAAAGCTAGGATTTAAGCTGAGCCTGGAAAGAAGCTGTTATCTCAAAAGCTCAAAGTCCATTCACACGTTGAGAACAGGTACCTGATGGGCTGATGTGTTCTCTCTCCTTTCTTGTCCTCTCTAGGGATCTCTGGAGTCCCTTTTGTCATGCAGAGTCCAGAAACCCTCCTGGTTCAGACTGACAAAGAGGCAAAGTTCCTCTGTGACATGAGGTCATCCTCAAGCACTTACAGAATCTACTGGTTTCGTCAGATAGCGCCTCCCAGCACTGACAGTCACTATCAATTTCTGGTCCATTTGGACTCCAAGGCCACTCTCACTTATGGGGAAGGCATTAATCGAGAACATGTCCTTATGTCCAGAGAGTCATACAGATCCACACTCAGGATGCTGAATGTGAAGCCTTCAGACAGTGGCATCTATATCTGCGGCATTTTTGAAAGCCATCAACTGGTCTTTGGAAGCGGAACCCGGCTGAATGTGGGTAAGGGCTCTATTGATCTCACAGTATCACTGCCCCTGATGGGGAGACAAAGGGGGTGTACCCCATGGACGTCAGAACTGGGTCTTTATTTCTCTGCAACATCAGCCTTCACCCATAGAGTCTCAGTCAGAAAAGCTTTCCACTGAGCACTGAGTCCAAGGGACACTCAGAGAGGTCTCCCTTCCTATTCTTTCTGTGTGTTAGCTGTGGCCCAGTTATAAGAAGTTAGAGGCTCTCATAAAGAGTTTTTGGGAGGGTGTTTTATTTTAGTCAGAGGACCTCATTTTAAATTATGCCTTTCCCATTTTCTAGCTAGGTGACGCTGGACAAACTACTTAATTCCACTAGAAACTTTTCTTCATCTGTAAAATGAAGGAGTTGGATAAGATGAGCCACGAGCTCAAAATCTCCAACCCTTTAAAGATATAGTTCAGGAATCCGTCATTCAGTGTCTGGGGATCCACAAAAGGAGGGCCTTCCTCCCTCCCAGTTCATGGCTAAGATTCTTCTAGGGACACTTCAGAGATGGGTGGGGGGCTTTCTTAAATCTAGTACCAGAGATCGTAAAACAGATCACTGGGTCCATTCTAAAATCCTGTAGGCCAGGATTAGATGTAGAATTTGATTCAAATCAATTTAAGGGCGATTATTAAGTGACTACTTATGTGCTAGATGCTGAGAACACAAAGAGAAAGCCAACTTAGACTATAGTCACTGCTTATCCTCTCTCTGTGTCTCTCTGTCTCTCTGTCTCTGTCTCTGTCTCTCTCTCTCTCCATCTCTCTCTGTCTCTCTCCCTCCCTCTCTCCCTCCCTTCCTCTCTCCCTCCCTCTCTCCTTCCCTCCCTCTCTCTCTCTCTCCCTCTCTCCTTCCCTCCCTCTCTCTCTCTCTCCCTCTTTCTGTGTCTCTATCTTTCTCTCTCATTGTCTGTATCCTCTACCTCTCTGTTTCTATCTCTGCATGTCTCTATCCCTTCATCTCCTTCTGTCCCTCACCCTCCCTCCCTCTGTCTATCTGTCTCTCTCTCTGTGTCTCTCTTTCTCCTCTTCCTATCCCCCATATCCTTAGTTTAGCTTGGGTTGTTACATAAAAATGCAACAACAGGCAGGTGGTCTCTGGGAAGCTCGGGAGTAAAGCCAGTGAATACTGACTTGTCCTAAAGAAACCAGCAATTCAGGACAAATAAACTGAGTCAAATAGATATGGTCATGAAGGTGCTAGTCCACAGTTGTTCGTTCTTTATTTTCCAGGAAGACCAATGACATTACAATATTGGAGTCAGAGTATAGCGTCACTCAGTCTTTGTCAACTTTATTCTGAGATTTATGTGTCTGTACTTGTGGGTCGGGAACAGGGTGTTAGGGAGAAAGACTTGGACACCTCCAAAGGCATTGGGTTATTTAATTAGTGGCAGTGTGGTCTAGTGGCAAGTCTAATGATTCTTTAATTCTTTAATTTTAATTTAATTAAGAGTAATCTTGAAAGGTCTGGTGGGGAGGCACAAAGTGTAGAACCTGAGGGTAATGAAGCAAAAGGACCTAGGGCAATCTCCTTCAGCTCTGGTGATGTTTGGAGTTACGGGGAAGGTTGTGAGCAGGTTTTATTTAGGTTTAGGAGATTCAGACCCTCAAATGCATTTATTCCACTGAGCAAAAACTGTTTCTTCCTTACGGCTTTGTAAAGCTCTTTGCAAATGTTCAATCGCTATATAAATGCTAGGTATCATCTTTATAGTATAGGAAAAGTTAAAAAGAAGTCTCCTGGGTATATAGCATGGCTACTGCTTAAATGTGCTTCAACTCAATTTAATTGCATTAAACAAACATTTATGAAGTACCTACTAGATGCCAGGCACTGTGCAAGCTTCTAAATATAGAAATATTTTTAAAATGAAACAGCCCTTGCATTCAAAGTGCTTACATTGTATTGAGAGAAAACATGCACACATACAAGTAATTACAAAATATATACAAAGTAAGTTAAAATTAATTTAGAGGTGGGAAGGGGATGACTGGATGAATTAGAGAGGTTTCATGGAAAATGTGGCATTTGAACTCAACCTTGAAGGGAGTGAGGGAGTCTGAGAAGCCAAGATTAGAAGGAGCATTCCAGATATGGGAAACAGGTTCTGTGGAGGTGGGAGACAATGTGGTATATAGGGAGTAGCCAATAGGTCAGTTCAGCTAGACTATAGAATGCATGGGAGCCCCAAGTCCTCTTGTAAAAAATATCCCTCTCCTTGTTGCAGTTGATGTTTTGCCTACCTCCCCTACACCCACCAAAAAGACCACCCCCAGGAAGAGACCATGCAGTACGAAACGCTCAGAGGTCACTCAACAGAATGGTAAGGCCTCCTTTCCATTCCTCTGACCCCCTCAGCAATATGCCTGCTTGATTTTAGTAAGAGATCCTAAGATAAGCCTGAGGCACATAATGTATTATAAACACAAATAAATTACTTTTTTTAGTATCTGCTATTTTGGATTTCCCGGGCCACCATCCTCTAGCACAAATCTAGAATTAACTTCATTTAAATACTTTTTTTTTAACCAGTTGGAATTTTCCAAATGGTAAGTTAGAATATAAGTCTCTAAATGGTATGCATACGTCCTTATGTGATCCAGCTATTTTTACCTCCATCTTAGATTTCTTTTTTTTTAAAAAAAATCAAAGTCAGTTATTAGAGTTTATTAAAGCTGGAGACACACAAATAGCCTATGTATATCGTATCTCCTAAATAGAGGAAGGGTCCTAAGAAGATAAGAAGCATGTTTTATTTAACATTATGTTGCTCCTAATGCTTATCAAATATCTCTGCATATACTAAGCACTTAATGAATACTTGTTAGAACTGAAATCATTCTTATCCATGCAGAAAAGAGGAGGCATCAGTCAGTGTCACTCACAGCTCTATGTGGCTTCACAAGGAAAGCTGTCTGTATTCAAACTTTTTGGTTTGTGGGGTATTCCAGTTAAGACCTCGAAGAGAATGAGAGATTTAACATCCTTTTTTAAAAAAATAAATTTCAATTACTTTATAAAATTAAACAAATTTTAATTGATATATATAAATGATTTTTATAGACTTTGATTATAATTCCTTTTCATCATCTGCTGGCCAGCCTTCTGGTGATGAATTCCTCCATTTCACAGATGAGAAAATGGAGGATTGGAGAGATTAAGTGGTTTTCCAAAAGTCAAGTCTACGATTCATTCCACTATACCCTCCTAATATATACAATGTTCAACTACCTCTCCTAATCTATACAATGACCCAGACTTCTTCCTCTAATAACCCCTTCCTTGTTTTAATCCATTTGTCCTTCTAGTTTGAAGAGTTTTCATTGTTTTTCTTTAGTCTCTCTTTATCTGGTAAAGCTCCTTTTCCAATTTCACGGTCTCCTTGTTCACTCTAGCTTAGAGCTTCTTAACTTGGTGTCCATGGATAGATCTCAAGGGGTTTGTGAATTTGGATGGGTTGGGGAGTGGATTACATCTTTATTTTCACTTACCTCTGACTGTAATTTAGCATCTTCTTCAATTATGAATGTAGATAACGCAAAACTTTCCTGAGAGATTGTCCATAGACTACTGGACCTCCAAAGAGATCTGGAACACAACAAATTATTAAGACCCCTTGAACTAATTACTATTTTCCAGACTTTCTCCTGCTCCTTGACATCCACTGAGATGATGAACCAAACTATGCTCAGAGATTCTGCCAGACATGGTGGCAACATGATTTCATGCAAGGGGAAGGCAGTGTATTCTTGTTGGTATCTTATAGCCTTATACCTTGCTGGGTTCCTTCAGCCCACATTGACTGGGTATCAGTGGAAGGGAAGGATTCTGGCTTCAGTTATGTGGGATGCCCTTAAGTGTTTGCAGAGTGAAAGACATTGTTAGATAATTTTTTCCCTGATTCATCTGCACACACAACTGTGTCCCCCAGCAAGGAAGAGAGCTTCCATGGTACAATGGGGAAAATGCTGGAGCCAGAAGGCCTGGGTTCAAAGTCTACCTCTGCCATTTTATTGGCTTGTAACCTTGAACAAATAACTTAACTTCCCTGGTCTCAATTTCCTCTCCTGTAAAATAAGAAGACTGCAGTAAACTCTTCTTTACGGTCCCTTCCAGGGGTGATCTGAAGGGAGATATTTGTAGTCAGAGTCTCTCAGTGCTTGGGGGAAGCTGAAAAGACCAACATGCTCTCACCAAGGTCCTATCCATGCTGAACCACCAGACAGGGAGCCTGGGTCTTCAGAGCAATAGTTCAGACAGAGACTGGTTCTTATCTAAAGTTCACATCTCCCTCAACACCTTGAGCACTGTTGTACTTCTGGCAGGTGTTTAACAAGCACTTGCTGGATTCTCTTGGCTTTTCCATCCTTGAGACTGACCTCTTATAAGTAGTTCTCTACCCATTCTTCTTTTCTTACTGTTCCCCTTCTCAATCATCTTTGTTATGAAATTGTATCGATTATTAAATGTTATTTAACATTCTTGGATTCTTTTGATGATGTTGATTTTCAACAACTTAAGAGAAGCAGCCTGGGACATTGTATAGATTAGGAGGGTGTAGTGGTGAACGCTAGACTCAGAGGCTTTTGAGGAGCCATTTAATGTCTCGTCCTCAACTTTCTCATCTGTGAAATGGAGGAGTTCGTCATCAGAAGTCTGGCCACCAGATGATTATCATTTTTTGTTTTTGCCACAATGATCATTTATTAAGGTAGGACTTCATAACCCAGCATCCATGAACTTTTTAAACAATATTTCATAAACTGTATTTCAACATAATTGGTTTCTTTTGTAAACCAGCATACTTTATTTTATGTATTTAAAAGCATTTTTCTGAGAAAGAGGTATGTAGCCTTCACCAGACTGTCCAAAGGACTCATGACACATAAAATGATTATGAAAGCCAGTATTAAAGGCCTTGGCATGAGTGCACTGGAGCCAGCTCAGACCAGGGCCAATTGTAGAAATCTACAATCACTACACATCAGGACATAATTTATCATTTTGTTGATTATCTGGACTTAAGAAAGGGATGGAACTTTGGGAGTCTAGGAAAGAAACTCATGACACACACTCTAATTGCTAAGAGGGCTCGGCTAGAGGGCAGATGGAAAAGGCTAGAAGTCATAGGGGTCATCAGTGTGGGAGATGACAAGGCTTAGGGGTCCTTAGCATTAAATTTATTCAGTTCAGTTCCTCATATTAAACTGAAATGTACCTCCCTGTTATTTCCTGTTATTTCCATTCATTAATCATAGGATTATAGATTTAGAGGTAGAAGGGACTTCAAAGGCCACTAAGTCCACCCCCCTCATTTTATATATAAGGAAAGTCAGAGAGTTGGTATCTGAGGGAGGATCCGAACCCAAGTCTTCCTGCCTCCAAGTCCAGCACTCTTTCCATTGTCCTTCAAACTAGTCTTAGACTTTTCCTCAAGCAGCTCTAGAACTGTCTGCAGGGCTTTGTGCCCAATCTAAATGCAGGGATGTATACATCTTAGAAGAGAAGGATGCAATACTATGACTGACATGATAAAAATCCTGTAAATGCCATGTATGTTAATATAGTTACTAGTTAAGTTTTATGCGATACCTTTCAATATAAAAAGTTGTTGAATTCATGCCTTTAAAAAAAAATGCTCATTTTTTGTGTGTGCCTCAGGTTCCTTTTGCAGTGCCCTCCCCCTAAGCCTGCTGGTGGGATGTGCTGTGGTTCTGCTCATTTCCCTAATTGTGACCATCCGAATAAATTGTAAGTTGTGTGTCATCACAAAAGGAGTAAGGGATCAAGAGATTGCCATTTTTCCACAGTCCATTGTAGATCTGGGGAAAAGGTGGGAAAGAAGGGAAATGTTGGATTGCATCCTGAGGACCCTTTGTTTGAAGAACGCTCCCTACTTTTATACAGCAAGCACTTAATAAATGTTTATGAGATCAAATATATTGGAACTGAGTGAGACCAAGAAGGACCAGGGAGAAGCCTGCCCCAGTGAAGTCTATAATCCAGTGAGATCCATTTTACTTCTCAGAGCTGAGAAATGGGAGGAGCAATTAGACTGAAAGATAAGGAGATGAGATTAGGGACATGGTCAAGACAAGTGAAAATGAGAGATGGCATGGTACCATGGAAGGTTAAAGTCAGAGGTCCAAACCCTGGTTCTACCACTACCTGTGTGACTTTTGCCTAATCACTTAACTTGTATGGACCTCAGTTTCCTCAGCTGTAAAATATGTCCTCTTCTGGACCTAAATCTTTGATCCAATAACAGTATATTACTTTACTTTTCTTGTATGACCAGTGCCTCTTCACAGAACTTCAGAGTTAGAAGGGACCTCTGGCCATCCAGTCTGGCCCACACCTGAACAAGAAATGACTTACCTGTCAAGTGGTCATTTAGCCTGCACTGAAGTCCTCCTCTGAGAGAGAACTCTCTTTCTCCTCTTTCTCTGAAGACGGTCCACTTTGCAGAGCTCATATTGTTAGGAAGTCAGGGTTTTTTTCCTGCCTTAGAGCCTCAGTTTGTGTCTTTGTAACTTTCACCCATCAATCATGTTTCTGTTCTCTGGGTCCAAATAGAATAAATAGAACCCCTGTGAAACTTCCTTTTATCTTAAATCTCTTCCTTTCTTGCTCTTTCCATCTGCTCACCAAGATAGACGTGGCTCCCTCTCATCATTGCTATCCTGGACACCCTTTCCAGTACCGGCTACACCCTGTCTCATACCACCAGTCTCCCTGGTCACTGTGGGGAAGGATAAATATTCACTGATCCCCATTGCCTCTTTCATTGTCTCCCTGTACCACATCCACCAAGCAGCCTGTCCTCTTCTGATGTTACAGCTGTCCAATTTATCACCTAATCCAGGTCTTAGTGACTGTTATCCATGGAGCCCCAGGACATGCTCCTTTCCTCGATGAGTGCAGTGCCTGGCTCACAGTCTTTCTTTCCTTCACACCTCTTCTCCTCATACATGGGGACTTCAACATGCATACTGATGCTCCTTAAATACCCCAATTTTCCAGTTCCCTAATCTACTCAGTTCCCCAATTCACCTCCATGCTGAGATGTTCATACCTTTGAGCTTGTTGTCACCCACCAAGTGATAGAAAGCTTGGTGGCTTACATGGTCGTGAACTCTGAAATTCCCTTTTCTGGTCATAATCTTTTATCATCCCATCTTTCTCAGTGCCTTATAACCCGGCCCTTGTTCTTCATCCTCACTGTGACCTCTCATCCCTCTCCCTCAGATGTTTCCCAAACCAGCATGCCTGTTCTGGTTCTTCTCTCTCCCTTCCCCATCTTGACTCTACACCCTCCTGTACTCTAGGATCCCTTGTGCCTTGCTCACACCTCACAAACCCCAATCCTGATGTGTTTCCACCTTCTGTCTCTTTCATTCGTATTCACGTGCTTCTGGATAGTGCTAACGAAAATCACAAAACCATGGTGACTTGATCACTAAAAATTGATTTCAACTGTGCCCTCACTGCCTCAGTGTAAACCTTCTGTTCTTCTCTCCTAGACTTGCTGTCCAGATCTCAGTGGCAGCTGTTCCAAATCTTCTCTTCTATCCCCAAGCCTCTCAATGCATCCCTTCCCTCACCTTTGCCTCACATTTGACCTTCCCCCAAAATTGAGACTACTGGACCAAAACTGCCCCTTCTCCCTCTGTCCTCATCTCCCCTCACTCATACAGCTTCCCATTATCTTCTCCTTTGGGACAATATCAGATAAAGATGTGTCACAAGGCAAACTCCTGTACACACATCTTTGATCCCATCCCCTCCCATCTTCTCCAGCAAATTGTCTTCATTATAATCTGTCATCTTTCTTCTTCTATCATTCTCTATCTCCTGCTTTCTTTCCTGCTGCCTACAACATGCCCAGGTCTCCATCAGATTCAAAAAACTCTCACTTTGATCCAGCTTTCCAAGGCAACTATCATGCTCTATCATTCTTTTCCTTCAAGGCTAAACTCCTTGAGAAGACTGTCTACACACGTGCCTCCATTTCTCTCACCCTCTTTTTACACCTACACTTCTGGCTTCATCTTTGTAATGGAACTTCTCTCTCCAAAGTTATCCATGATCTCATCACTGCCAAATCTATGGCCTCTTCTCAGTCACATCCTCCTCCAAATCTCAGCTGCAATCAACACTGTTCATCACCTTTTCCTCTTGGATTCTCTTTTCTATGTTTTTGTGATTTTCCTTTCTTCTGATTCTCCCTCTCTGTGGTCATAACTTCTCAGTCTTTATTTGTTGGCTCTTCATTCTTATCAAATCAAATAATTTCAGGAGTCTTTCAAGTCTCTTGAGAGCACAGTGTGGCTTGGAGTCAGTAAGACTCATCTTCCAGAGTTCAAATCTGACTTCAGACACTTCTTAGTTCTTTGACCCTGGGTAAGTCACTTCACCCTTCTTCCTAGTTCTTTGACCCTGGATAAATCACTTCACCCTGTTTGCCTCAGTTTCCTCATCTCTAAAATGAATTGGAGAAGGAAATGGCAAACCACTCCAGTATTTTTGCCAAGAAAACCCAAATAGAGTCACAAAGAGTTGGGTATGACTGAAACAACTGAACAACTTGAGTTTCTGTTCTGGCCTCTCTTCTCTTCTCTCTCTCTATCCTCTCTCATTTGATCTTATCAGTTCCCATAAGTTCAGTTACCATCTTAGAGGAGATGATTTCCAGATCCATGTATCCAGCCCTGGTCTCTTGAAAACTATCATTCTGTATTGCCAAATGCCTCTTGGATATCATAAACTAGAGACCATGTAGTCATCTCAAACTCAACATATCCCCCAGACAGAAACCATTATTTCTATCCACCCTGGATTCTCCCCTTTTATAAATTTCCCTTTTCCTATTGATGGAATGACCATCCTCCCAGTCACTCAGGTCCACAACATTTGTGTCATCCTCAGCTCCTCATCCCTACTCTCCCCATATGTCCAATCTATTACCAAGTCTTGCCATTTCTACCTTCAGACCATCTCTCATGTGTCCCCTTCTCTCACTCACAGTCACCTCTGTATTTCAGGCCCTCTTCATCTCTTGCTTGGCCATTGCAATAGCTTCCTAACTGATCACTTAGCATAGTGTTTGGTGCATGGTAAATGCTTAATAGATGTTTTTTGACTGTTTGCCCCTTGCATATAACAGCCCTTAAAACAGGCAAAGATTTTATCTTGCCTGAGTCTCTTCTCCAGACTGAATATCCCCAATTTCTTCAGGCAATTCTCATATACTGCCCCAAAATCCTTCACCATGCCCTCCTTTTGACACTTTCCATATCAGTGTCCCTCCTCAAACATGATGCCCAGAACTCAGTACGATACTCCGGTTGTAGTGTGGTGCATTTTTCTCTAGGGAAACTTTTCATCTTATTCTGTTTTATTACTGTCTTATGGTTTCCCATGGACCAGTCTCTCCCTGGTGAGCTCCTAAGCTCCTGAGGTTGGGGATCATGGGGCCATGCATGAGAATTTCCATAACCAACTGTAACAGTAAAGGGAGCCTAAGGAGTTCTTGTCAGTTGATTAGTGTACGTGAGGGTCTAACAGATGAAGTTAACGCTCATGCCTCTCCCTGTCTCCCCACAGACTTGTGGAATGTAGCTCGGCACCACTTCGCGAAACAGTAAGTAATATGAATCCCCCAAAGGGCTGCTGATGCTTACTGCTTGGTTAAAACTCCCTGCATGAATTGGGACATTCTGGGTTTCCAATACTCTTAGTAATGGCCCCCTCCTCATGCAGTTGCTGCCTTCTAGTAATCACTGAATTGAACCCAAAGCCAAAAGCCTAGAAGTTCTGGATTAAATGATCACGTATAAATTGCAGAGTCAGCCTTGGAGCCAGTAAGAGCTAACCATAGCAAAGTGCTTAAATCTCTTAGCACCCCAAGCATCTCTTTCAGAGTTGCAGAGGAGGTCCTGAGTTGCATTGGTAGAGGGAGTTCCCTGACCTGGGAGGTCCTTATGCCAGTGAAATCACAGGTCAACTCCCTATAGCTATGTGTGCCAGACTTGGAGTTAGAAAGACCTGAATTCAAATCCTGCTTCTAATACATATTGTCTATGTGACCCTGGACAAGTCCTTTACCCTCTCAAACCACTCTTCATCAACAATAACAACAAAGTAATTAGAGTCATTAGGGTAATGGACAAACAAAAATGATGCTAATGAATTTAAGTGTGATATTAGCTTTTTTTTCCCCAAAGAGGATAGACTTCTCCAGTGTCTGTGTATATTAGGTATTGATTAGATTTTTTGGGGGGTGCATTGTCTCCCTCACATAGGTTGCCAAGGGCTAGGCAAATAAACAGGAATGTTTTATACCAAAAACAGAGATTGAAGAACTATGGTCTGCACAAGTGTGCTGCCATGTTTTTATAAAGACATACAACAAATGTGTGTCATTCTGGTTTCCCAGGGGTGTCATATACAATTCTGTGGCAACCATTTCTGGGGCTCCCTCTGTTGTTCCTGGTCCTGGATGAGCCCCAAATACCTCCTTGCTTGTTTAACCAATTGGGGGTCCACAGATTAAATTAGTGTCCTAGGTTACTACGAACGGGCATCGGTGATTCTCAGCTTCTGGGGCCTTGACTTTCCATGGTTCCTAAACCAGAGAACACCAGTGTTTGACTGAAAGCAGGAAAAGGGAGTTTCTAATACCTTAAAAGCAACAGTTTCTAGGTTAGATGCTAAACACTTCTGGGTCAACTGTGAAAACTTGGTGTTTGTCTAAGATCCTGTTTAAAGCATTAAAATATTCACATGTCACTCAAGGGTTGTAGTCACTGCCTTCAGGGAATTTACCATCTAATCAAGGACACACAAATCGCTTTGTACATACGATATATATATATATATATATATATATATATACACATATATATGTATGTATGTATGTATACGTGTGTGTGTGTGTGTGGACTAGCTAATATTGAAGGTCTCATCTGACTCCAAAGCTGCGATCCTGTGATGACCTGCTTCTTTCCTTGCTTTTCATGGGATGGCATGACTAATTCCCCACCTCTCTGCTCCCTCCTCCTTTGTCTGCTTATTTTCCTGCTTCTCAAATTGTGGGTGTCCTCTAAGACCCTCTGCTCATTTGGCCCTCTCTCATCTGCCTTTTGACCCTTTAGCATGTTCTGGGCTTCAGCAGAGAGCTGGCCACCATCTTCCCTATAATGATCCTATAAAATTTAGGTACTTTCAGTGCTTGGAAAGAGATTATTTGCATTCTTACTAATAATAATAACCATTTTAATGGAATTGTAAGGTTTGCATAATATCCCTATTAGGTAGTTATAACAGATATTAATGCCATTTTACAGATTGGGGAAACTGATGCTCAGAGATATTTCTTTAGCCAGCTTCCATTGACCCTGGGCAAGTCACTTGACCAGTGTCTGCCTCAGTTTCCTCAACTGTAAAATGATTGGGTTGGACTAGATGAGACTCTGAAGTCTTTTATCTATAGATCTTTGGTCCTATAAGTTAGTGACTTTGCATGCCTTTGGTTGATTTAATTCAATTAGACTAGTGTTTTTCAAGCATGATGCTACCTGGTGACAGAAAGGCAAAACTAGTTCCTGACCTCAAGGAGTTTATTTTATATTCTGAGTAACAACATATGGAGAGTTAAGTAAATTCAAAATATAAACAAAGTCAGTTCTGCCACACAGCTAGGATTTGAACTACAGCTTTCCTGATTCCACATCCAGAGCTCTAACCACTCTATAGTGTTGCCCCTTATATGGTACAGTTTACAATAACAAAAATTCAGCCTGCCAGTTTCAAAAGGTGAATAATTTTCTGACTTCTTTTTCAGGCTTCAGAGATGAGTATCCCTCTCCACCCTACTCCCAAAATAAAGTTCTCCAAATAACCTAGAAATGCACTGGGTTTTACATAAGCTGAATTGGAGAAACTGAGGCATCAGAATAGCAATGAACCTTTGAAATTTTCCTGAGCCACTGAGGTCACCCACTTTGCGCCATTGCCTGCACTTTTTGTGAGCTGGGTTCGTACGATAAGTATGCTTGGCGGTCATCAGTAGCATAGCATTCTCTAAAACCTCAAGCACTTGCTGTAATTTGCTGAGTTTTGACAGATTATGTGACAACATGGGATAAAAATACCATTTCCTGTTACTTGTGGAGAGATTCAGACATGTTCTGGCCCAGGGCCTTTGAAAGTCACCAGTGGGTCGCCATGTTTGTAGTTTCTCAACACTGGAGCTGCTACCACAATTCTGAAGTGTCTCCCTGATGACTGTCTAACAAAAATAAGTTCACTTAACTGGAAGAGAAAGCAAAGAAATTTCAGCAGGAGCGAAGGCTGCAGATTGTCCAATTTGTACAAAGAAACAGATGACCGTGGCTGGTAGCATTGGCTTCTAAGGGCTAAGGTCTGCATGATACAACTGACTTTGCTTTCTGGTGTCAACAAGGGTTACCTTGCATGTTAGAAAGTGGTGCAGCCCTTCCGGTCTGCTCTTCTAAGTCTTGTCTTTGTTTTCTTCTCTTTTCTCATCTCTGAACAAAAGTGTCCTGGGTTTTTTGTTTGTTTTCAAATAAAGTCTGATATAAATTGCTGTAGAAGCCTGGTCTTGATATCTGGGCTCCTTTGTTCACTGAGAACAATCTAAGGTGATTTAAAAAAGAAATATCCCAAATGCAACACAATTTTTATATCTTAAAGGGTTCTTAACAAGGAAGATACTTCATATAACTGAGGTCTTCTTCCTGGGAAGACTTAGAGGTGGTATGTTGTGGCAGCAGAGATATGGTAAGTGGCAGTCACTAGTGAGTGCACACGAAGTCTGGCCCCCAGCCTGATGGTTGGCAAAAATCTAATTCAACAAGCGTTTATTAAGTGATATGCAAGGAGAAGGGACAGCGTGCTGTAGAACAGGTGTTCTTAACCTCAG
Organism: Bettongia penicillata ogilbyi; assembly: GCA_023548195.1. Classification (NCBI taxonomy): domain Eukaryota; kingdom Metazoa; phylum Chordata; class Mammalia; order Diprotodontia; family Potoroidae; genus Bettongia; species Bettongia penicillata. The sequence continues at coordinate 450,846 of JAJHZJ010000903.1, forward strand.
ATCCGTGAACTTTTCACAAAATACATTTTTATAACTGTTTCAGTATAATTGATTTTCTTTGTAATACTGTGCATTTAAAAACCTTTTTTTCTAAGAAGGGATCTATAAGCCTCATTAGATAGCCAAAGGGGTCCTGGACACAAAAAAAAGGCTAAAACTCTTCCCAAAGTGAATAGAAGACTGGTCTTGGAAGCAAAAAGACCTCTGGTCAAGTGCTGTCTTAAACATGTACTGAATGAGTGACAATGAAGATTATTCCACTCTCAGTGGCAACTTTCTAAGACTATTCAATATGGTCTAGATGGCATATTACCTACATGGATACATTCGCAGGTCTAGATAAAAACAAACCAAACACACCCCTGCATGTAAAATGTTAGGGTCTCCCATTTTGGAGCTCAAGGAAGATGAGCCCAGAGATTTCCCTCCAAAATCTCAAGTAGTGGAGTTGGAGAAAAAAAAAACAAGGAAATCAACATGACCTTACGTACCTGAATGCCACATGGCCATCTCTTGATCTCCACGTTTTTACTGAATGTGGAGCTGCAAAATAAGGAGTGCCCACAGGTGGGCATGCCCCTGACCTGCAAGGGACCCACATTCTATGAAGAAGGCTACCTTCTTTGTCTTTGGATGATGAGTTTGTTGGCAAGTGCCATGGAAAAAAAATGTATAATGAAGAATTGTTGAGCTGGTGGATACTACAATTTAGGAAACTGATATTTACAGGTAAGGATGTTAGAGTCCTTGCAACAAAATAGTGGTGGGCACCAGAAAAGCCTGAGAACTCCACCACTGCCTCAAATATCTATTGTCTATCCCTTCCAAGATGTGCTGCTGATACTGATGTCATTTGCTGGTTTGCAAACTCACTTTGACTTTTGGGGGTCTGGGTTTCTTTGCTTGTAATTTTTTTCTGTGGAGAATATAAACACCTGTGGCAGAACTGGCTGGCTTTAAGATACTATAAAGGGGTTGGGGGTAGGGTAGCAAGAGGTGGAGATGAGATGGGTGGTATTGATGTGGGTAGTTGCCATCTGCCTAAGGCAGGCTGGTGGGTTTTGCTAAAGAGGACTTTTGAATAGTTTGAAATCCTTCCTGCCTTTCATTTTATATGTAAATATATAAATATATGTTGACAATGTACCAATATTGCACATCAATATTCATTAGTGTTATTGATCTCTAGTGCTCTTTATCTGTACTATCCTTCCTTGGTTTTGTCAGGATCCTATTTGTTCCATATAAAAAGTTTGATAGAGTACCTTCTTTCTCTATTTTTGAAGATAGTTTACAGAAACATAGAGATTATTTATTCTTTAAATGCTTAACAGAATAGGCACCTGGCATAGTGCCTGGCACCTGGTAGGTACTTAATAAATGTTTATTGATTGATTTGTGAACTCACCTGGTTCTGATGTCCTTTTCTATGGCTGTGCACTTATGGCCTATTCACTTTCTTTTTTTCAAGATGAGTTTGTCTAGATAATTTATTTCTAGTTTTGTCAAATTTGATTATTTATATTTTTGTAAAAATTCATCCTTTTTCTTTGAACTTGCTGGTATAGGCATTATTCAGTTTGCTTTTTCTCTCCATTATACCCTCTGACATATACTGGCTTTGTAATCATACAAAATCTGACTGGGCAAGTCAGTGAGTCTCTCATTATGCTCAGGCAACTTATTAAAACTATTAGTTACAAATGAGTTACAAGACTTACCTCAGCATTGGTAAAGGGAGGTCCCATACAGAGAACTGATGAAATCACAAGTGTTCACACATACACACACACATACACACACACAACTTCTGCCAACTTGCACACTGCACAGAGACAAGCCATCCCTACCACCATCCTACATGTACACACCCCAATGACTCCCTCAACATATGTTTCAAAGCCTCCCCTTCTCTCCTTTTCAGGTTGATGTATGATTGAAGAGTTCCCTCACTCCAGCTTCTCCTTCTTCCATCTTCATTAATTCAGGTTTCCTTTCTCTTCCGTTCACTTTCAAGAAGAAACTCAAGGGCTCTGTGGTGACTTCCTAGGGCCCAGAGCTGACCCAGGAAGCCAGAGAAAAAAACATCACATGCAGCAAAGGATTTTATTTTCTTTTGTTTTACGGGTCACCCCAATACCTGACAATTTTAACTAAACACCATTGAATAATTGTAGGTTTCTGGGCCAAAGGTGTTTTTTCATTTAACTGCCATCTCTATGAAATTTTGGTAGATGCTAGATTTGGAATCAAAAGCCCTGGATTCAAATCCCAGTTCTGAAACTCATTACCTGTGTGATCAAGGGCAAATCATCTAAACTTCCTGGGCCTCAATCTCCTTAACTATAAAAAGAAAGGTTGAACAAAATATTTTCTGATGTGACTTCCTACTCAGGCCCCATACCCTATGATCTTGGTTCAAATACAAGTTTTGCCTCTTAGAACTTAAGTGACCTAGACTCCCTGGTCAGGAAGTCAAGGTTTGTAAGCTATCTGCAAGATGGGTGGAGGAAGAAGACACCCCGTCTCCACTTTCTCTCCTTTTGTTTTTTAAATTTGGTCAACTCCTAAAGGTAGAACCTTTCCAGATCCCCTTTAAATTCTAGGCCTTTTTCTCTATTATCTCCAGTTTATTTTGCATATGGCTTGTTTATACATAGCTATTTGCATGTTGTCTTCCCCATTAGTTAGGGTTATCTTCTGTCTTTATTTCTATCATCAGAATTCAGCATGGTGCCCCACACATAGTAGGTGCTTAATAAGTACTAGTTAATGGACTAAATGTCTCCTGTTCCTAGCACATAATAGGTATTTAATAAATTCTTGCTGACTGTTCATAGGAAGTGGGTGGTTTGTTTTCAGAAAGTAATCCCCAAGGGCCCAGTGGAGAAGGAAGATCTAACATTCCTAACCTGTCACTACTCAAACAGAGAGTCACCTCTTCGGGTCCCTTTCCTAGTAGTAGGAGAAGAAAGAGCTCACTCTTGCTTGTGCATTGGTGGCAGCCCAAGAGAAAGCATCAGTTAGTCATTGCAAGGTGGTTTAGGAAACTAGAGAGCCAACCCTCATTTGGAAACTCAGAGGACAGCTTCAGTAATGAAGACTTCATTAGCATTGGGATTTCCTTTTTGATTTCAACATAGGGTGGTTGATTCAGAGCTGAAAGGGATCTCAGATGTCACCTAGTACAGAAGCCTCATTATACAGATGAGAAAACTGAGGCCCATGACTTGGATGGCCTCACTTCACTTCTTTGATGATCTCATTTACATAGATACTAAAATCCTGTAGCTCAGACAACCCTATCATTCATCTCTCCATTGGTTTTAGGGTGACCTGCAACTTTGATCCCCTCAAAATGATGGCATTTCATCATTTACAGTCATATAGCATCTCCAGAAAAGATTTAAGAGGGTATTTTAGAAGATGGACCTTTTAGATGGAAGAGCAGCTGAACCAATTATGTTCTATGAATATAATGGACTATTATGGCCCCAGGAGAATTATAAGTTGGAGGAATTCAGAGAAATATAGGAAGATGTGTCTGAACTTAAAGCAGAGGACATCTTTTGTGACCTTGAACAATCACTTCATTCCCATGGGTCTCAGTTTCCTCATTTGCAAAATAAGGTAATGGAAAACTAGAAGACCCCAAGTCTCCTTCTACCTCCAAGTCCATGATTTTGTTATCTTCCGTATGTGTCAGGAAACTGCAAATTACTCTCTCATCTGCTCATTATATTTTTGCCCTTCTAGGGATACTTCCCATCCACTCCTCCTGGTTTAATTTAATGGATGGAAAATGCTTTTGCGATGTTAAGATTCTTCCATAAACGTTGGCTGTTACTCTGATTACTATTTTTTTTCCTCTTTGGACACCCATTATGGCTCCACGTAAGACTTTCCCTAAGAGCCTTCACTCTTTTATCCTGCCAATTGGTTATCAATCAATCAATATGTATGAAGTGCCTACTATGCGCCAGACATGTACTAAGTGTTGGAGATACAAAAAGAGGCAAAAGACAGTTCCTGTCCTCAAGGAGCTTCCAATCTAATAGTTTACAATCTAATGGAATTAGAGGGGAGATGCCCTGTCTCCTGCCTGCCTCCCAGCCAAACCTCAGCCAAGGACACAAGATGCCCCAGGTTTTTCCTGGTTCTTGCACTGGTTCATTCAATAGATGGCAATTTTATCAAAGTTCCCTGTGATCCCAGAGTTAGAAGCCCTGATTTTTGCATGCACACACAGACACTAGTGTTAATAATGGCTCTTGCCTCAATTGTGGCAGCATCAAGAGTAAACAGCAACTTTTTTTCCTGATTGCCACCTACTTGGAATAATTAATTCTGGGGATTCTGATCAATGCAGCAATCTATCACAGCTTTAAAATACACAGAACAGATCAGAAAGAAGTCCAAAAGGAATACAGATGAGCAAGGTGATGTGGGTACTACTGTGTTAAGTTTAATATATGCTTTTGAGAAAACCTATCTATAATAGAAATTCATGGTTTCATATATATTTCATATATAATCCTTTTTGTACATTGAAATATTCACATTTATCAATATTTGTCAAGTTTATAATACATTTTTTAAAATAAAAAGTTTTTAAATGTTCAAGGATGGGTCAGTGCTCTTTACTATAGGTGGAGGGGCAAAGGCTACTAGAGAAGCCTCCCAGGTTCCCATGATTCACTCCCCTCCCCCACTGCCCAACAGGGAGGTGGAATTTCCCATTGTGACTCTATGATTTCCTCTTGCTGCTTTCAGGGTAATATCACCTTGATTGATCAATGGCTCTGGTGCATTTCACAAACCCACAAATATCACAGGGACTCAGTTTATTCCATTCTCCATCTGTAAGGTACTTATAAGATTCTTTACTCTTCCAGGAAAGCATTGTGTTTAAAGAAAAAAACCCCATAATGATTGGCCTCCCAATAGCTCCTATATCATACTGGACAGTCCCTTTCACTTGATTCCCCAAGACGTTGCCAGACAAGTGTCTGATTCTGACCAGTTGAACACAGGGTTTTGCAGGGAAGTCTAATGATAAAGCCAGGATGAAACACAATACCCTTACCTGCCATCAGTGTCCCAACCACAAGATCACACCTCCACCCACGTCCTAGTCTTTTCATAAGTTTCCAGGTTTGTCACTTCAATATTTCCATAGATCTATGATCTCATCCCTGTGGGGTCTCCCTCTCAACTCTGCAGATCATGAATGCTTCTCTTTGGTCTTCAATCAGGACATTTCCTACCTCCTGACTTTATCTCCCATGCCTAGAATTCACCCTTGCCTCACCTCCTTTTCCTTCAAGATGCAGCTCAAATACCATCTTCTATGTGAAACCTTGAGAAGTTGCCCCAACCTTGGTTACTAGTGTCCTCCCTCTCACACTCTCTCATGTTTAAATTAATTTGTATTTATTCTCTTTATATTTATTCTGTTTGTACTTATAGTCTTTCCCATAGGAATTTAAACTCTTTTTTGGATAAGGATCAATTCATTCTTTGTATCCCTAATGTGGTGCACAGAGCTGGGCACATAGTAACTACTTAATAAATGATCAATTGAATTGAACTCAGTTGAATCTATCCAAGTCTCCTTCTCTGGGAGGACTCTTGCCATGACCTCTCACAAATCCTCCATGGGAGTACCTCATGCTAGAAGTCTTCTCTTAGATCTCCTGACATTGTATGAATACTCATGAAGCAGGAAGACTGCTGGTTGGTTATCCTACACTCAATAACTGGCCCATCTTCTTTTCCCAACATACATCTCTTTCCTGATATTTGTTACATCACTTCTCTTATGCAATTTTTCATGGCTGCCACTTATTCTTACCTATCACATTCTCCTCCATGTCCATGTGAATCATGATCCCCCTCCCTGTTACATCAGATTTTAATCAATTCCTAAAGCTGACATTTCTTGAGAATCCACTCATTCCTCCATGAAGTTAAAGTATTTTTTAAAATTTTTATTTATAAATTTTCCATTGTTATAAGAGATAATTTCCCAATATAGACTCAAAGAAAACTCCTTTCGAAGAAGATTTCCTGAAAATGGTTTGGCAACAGCTCTGCTGTCTTGTGGTTGTCTCCAAGCTTCTCTTTGCTACCAGATTCTGGATTTCATCTCCACAGGGCACCTGTCAGCTGTCTCCACTCCCACCTACCAGGACAATGATAAACAACAGTAACAGCAATAGTAATTACCACGGATAGGTAGGACTCCCTATTCAAAGCCAAGCAGAAGTACCCAGGATTAAAGCTGAAGAGTTCACTATGCCCAAAGGGTTATAAACTGTGGGTACTCTTTGATCCAGCAATACCACTACTAGGTCTGTATCCCAAAGAGATCATCAAAAAGGGAAAAGGACCCATGTATACAAAAGATATTTATAGCAGCTCTTTTTGTGGTGGGCAAGAACTGGAAATTGAAGGGATGCCCATCAACTGGGGAATGGCTGAGCAAGTTGCTGTATATGAATGGAATGCTATTGTGCTATAAGAAATGAAGAGCTGGCAGATTTTAGAAAAACCTGGAAAAATATCCATGAACTGATGCTGAATGAAGTGAGCAAAACCGGGAGAAGATTGTACACAGTAACAGCAACATTGTTTGATGATCAACTATGATAGACTTAGCTCTTCTCAGTAATACAATGATCTAAGACAATTCCAAAAGATTCATGATGGAAAATGCCATTCTCTTCCAGAGAAAGAACTATGGAGTCTGAATGCAGATTGAGGCAAACTGTTTTCTCTGTTTTTGTTTTTTCTTTCTTATGGTTTTCCCCTTTTGTTCTGATTCTTCTTTCATAATGTGACTAATGTGGGAATCTATTTAATATGATTGTACATGTATAACCTTTATCACATTGCTTGCCACCTTGGGGAGAGGAGAAGGGAAGAAGGGAGGGAGAAAAACTTTTGGAATTTATTTAAGTGAATGTTATGTAAACTTATTCTTATATGAACTTATATAAGTAAATGCTTATAAAAGTGAAAGTTGAAAAATATCTTTACATGCAATTGGAAAAAATAAAATACTATTAAGTGGGAAAAAAATTGAAGAGTTCACTTTTGCTGGCAAGATCAATGGTCCCTGTATTCAAGGAATTTACATTCTACATTACAACAGGAGCACATCAAATATATACTAAGTGAAAAAAAACAAAACACAGCAATTTCTAGGGCTCAAGCTAAGAAGAACATTAGTAAGTGGAAGAAGCAGACCTAGTTTGAGCTCTACCCTAAAAGAAGGTAGGAGTTCTTAGAAGTGAAAATGAGGAGGGAGTGCATTCCAGGCCCAGGGAGGCAGGAGATGGAATGAATGCCATAAACCTCCAAAAGCAAGTAAGCCAGTCTGGCTGTAATATAGAGACAGTAAGGGGAGGAATGCCCAATAAGCCTGGAAAATTAGGCTCCAGCTAATTAACAAATTTCCCAGACTTGGGGCTGCCCTATAAATATTTAAATTAGGCAACTTCTGTTTAACCCACTCCAGGAAATAGGAAGCAATGTGTGGATTGTAGGATCATAGATTGAGGGATGGAAACTGGAAGATCTTAGAGGTCATCAAATGCCACCTTCTGATTTTACAGATGAGGAAGAGAGGAGAGTATAGAGGAATCCAAAATGGCAGCCAAGAAGGGTCATAGCTCCTTCTATTTCTCAAGGTGCTTTCTTCACACATTATCTCTTTTGGCTTCCTGGGAATTAAGTGTGGTTATTCTCCTTTTACAGGTGACTTGTCCAACGTCACAGAAACTTAGTAGCTGGACAAGGAGCTAAGGTCTCTTGATTCCTTGTTTGGTATTCTTTCCACTATTCCATAAAGTTATATTATCACAGGACTTGGGGCTAGAAGAATCCATAGAGAGGATTTAGTCCAGGGGTTCTTAACCTCATGTTGATATGTTGTTCAATTGTTTTCAGCTGTGTCTGACTCTTTGCGACCTCATTTGGGGTTTTCTTGGCAGAGGTACTGAAGCAGTTTGTCATTTCCTTCTTGGGTTCATTTTACAGATAAGAAAACTGAGGTAAACAGGGTTAAGGGACTTGCCCAGGGTCACAAAGCTAGTAAGTATCTAAGGCTATACTGGAACTCATGAGGATATCTTCCTGATTCCAGGTCTGGCTCTCTATCCACTGCATCCCCTAGCTGCCCACCATGTTTATATGCTTGTATGTTGAATAGTCAATATAATTGGCTTTCATTATGATCCAATACATTTTATTTTGTATCTTTAGCGCCTTTACTCTGAGAAGGGGCCCACGGCTTCACTAGACTGTCAAAGGGATTCAGGACCCCAAAAAAGTGAAGACCCTCCAATCCAGCCCAACCATACTTTTGAGAGTAGGGAACTGAACCTTGGAGAGTTGAGGTCTCTTGCTTTATGCTCTTAGAGGAACAGTTTCCTTTGTGTATCCTCAGCACCTAGCATAATGCCTAATAGAATCGAATGCTTGCCTAAGGATTTACATATCAAATGGCAGAACTGGAATTTAATCCCAAATTGTGGTACAATGGAAGCATGATGCATCTGAAGTTAAGCATCAGAACCTGAATTCAAACCCTGATCGCTTGATCTCTCTGGGTCTCAGTTTCTCTATCTGCAAAACAAGGGGGTTGGACACAGTAACCTCTAAGCTCCCCTTGAGCTCTAGATCCTCTGGTCTTCTGACTCCAAATCCCATGCTCTTTCCATCATCCTGCATGGCTCCCCTCCAAGGGTCTGGTGATCCAGCCAAGCTACTTGAGTAACTGTGTTGGCTTTCCCCTTCCCCCTCCTCCACTGATGCATTAGAACTAACATTAGCATGAGCCAGAACTTCAATCTGTATTTCAATGCTGGGTCTTCCAGGTTTCCATCTTCAAAGAGTTGGCACTTGATATCAAGTGATCATAAAGCAACCACACTGACTGAGGGGCTCTGCCAGGGCATGCTTGGGTTGCTCTTTAAGCCAGAATTGGGTAAAAATGCCACCTGGAGGGAGCCTGGCTCAGGGGTAACTAAGGCATTGGCACAGTAAGGGCTAGTGGAGATTTGAGTCTTTTCTAAGGACAGTGAGGGAACTTGGGGATCCCCCGAGTGATGAAGATGGGCCCTCAGAAGGCAAACGCTGCAGCTGGGGTGAGGGTAAGAAGTCAGAACAGACCATGGCACTTGGTGTCCCCTTCCCTCCTCTACACCTGCCTCTTTGAGATGTTCTTGTGGTGAGTGTTCTTCAGGGTGGTGAGCAAACCGGTTGTCAGCCTTTACAAACCCCCTAGGTTCCCCATGCATGAGATGTCGCCTGAGTTTACTCAGAGGTCTGTAGAGTAACTATGTTACTAGTTCTATACTAGAGGCACTATGTTACTTGTTATATATTAGAGTAACTATATTACTAGTTATATATGAAAGTAACTATGTTATTAGTCATATACTTGAGTAACTATGTTACTAGTTATATACTAGCATAAGTATGTTACCAGTCATATATGAGAATAACTGTTATCAGTCATATATGAGAATAACTGTTACTAGTACTATATGAGAGTAACTATGTTACTAGTAATATATGAGAGTAACTATATTATTAGTCATATACCTGAGTAACTATGTTACTAGTTCTATACTAGCATAACTGTGTTACCAGTCATATATGAGAATAACTATGTTACTAGTAAGTAACTATGTTACTAGTTATATACTACTAAGTTACTAGTAGTTCCTAATAGCAAGGGGAGGTCATCATAGTGATGTGGAAGGGACATTGAGTTTGGAATCAGGAGACCTAGATTCAAACCCGACTCTGACACTTCCTAGTTAATCAACAAGTATTTATGAATGCTTACTATGTGCCAGGCACTGTGCTAAGTGCTGGAGATATAAATATGAGCACAAAGAAGGACAGACCCTGCCTTGAAGAAGCTCACGCTCTGATGGGGAAAACAACATGTAAAAGGAAGTAGAAAAGTATGTGGTGGGGAGGGGAAGGAATGGGGAGAGAAGGCAATGACGGAGAAGTCCAGAGGAGTGTGGCCTGATGGGGAAGGACTGAAGGACTCTAGGAGAGACCCAGGATTATGGCTCTGGATTTGAAAAGCATCTTAGAAGGTATTTAGTCCAAACCATTTTATAGACGCTGAAATGAGGCCAAGGGACCTCTGAGGTCATGTAAATCAGCCTAGTCAGGAAGGAATCTCCACGTTATGTACCTTGGGGCAAAGCCTGCATTTATTCATTTATTTATGTCTGATGGCAAATGGAAAAGGGAAATCAGTCCTCTTGGGTAACCCTAACCCTAAATGGTATCTAGGAGATACCAAATTCCCATCACCGCATATATTAAATGCTTACAGGATACCACATAGATTATATGCAAGAAAAAGACCTAACCCTTAAGAATTTTGTGTCTAAGCTTCAGTAGAATGTCAACTTCAAGAGATCAAAGATTGTGTTATCTTTGCCTTGGTATTTCAGTGCACACCACAACATTGGGCACATAGTAGGTCCTTAACAGATATTTAGATTAAAAAAAAAAGGAAGGACATAGGAGAAGGAGAGAAAGGGAAAGATTGATCATGGAAAAAGAAGAGAAGGGAAACAAAGGGAGAGAAAAGCTGCCAAGTAATCATGGAAGGTGGGGGAGGAAAGAAGGAGGAGAAACAAAGACAACAAATAATTTTATCTTTGAGCAGGATCTGTACTGAGGGGGCCTAAATGACTGCTGACTTCTGCTGTCACCCCAGGGCCAGGAGCTTGCTAAAAGTGAAACTTGATTTGTTGAGTGGGTTTTAGAAGGGGTTGCATTGGAAAAGATGTTCCATTTGGGGGTCTACATGCAGTTTGAAAATAACATCCTCGTCTGTTTCAGTATCTAGTGCCATGTTTTTTCTGAGCAAACAGCCACTCTTCCAGCCAAATAGCTGAATTGATTCAGAAAGTCAATAGACTTATAAAATTTTCCTCGATGTATTTTTTAATATTATCTTCATTCTTAAATGTCTCCCTCCTGCCCCCTTTTCCCAGAGAGCCACCCACTATTACCAAAAATAAAAGGGGAAGGGAGGAAGTAGTTCAGGAAAACCAACCAACATATCAACCAAGTCTGATAGGCTGCGCTTGCATTCTTTCAAACCATAGTCTTCCATCTCTGCAAAGAAGGAAAGAAGGTATGTTGTCTCCCTTTTGTTCTTTGAGGGAAAGCTTGGTCATTATAATGATACAGTATTCATTTTTTATTGTGTTTATTTTTTTAACTGATATTTACAAATACCTGCTGTATGTTGGGGACTGGGAGAGATACAAAGTTGCCAAAATGACTAGGTCCCTGCCCTCATGAAGCTTATAGTCTCTTAAGGGGACATGACAGAAATATCAAAAGTTATAATATGAAAAATACAGAAGTGAATGAAAGCATGAGAAAGCATTTATTAAGTACCTCCTATGCACCAGCCACTGTGCTAAGCACTGAAGATATAAAAAAAGAAAAAAGACAAAAGACAGGCCCTCAAGGCCTCAAGGAACTCACAGTCTAATGGAGAAAACAACATACAAACAGATTGACACACACACACACACACACACACACACACACAAATATGGACAGGGCAGTTTGAGGTCATCTTAGAGAACAAGCAGTAAAGTAAGATCTAGGAGGGTTTTAGCTGAGACTCGAAGAAAGCCAGAGAAGCCAGGAGGGAAATGAGGAGGTAGCATTCTAGACATGGGAGATGCCCAGAGAGAGTTAGAAGATAAAATGTCCTATTTAAAGGACATCAAGGAAGTCCGTGTCACTGGATCTCAGAGTACAAGGCAGAGTGGGGTAGTGGGGGGCAAGGGAAGTTAGGTGTAAAAGACCTTGAAAAGTAGGAATCATTCAGGTCATGAAGAATTTCAAAAGCCAGACTGAGGATTTTATACTTGATCCTGAAGGCAACAGAAATACTGGAATTTGTTGAATGGAGTGGTAGGGACAGTGGAAATACAGTTTAAAAGGATCAATATCACATTTAGAGCTAGAAGAGACCTTGGAAATTATGTTGTTCAATCTCCCATTTTACAAATAAGTAAACTAATCCCCAGAAAAGAGAAGGGATAGCCTGGAATGGAAAACAGTTCCTTTGAATACAAATCCTGGGCTCTTTCTACTGTGCCACAGTGCTGCTTGCGGGGAGGCCCTAGATGGTTTTGAAGCTTCCTTCCAATTCTGTAACTCAGGGACTCAGTGAGATTGTGGTGGTATTCTGGGTACATAATAGAGAGGGCCTGCATTAGGGTGAATGAATGAATAAATTCAAAACATTTCTTGGGAAACGCTTCAGGTTACAAATACAAAAAAGAGGGAGAAACAATCCCTGCTCTGAAAGTTACTTCCTAATAGAGGCAATGGGAATAAATATAGAGATCAAAGAGATGGGTCCCCAGAGTCAGAAAGTTGAAGGATCCTGACAATGTCACCAACAAAAAATAATCAGAACTGAACTTACTATGTGATTCTGGGCAAGTTGGTTCAATTCTCCTTGATCTCTGGCCACTCTCTGAGACACTAAGGTTCAGGGCAGGGTGACTAGCCCCAGTAGAAGTAATCTCTTCATCCAGTTCTGTGACACCAGTGAAAACCAGATCTGGCCCCAAAAATTTAACTGAAAAAAAAAACAACTAGAATTACAATCAGCACCACCCATCCAAGAAAACCAGGAATTTCCTTCTCTCTAAGTCACCCAGAAACCACTGCAGGGACCACTGAGCTTCAGTTATGTGGAATAACTGGGGAGAGGTTCAGTAGAAAATTCAAAGAATTGCCTTCTTCAAAAGGATATGGTAGGAATGCTTTTCAGGACATTAGTGATGATGCTGAGATAGACAATTTTCAAATTGATTATCTAAAATTAAAAGGAAACTGAGGACAAAGTTACTGAGCCATTTATGATTTAATCTGCAAAGTTAGCATTTACATATCTTTTTAAAAATTAAATTTATTTTATTTTTAATTTGCGGAATAAATTTAATTACAGAATAAAATTGTACTTCAACAATAAAACAAACATTTCTATTACACGGTATAACAATAACAAAAAAAATCATTGCATGTGAAACTGTCAATCTATTATGTATAACTTACTATTCCTTTTAAATATATAACAAAGTTATCATGAAAATTACTTTTTCTTTTCTTCCTTCTTCCCTCCCCCCCTACCCTCAGAAAGCTTAACATTCTAGACCAGAGTTTCCTGTTTTTATGCTCTGGATTCTTTTGGCTGTGTGGCAAAACCTGTGGGCCCTTTCTCAGAATAACGATCATAAAGGGATAAAATAAAACACCAAGTATTACAAAAGAAATCAATCATAGAGAAATACGGTTCTCAAGATATTTTTAGGCACAAGTTTATGGACCCTAGATTAAGTACTTCCTCATCGACCCATTAGACGACAAGCATTGACCAAGGAAGACAGGTACCCAAGTAACTTGGATGTAGAGGAGAACGTGATCATTGTATCAGGAGTACAAAATGGCTCCTGTTTATCCTTGTTTTAATGAATGCCACTTTGGTGAAGGAAAGTTACATTGGATAATATAGGTGATGTAAAAAAAAAATATATCTATAATTTTTTTTAAAAAAATGCTTGTTGATCGAGTGGCATGTGTTTGTGTATTTAGTTCTCGGGGCTTGTGTTGTTCACCTCAAAAAATATATTCTTTTCTGATAAGGACTCTATCAGTTTTGTCTTTGAACCCCCAACAATAAATACTTACTAATAAATGAAGGAATCCATAGCATCTTTTTACATTCTCTCATCGCTCTGCAGCATCTCAGGCCTGTGAGTACATTTGTATCATTCATTTCTCTCCATAATCAAGTCAAATCTCATTATGTCAAAACCCACCATTTTAGAATTTGAGTTGAAAACATATCCAGGCCTGAGTTAAGCTTTTCTTTCATCTATTTACGGGGGGAAATGATGTTGGGTAAATGAGTAACAAGATAGAGAGAATGGATTGCATACTGGTGAGAAAAATTCCCTTTCAACAGCTTAATTTTATAAATACTTTTCATACCTAATCATTGATGTAGGGATAAAGACTGGATCTGAGATTGCAATGGTTTGGGGAGCTCTCATGGGAGAAAATTCTCTCTATCAATTTGGGTCAGTACCTACTCTGCAACCTATGCTTCCGAGAAAATATTTTATAACTTCAACCAATTAAAACCCACTTTCCAGACTTTTCACTGGTTCACAGTTGGTCTTCATTCCTGCCTTTCTGCCATAGGCAGGTCTGAATTATTGAGTCTGGACATACATGCGCATTTCCCTATTGCCCATGGCCATCCAGTCAATCCAAAATGAAGAAAATCATAGGATCATAGATTCAGAGCCATCTAATCTGTACAGATGAGGAAACTGAGGCTCGGAGAGGTTAAATGATTTGCCCAACATTAAAGACTTGAAAGCTTTCCTTCTTCCTTCCCATTCTTCCCTATGTACTCATTCTGAGAAAGCCAATCTGGATTGGGAGACAATCCCATTTCTCTCCTCATTTTCCCTTCTTGTCTAATAACCTTAACTCTTAAAATTAGTTACTAATACCTATAAAAATTAGCTATTCATAATTATGAAAATTAAAAATATTTTTCAAGAAAAGTTATCACTATAACATAAAACTTTAACTTCTTTCCAAGCAATCTGCACCAAAGAACATGACTTAAAGATTCAAATCAGTTCAGAAAGCTTTCTTAAGTTGAGTACTTACTAGTACCAGATCCTGTGCTACACATTTGTTATATAAAGACCAAAAAAACCCTCACAACCTTGGGAGTCAGTCCCTGGCTTCAAAGATCTATATTCCATAGGGGCACAGTCCTGCAGGTACATTCATATGCCTCATTTTTTCTAGAGTCAAGAAAAATTCCATTACATCAGACCCTACCATTTTCGGTCTGAGAAAATTTCCATCACTGGGCTAAAGTTTTCTTCCTGTACATAGATAACCAATAATAAAGTGATATTAAGTACAAGTATCTTCAAATTTAGACTAAGAAACAAGTACAGAGAATCTCTAGAGTTGAGCACTATAATCTAAAAAAGAATATTGAGCTTCTCAGTGACTGAGGTTAGGTCCAGGGGTGCACTGGATCTAACTCAAATCAGCTGGGGAGAGCTCACTGTCAAATTTTCACTAGGAATATTTACGCCTCAGAAATGAGCAAATGTTATAAATTAGGGCTTTATTGGTTATTTTGCTGATTGTCTACACTTTTTAAAGTGATTAATACACAATTAAACTTACAAATGTGTTGTTCCCACATTTTTTAAAATATTAAACATTCAGGGGCAAACTATCTTACTTAAAAGAGGCAAGAAAAAGCTTTTACAGTAGAGGGGGAAGGGGGGAAATGTGAAAAGGAATGAGTGAACCTTACTCTCATTGAATTTGGCTTGAGGAGGGAACAATATACACTCTCAAATGATTATGGAAGTCTATCTTACCTTACAGGAAAGTAGGGAGGAAGGAGATAAGAGAGAGGAGGATGATAGAAAGGAAGGGAGATTGGGGGAGAGGGTAATCAGAAGCAAGCACTTTTGAGGAGGGACAGGGTCAAAGGAGAGAATAGAATAAATTGGGGGGGCACGGATGGAGGGAAATATAGTTAGTCTTTCACAAAATAACTATTACAGAAGTGTTTTACATGACTACACATGTATAACCCATATCAAATTGCTTGCCTTCTCAGTGAGGGTGGATGTGAGGGAAGAAAGAGAATTTGGAACTCAGTTTTAAAAACAAAAGTTAAAAATTGTTTTTACATGTAAATGGAAAATAAAATAAAAATTTTTAATTTTTTAATTTATTTTTTAAAATAAAATAAAATATACAGTTAATGGGGGATAGAAATCTATCTTGCCATACAAAAAAATAGTGGGGAAGGGGATAAGAAAAGTGGGGGCAGCATGATAGAGGGGAGGGCAGATTGGGAGAAGGAGCAATCAGAATGCACAGTCTGGGGAGGAGGGGAGAGATGGGGAGAAAAATTGGAACTCGAAATCTTGTGAAAATGAATGTTGAAAACTAAAAATAAATCAATCAAATAAGGAATCTATACCCCACCAAAAAAAACCCCAACATTAATTAGTGTACCTCTGCCTAAAGTAACTGAATTGAACTTCCCTGTTTAAACAGCCAAAGAAAACCCATTTTAAACTCATGAATGCATGATGCAATAGCCAATGGTTGATTCAGTCAAGCCATGAGAGAAAGAAAAAAAGAAACTCATAAAATAAATTATCTTGTGTCTTATGCCTAAATAGTCAGTTAAGAGACTGAATTTCTTATTTTTTTACCTGTTTTGATGTTGTGTAAATGTATTCTAGAAGAGCCCAGAAATACTGAATGTTAACAATGAGAAACTTCTACCCTCTATACTAAGAAAAAAAATCATGTCATGGTTCATGACCAGTGATCCTGAGTTCCTCTCATCTAAAAACATGAAACCAAACAAAGCCAATCTATAAATCAACACATTTCCAGTGCATTTAATTGTATACTTTCAAAAACTAGTTTTAGATTCTAATAGTCCCAAGACCAAAGTCAGAGAATATTTCAATGCAAGTTGAAGTTAAAATAGGTAAAACACACACACCTCTATATATAATCAATCAAGACAAGCATTTGGTAAGTTCCTGCTATAGGTCAGGCATTGTGCTCAGAATACAAAGAGAAACCATTCTTTCACCTCAGGAAGCTTACATTTTACAGGAGAAAAGACATAAACATAGAATTAAATACAAAATCAATGACATAGAGAAATAAAACAAATTCTATGCAATGTAAAAATAACATGATGGGGACTACTAAAACAATCCTCATAACCTATAAAATATGCTATATAATTACATAATATAAATAACATAATGTAATATGTCATCGATAAGACAAGAACATAGCATTTATAAATATGTATGTATGAAAATTCTCAAGGAGCTAATGGCTCTTTTCTTACTGTTTTTTCTCCCCTTCCCAAAGGCAAATAAGTTTGGTGCTCAAAACCATGGTCTCTAAGTTATTTGTTGACTAAAAGAATAGATCTCTGCCCATCACCTCCTCAGAGATACTAAAACTACTCACCAAGTCTTCCTTCCTTCTTCCTTATCCTTCCCAGTGCAGTTGAAAGAACTCTGACTCTGGAGTTCCCAGGATCTGGATTCAAATCCTACCTTGGACACTTATTACCTGTGTGACCTTGGGCAAGTCACTTAGATTCCCTGAGACTCAGTTTCCTGAATCTATAAAATGAAAAGATTTGACTATTCTCTGAGTTCCCTTCCATATCTAGAGCGACAATTCCTTTCTCATCTGAAGTTATTGGGTTTGACCTTCTCCAGGTGCCTCCAAGTTGCAGCTCATCCCACTGGACCAAATGAACCTCAGTTTACCTATATTTTCCAGTCACTAATGGCTCAATGAGAACAGGAAGGAAGAGGCAGCCTGAGATGACTCTTGTCACTTGAGAACCATCCATTCTAGCTCTCCTCAATACCCCAGGTTCAGAAAAGAATCTCTGCTGCCTGTAAGATCAAATAGAAGGAAAAAAAATATCTGGTTTCCCAGCTGGAGCAGCCACAAGATGACAGCTCAAACACCCAGATAAACTCTGCTTTAGCAAAGAGAGGAAACCCCAAGGTTTCCCCACACTTCAGCCCCAGGCCCTCAACTGAAAGGGAACAATTGACTCGGAGCAGAAACCTGGGGGCAGGAGAGAGGGAAGGAAAACCTCCAGGTGAAACTACAACTTGGAACTTGAGGCCAGGAGTGTGAAAAACCCTAGAAGAAAATTGTCTTGGAAGAAACAGAAAGTAGGAGCGAGCCAGGCCTGGGAGCCCCCAGCTCTATGGATGTGCCTGATTCAAAGGAAAACTGGAGCCACCCTTCTGCAATGAAACCTCCAGGAGACTCCCAGGGAGCCTGAAAACCACCCTTGGGTTTAGAGTTCCATAGGAAAAGTCAGCCATGACTTATGCCCAGGTTTCTCAAGAGCTCTTTGCTTCAAGGGTAAGTGTAAGTGCCAGTGAAACAAGGCTCATTTAAAATCATTTTTCCCTCCATCTCTAAGTTATATTTATTTTCTGTAGAGCCTTACTCTCTTTTTTCTCATTTTATCCTTGCAAAGAGAGATGGTCATATCAATAGATACAGTTACATGGATCTGGTCACATAGATAGATACAGTTATATCAATCTGGCCATATCACTAGATGCAATTATATTGATCTATCTATAGAGATAGGTGCAATTATATCAATCTCTTTATACATAAGATATTTGCAGTCTAAGAGTATGACTCTTTTAGGGTTAGGATTAGATAAAATGGGGGAGAGTTGAGATAAAAGTCATTTTTAAAAAGAGGTATTTTAAAATTTTAATCCTGTTGGAATAAAAAAATGCACAAAATGAGAATGATAAAGGAGTTCATTTCTACATATGCATGAAATCAGAACCAAGCACAAGGTTTAGTCCCTGCCCGGCTTCCTCTATGAGTCTAAGACTGTCTGGGAAGGACGGAAGGAATAATAGTTACAAGACCCCTGACCAGTAACATGGCCAATGCACCAAAAGATAAAGAGAGAGGACAATTTCCCAGGAAGGAAGATTGCTTCCCCAACAACTGTCCAGATTGGGGAGGGGGGAACTCTGGTTCAGCAAAATTGAAGTTGTCAGGGATCAGGGTATTCTACTGAGCCTCCCCTCCTCATAGATTATTGACTAAATGGAGTCAGTTAATACACCCTGCCAATGCTTCCCTTTGCTTAGATAGAGCACTGGACTTAGAATCAGAAAGATTTGGTTCAATTATGCCCTTAACACAATGGCCATGGGAACTGAGCCTCAGACATACTTCAACACTTATGTAACATATAAGACCTATGTAACAAAGGTACCGTGGGCCAAGGATTTTTAGTAAAATCTGGAAGGCCTAAGTCTCGAGGAGATTGGAACTCCACCACTGTGGAGGACCTTAACTGAGTGATCACTTTCATTCCCCTACTCCCCTAGATGGTCGTTAATTGAACCAGAATTATACACATCACATCAGATAATGTGAAGTCTACGAGTACAGATTTTTTAGCCTTTGAGACAAAAATCACTTTTCTTGGTTATCAGTTAGAGGGAAGAGGAGGACGTAAACATACCCCAGAATGGAGGGTAACCATTAACTTAATCTTGGCTGGCTTGACTTCCTCTCCCCACCATATATTTACTATACAAAATGTAAATGAGTAAAGGGCAAACATATTTATCAAAGCAAGTAGTAAAATGCTTATCAAGGAAGCCATGCAAATTAGTTTAGGATGGTGATAAAATCCATGAGAATTAGGGCACTCTGTGATCTAGGAGGAAGATGAAATCTCAGCTCAGCCAAAGGAGAGAATGATCTCACCCATGTAATCCACTCTTAGCAAGCTGTGGGGATGCAAGCACTGAGATGTATCAAAAAGCCATACTGAAATCCTGGCTCCTTTCCACCTGCCTATAGCTCTGGGAGCCTTAGCAACTGAAAGTCAGCACCCTCTCTCCTCTTGCCCAATCTCTGTCTCCTCCACTTCTCCCCTCCCCAAAGTTTCTCAGTTAATAAAAAATCACATATAAATCTTCCCAAAGTACTAGAGGACCATGAAAGCCATCCTGGGGGTAGGACTACTAAGGTTGTATTCTAGGTCAATTCAGGGGGTTCCCACACTTTTTTCACTGGTTCTGATTTCATGTCCCAAGTAGAAATCAATTGCAATCTGCTGGTGGTGGAAAGAGAATCCATACTAGTGAAATTACAAATCCTCTGTGTTTTGCTATATCTTCCCAAAAGCCTTGTGAAATAAAAATCAATCTACATTCATTTATTATAGACCTACTATGTGCCAGGCACTTTCTTAGGTGCTGGGAATTCAAAGACAAAATAACAAAATTCTCTCTGTCCATCAAGAGCTTATATTCTATTGGAGAAAGATAATATATGAGATAATATATACATATTTAACTATGCAAATATATACACATATATGTATGAACACACACAAAATATATATGTATATCTACACACATGTCTCTCCAAAATAAGCACAAGATAATTTGAACGTGCCTATATTGATTTTACAAGTAAGAAAACTAAGACTCAGAAAGAGTAAATCACTTGCCCTAGGTCATATAGCTAGTTTGTGTCCCTGTATAGGAAAAGGCTAAGTGACTTCTTATCAGTGATGTCTGAGGAGAAATCCTACTCACTGTGGTTTGGAAATAACCTCTCGGTCTCTTTCAATTCTGGGATATGATTGTGTCCATCAGACAAGGGCAATCAGAATGGGAAAGGGATAGATCGTGTCATCAGAGGATGGGTAGCTGAAGGAACTGGGGTGATTAGCTGAAAGAAGGAAAACAATGAGAGCCATCTTCAAGTGTTTGAAGGACATTCTCTAGGATGATTAGCTTATTCTGTGTGGCCTCAGAAGGCAAAATGAGAAGCAGTGAGAGGAAGTTCCATACAGTCAGATTTTGGCTCAATGTAAGAGAAATAAAGCTATCCAAAAATGAACTTGATGCCCATGTTGACTTCACTTCACTGGAAGTCTTCAAACAAAGGTTGGATGACTACACATAGAAGGGATACAGGGATACATGGATGGGTGGTCCTCCATGACCTCAGAGGTCCCTTCTGGCTCTGACATTTTGGGGTTCTCTGCTGGCCCTGAAATCTTGTTTCCCTGACATCCCCAGGGTCACAGGGATACTTAGCAACTGGAATAAATGGAAATCCTCCCTTGTAGACTTTTAAAAGACAAGATCATTATTGGGAGAGCCACAAACCAAAGCTTCAATGTTTGTAAGCCTCAATTTTACCATCTTTAAAACTGTACTATCTCACAGGATTGTTTCAAAGAACATGTTTTGTAAACTTTAAAACATGAGATGAATATAAACCATTATTCTAATAGGGGACAGATTTTTAAGAAGCATTTCTCCCCTGTGGGGATAGGCAAAAAAAAAGTAAAACTATTCCTTTCTCCCCTGAAGTAGCTTGAGAAAAGATCCTTCTAAAATACCACTCAAACAACCAAAGCTGACAAACACAGTAACTGTTCTGACCAAAATCATCCTCAGAGAAGAGACATGGAGGCTCCTCCCTCCTTCCAGGAAAGAGGTAGGAGACAAAGGTTGCAAAATCTCACATCCATTATCACTGTGTCAGTTGGTTTGGGTTGTTTTTCTTTGTAACAAAGAAGGTTTCATTTGGTGGGGGAAGTGAGGGATATCTAGAAATTACTCTGGTATAAAAACAAAAGGCATCACCAATACTGAAATAACCCCATCTCAAGAAAAGAAATTGAACAAGCCATCAACAAACTGTCTAGGAAAAAATCTCCATAGCCAGATGGATTTACAAGTGAATTCTATCACACATTTAAAGAACAATTAATTCCTATACTATATAGACTATTTGAGAAAATGGGCAAAGAAGGAGTCCTACCAAATTCTTTTTATGATATAACTATGGTACTTATACCTAAACCAGGAAGCATCAAAACAGAGAAAGAAAATTATAGACCAATTTCCCTAATGACTATAGATGCAAAATTTTTAAATAAAATATTAGCAAAAAGATTACAGCAAATCATCATGAGAATAATACACTATGATCAGGTAGGATTTATACCAGCAATGCAGGCCTGGTTCAATATTAGGAAAACTATCTGCATAAATTTATCATATCAACAACAAAACTAACAGAAATCATATGATTATCTATCTGAATAGATGCAGAAAAAGCTGTTGACAAAATGCAACACCCATTCCTATTAAAAGCACTGGAGAGCACTGGAATAAATGCAGTCTTCCTTAAAATGATAAGTAGCATCTACCTAAAACCATCAGCAAGCATATATGTAATGGGGATAAGCTAGAAGCATTTCCATTAAGGGTGGGGGTGAAACAAGGGTGTCCATTATCACCACTGCTATTCTACCAGAAACACTAGCTTTCACAATAAGAGAAGAAAAAGAAATTGAACGAATTAGAATAGGCAAAGATGAAACTAAGCTATCACTCTTTGCAGATGATATGATGATATACTTAGAAAATCCTAGAGAATCAAGTAAAAAACTACTTGAAAAGATAAACAGCTTTAGCAAAGTTGCAGGATTTAAAATAAACCCACATAAATCATTGGCATTTTCATATATTACTAACAAAACCCAATAGCAAGAGATAGAAAGAGAAAATCCATTTAAAGATACTGTAAACATTATAAAATATTTGGGAGTTAACCTGCCAAAATACACATAGGAACTATATGAACACAATTATAAAACATTTTTCGCATAAATAAAGTCAGATGTAAATAATTGGAAAAACATCACTTGCTTGTAGGTAGGCCAAGCTAATATAATAAAAATGACAATTCTACCAAATTAATTTACTCATTCAGTGCCATACCAATCAAACTACCAAAAATTATGTCATAGAGCTAGAAAAAATAATAATAAAAATATCTGGAAAAATAAAAGGTGCAGAACATCAAGGGAATTAATGAAAAGAAATGCTAGGGAATAGCCATACCAGATCTTAAATTGTATTATAAAGCAGCAATCATCAAAACTACTTGGTAGTGGCTAAGAAATAGAGTGGTGGATCAGGGGAATAAGTTAGGTACACAAGACACAGTTCTCAATGACTATAGTAATCTCCTGTTTGATAAACCCAAAGACCCCAGTTTCTGGTATAAGATATCACTACTTGACAAAAACTGCTGGGGAAACTGGCAAATAGTATGGCAGAAACTGGGCATAGGCCAATATCTTATACTATATACCAAAAAAAAGTCCAAATGAGAATACAATTTAGGTATATAGGCTGATACTATAAGCAAATTAAGAGAGCAAGGAATAGTTTACCTGTCAGATTTATAGAGAATGAAGAAATTTATGACCAAACAAGATAGAGAACATTATGAAATGCAAAATGGATAATTTTGATTACATTAAATTGAAAAGTTTTCACACAAACAAAACCAATGCAACCAAGATTAGGAGGGAAACAGAAAACTGGGGAAGAATTTTTACATCCAGTATCTCTGATAAAGGTCTCATTTCTAAAATACATAGAGATTTGAGTCAAATTTATAAGAATACAAGTCATTCCCCAATTGATAAATGGTCAAAGGATATGAACAGGCAATTTTCAGAGGAAGAAATTAAAGTTATCTATAGTCATATGAAAAAAATACTGATTGACTAGAGAAATGCAAATCAAAACAACTGTTAGGATTGGCTAACATGACAAAATCGGAAAATGATAAATGCTGGAGAAGAGGTGGGAAAAATGGAACACTAACTCATTGTTGGTGGACTTGTGAACTGATCCAGCCATTCTGGAGAGCAATTTGGAACTATGCCCAAAGGGCTATAAAAATGTGCATACTCTTTGACCCAGCAATACCACTTCTAGGGCTGAATCCCAAAGAGATCATAAACATGGAAGAAGCACGCATATGTACAAAAATATTTATAGCATCTCTTTTTATGGTGGCCAAGAACTGGAAATTGAGGGAATGTCCATCAACTGGAGAATGGCTGAACAAGTTGTGGTATGCTGTGGTGGTATACAAGTAATGAAATACTATGGTTTTGTAAAAAATGATGAGCAGGTGGACTTCAGAAAAGCCTGGAAAGACTTATACGAACTGATGCTGAGTGAAGTAAGCAGAGTCAGAACATTGTACAAAGTAATAGACACCTTGTATGATTACTGACTTTTATAGACTTAGCTCTTCTCAGCAATGCAAGCAACCTAAAACAACTCCAAAAGACTCGTGATGGAAAATGCCATACACATCCAGGAAAGAAATATGCAGTCTGAATGCTGATTAAAGCAGATCATTTTTTGTGTTTTATTTTTTTTCTTTCTCATGGTTCTCTCCATTTGTTCTGATTCTTCTATATAACATGACTAATGTGAAAATATGTTTAATAAGAATGTATATGTAGAGACTGCACTCCATGTTAGGGAGAGAAGAGGTGGGGGAGATGGAGAAAATTTATAACTTCTGGAAGTGAATGTTGAAAACTAAAATAAATTAATTATGAAATACCCCAAAAACTTATTTTAAAGAATTAAATTAAAAAGTGGGGCAAGGCTATGCCCCTTTCTAGTGCTACAGCTATTACAGCTACAGGACTACTTACCTCACTACCACCAGAGGAGTGCAATGATGCCTCAACCCACACCTGCTCCTCTTTCTAGTGACCTCAGGAAAGCCTTTGATGTTTTTATCTGTTGCATAAGTGAAGCTAAAAAACAAACAAATTGCCCAGTGGCCACTATGGTGACAAATCCCTTTATACTTAGTCTGGATCTGGGACATAGGATACATTTAGCCCACATTTAGCCAGATCATCTTGAAAGCTAGACTTCAAGAGCTGCTTTTACAAGCCTTTATATACATAGTTGAAAGTTCTGAATTTGTATTGATGATGCCTTTTATTTGGAGATTTGTTTGTTTGCTTTTATATCCCATTATTTCTGAATATATTACTCCCCTGTATATACTTTGGGACCTTCCTTGTATCAAGGGAAAAAATTTTGACCAACCAAGTAAGCACATCTGAAAACACAGACCACCCTCTGCATAGTTACCAGATTCTCTACCAAGTGGAGAGATGTGTACTCCATCCTCTGCTCTCTGGAGCCAAGATCATCTCTTGAGATTAGAATAACTAAGTTTAGCTGCCTTTCAAGGGTTCTTGTATATCTGTCCATTGGTTCCACTTTCTTTACTCTGCATCACATCATGTAAGTCTTTCAGGGTTTCTCTGAATTCTTCATTTCTTTAGGCAAATTCAATCATTCCCTTTTGGACCATATGTATCCAATGCTGCAGTTGAAATTTGCATGCTTTCTCTCTCTCTCTCTCTCTCTCTCTCTCTCTCTCTCTCTCTCTCTCTCTCTCTCTCTCTCTCTCTCTCTCTCTTTCTCTCTCTCTCTGTCTCTGTATCTCACTGTCTCTGTCTCTCTATGTGTCTCTGTCTCTCTCTCCTCTGTCTCCGTCTCTCTGTCTTTCTTTCTGTCTCTGTCTCTGTCTCTCTCAGGGATGTTTCTAAGTACACAAACTGTACTGAAAGGAACTCCTGTCATTTAAAAGACTAACCTCAGTAACCAAGATTTGAATCAAACAGGATGTCACAACATCTCAGCTGTAGGTTCTTTCTCATTTGGGGGCAGAAGAAAGAAAAGGCCGTCCCTTTCTTTGGCACAGAGGGCAGAGAATCAAGGCCTTTCCGGAGAGTGGGGGAGATTCTCTCCACTTGGACAAGCCTACTGGCTTTGATATTAATTACATATATGGCATTTCACTGGTTAGAATCAGGGTCCCTGACTGGTCCTTGACTGATTAGAATCAATACCAGATCTGAAGAAAGGACCCTTGGGTCTGGAAAATACTCAGGGTTCTGTATAGATCTAGTCTTTCCCCACTGCCTCAGCACTGAGACTCCTTTCTCCTGCCTAGAACCCTCTCCTTTCTGTGGACTCTGGGGCACTAGAAGCTTCTATCTCCTAGGCACTCACTGACATGTAGCATTACACTCTCCCAGTGCCTGGCACAGAGGAAACATTTAATAAACACTTACTGATGGATTGACATCAGAAGGGAGAAACCAATTAGCTGTGGCTAAGAGAGATACCCTTTTCCTCTCTGTAAAACACCTGGTGCTCTCCAGGATACCTGAGCTGCTCCAGTGTGGACAGTGATGATGGGATGATGGGAGGAGAGGAGGTTAGGGCTTAACTCAATGATGGACCATTCTAAGGGCAACTTCTTCCAGTAGCATCCCAGACCCTGTCTTCCTGCCCTGGAACTCAAGGACTCCCTCTGGACTCAACCTTGCCCACAGGCATATGTGCCCTCCCTCCCCCCTGATGGAGGTTGTAGCCTTTGCCCTATGTTCTTGATACCCTGAGGTATCTCCTTATAAGCTGAGAGATCTTCCCTTGGGGAGCTGGGATTTGTCAGAAGGAGGCTGGAGATTTGCTCCAGGTCACACAGTCAGTGGCCAAGCTGGGCTTTGAACCCTGGTCCACTCTGTCCAATCCAGCCACCTTCCCACTTCACTAAGTGCCAATAGCAAACATTTAACAAATGTTAACTTGGTCATCCTGCCTCTTGCTGGAAGTTCATTGTTTTCAGAGCTGATTGACTGATAAATCCAGCAACTCATGCCTTCAGAAGATCAAAACAAGAAGACAGAACTGCAGGATAGAACAGTTTAAATCAAGTCAAGTAAACAAGCATTTACTGTGTGCCAAGCATTGTGCTTCAATGCTGGGAATAGGAATACAAGCAGAGAGGACGGTACCTGCTCTCAAGGAGCTTACATTGTCTTGGGGAAAGACAACACCCAAAAGGGGGTTGAAAAGCAAAGATTAGGGGGAAGGGACAGATGAAGATTTCCAATGTAAGGGAGGGGGAAAGAGGGCATATGGTAGGAAAAAAAGCACAGAGAGTCAGGAATACAGTTCAGAGAAAAATAAAGGCATGGTGACCCTGGCATCCTCCTTTAAATGGAGATGCTGGGAGGAACCACCCAAACTGGAGTTACTTCCAGTAGGTGAAGTCTAGGAGCCTAGTTAGTTTCCAGATGAAGAGATGTCTATGGCATGAAAGAGAAAGCCAGGAGAGTCGGGAGTGCAGCTTTGGAGAGGAACGAGGATTGAAAAGGAGAGCCAACCTGATCGGTTCAAAGGCATTTTCTACTAAAAAAAAAATAACAACGATGATAGGCAATAGACAAAAGTTAAGATAGTGAGTATAATAAGCACCCTTTGTTAGCAAAGTTTAACTGATGCAAAACAGCGACCGCAATGAAGAGACTCAAAAGAACCCGGAACCCACATCAGCCAGCAAAGTTCTTGATCTTCACGCCTAGATGAGAGACATAGCAGCCCATGGCAATATCTGCTCAGAATATAGAAGTTCCTTTATAGAGGAGGGGTAAATTACAAGTAGCAAGGGGGAAAGAAAACAGAAGAGAGAATGGCGTGGAGCCCAGCTAATAATAATGCCTGACACATGCTTTCTGCACTTACCTCACAGCTCTGCCACATCTATAGGTGTTATTTTTACCATTTTACAGATGAGGAAACTTAGGCAGGTGAAGTGACTTGCCCAAGGTGACAGAGCTGGCAATAGAAAAGGAGCATAGATTTAAGACTAGAAGGACCTCGGAAGTCATCAAGTCTGGCCCTTCATGAAAAAAAGATGGGGAAACAGGCTCACAAAAATTAGGTAGCCAAGGTCACTTAGGTAGTATGAGGCAAAGCTGTCATTCAAATTCAGATCTTCTCTGACTCCAAATTCTCTTTTCTGTCCAGTGAATCATGCTGCTTCTCGATCTCATAATTCAAAATCCAGATTCTCCTTACTCTGAGTTCAGCCCCTTCTTTTCACTCTGAACCTGCCGAGTCTGTAATTGTATGAACAATATCCCCATTGAAATAGAATAGGTCTGCCAGCTCTTCTAAAATGATATTCCCTCACCAACAACCATTGTGGAACTAATCCATTTGTCTCTGTGCCATCTGTGTCTGTGACAAGAGCACCTAGGATTCCAAAGTCAAGACAGGCAATTGGATCTGACCAAATCCATATGGAAGAAGTCTATACCAAGGCATCAATTTCTAAAGAGATTTCACAGATCAAGTCTTTGAGATAACTCAAAGCAAGACAGCTTTCAAAAGAATTAGAAAGAATTAGAAATTTCAAAGAATTGAAAAGGACTTAATAGATCGTTGTGCCTAACTCCTTTATTTTACAAATGAGGAAACTGAGACGCAGTGAGAGTCATTAACTTGTGCAAAGTCACAAAGGGTAGGAAATAGCCCAGTCAGCATTTGAACCCAGGTCCTGGGCACCAGATCCAATACTTTGTCCTCTGAACAATGCTACTCAGACAGTCTCATGTGCACAAAACCAGGTAAGAGAGAAAAAAGCAGCAACTCCCTATGTTTACACATTCTTTTTTCATCTCCATACAAAAAGAAAGTTCTTTGCATACACAGCAAGGATATTCTTAATGAACATAGGGAAAGGAGATCAGATCTCCAGCTAATAATAATACCTGGCACCTATTTGACTTTAAGGGGGACCAGGTACCACTGTACATTATCTCATGATAGCAAATCACCATGAAATTGAAGGGGTCTCCTAGTATTTAAAAAAAAATTTTAAATTCACTTTTATTTTATTTTCAGGTCCAAAATATCTCCCTTTCACTTCCCCCTCTTCCCCGCTCCCACTGAAAAAGCAAGGAAAACAAAATCCATTATAAATATGTATAGTCAAACAAAACAAATTCCCACATTGAGAGAAAAAGAGAAAGAAAGAAAGAAAGAAAGAAAGAAAGAAAGAAAGAAAGAAAGAAAGAAAGAAAGAAAGAAAGAAAGAAAGAAAGAAAGAAAGAAAGAAAGAAAGAAAGAAAGAAAGAAAGAAAGAAAGAAATGCATTGATCTTCATTCTGTCCATCATGTCTCTATCTAGAGGTGGGTAGTATGTTTCATCATGAGTTCTTTGGCATCATGGTTGGTCAATGTGTTGATCAGGGTTTCTAAGTCTTTCAAGGTTATCTTTTGTTATTGTATAAATTGTTTTCACTAGCATTTCTATGGTGATCTTTTCTCATCAGCAACCATCAATTGTACTCTTTGACATAATCATACAATTATGGAGGAGTGTAAAGTGTCTATCACCTGTCTGTTGATTTTTTTTTTAGTTGACTGGTAGATGAGAACTCAGAACCAGGTGCCTGTGAAGTATGTTATACTCATATAAAAATCTTTCAAAAGAGATAACTTTGTGCTGTTCAAGGACATGACATGTATCAACTTCAAAGGAGAAAAAAGGCATCAAAGAAGGGAACGCACTCAATAGAGATGTTTGTCAGCGTCTAGCATTCAAAGTCCACATAGAAGAGGGATTCCCGCCTGACAGAGCAGCGTCCCTGGAGCACCACCTTGAATATGACATTGTCACTATTACATCAAGTGTGGGAGTGCTTGCAGGGCTTCCTCACCAAGATCCCTTGGTGCATCAAAGACAATGGCCAAATCATTCACATGGGGTAAAGTAAGGAGATGTAGAAATACATTGTCCAGATTCTGATAGTGCAGTTGATTGGGTAACCCTTTGAGTTAATCCATCAGCATATATACATACATACATACATATGTATGTGTACATATATGTATATGCATGCATGTGTATGTGTGTAAATATAGTATATACTGACATATAAATATATTGTGTATATGTATACCTACACACACACACATATACCTTGGGTAGGCATAGAGGATGACTGGGCCAGAAATGCGTCAGAGGAGATCGAGATAGATTGTTGTTGGGAAATTGCCCTTCATTAGGAAGGATACCAAAGCTGTTCCCAGTGGCAGAAAACCCATTTCTTTACTATCCATTGAGAGGCAGTAGTAAAATGGAAGGAGCACTTGATTGACGGTAGGATCAGAGGTCCGAGGATCTGGGTTCAAATCCTGACTTTGCTTTTTACTACCTGAGTGAACTTGGGTGTCATTAATCCTCCCTTAATCTCTGTTTCTTCATCTGTAAAATGGGGAGTTGAAATAAATGAACTTCAAGGTCCCTTTGGGTTCTAAATATCTAGTCCTGTGAATAGTCTCCCACTATGAATGGAAAACAATTGAAGATACATTTATTAAGCACTTATTGTTTGCCAAGAACTGTGCTAAACTGGGACTCCAGATTAAAAAAAATGGTAATCCCTACCCTGAAGGAGCTTGTGTTCTAAGGGGAAAGACCATGAAGGGGAGTCCAGAGGAGGGTATTTTGGTCCTCACAATTACGGAGATGGTACGTGAGCCCTCAGGGAAGGAGATTGAGACACTATCAGGAAATGACCTGTTTGATCACAGTTCCAGAACTTGGGGGTAGAAGTGGGAGGTAAGAGTGGAAAGGTACCAGCCTAAGGGCAAGAAAGTTATGGAGGAAATAGTCTGAGTGAAGCAAGGCACAACTGGGACTTTTCTTGACATAGGGGTCTGAGAAGGCAATTTCCAATTAAGAGTGTAGGGTCCCAAGGGAGTAATTTATTCAGGAGTAGCAGGTTAACTAGGGAAAGCTATGAAGAAGAATGAATGAATGAGTGGAAAAATATTTATTAAATGCTTAATACATATAGAGAAGAGACCACTAGACAACTCAGTGGATAGTGTTAAGACTGGAGTTAGGAAGATCTAAATTCGAATTTGATCTCAGACACTTACAAGCTGTGTGATCCTGGACAAGTCACTTACCCCTGCTTACCTCAGTTTCCTCATCTGTAAAATTGTATGAAGGAGAAAAGTATCATGGCCAAGAAAAGCTCATGGACAAATACTGGCATGCTACGGTCCATTGGGTCACACAAAAAGTTGAACACAACTGAACAACAAATACACAAAGCATATACTGAACACCAGTATTATTTGTATAATTTTCTGCTCTCAAAGAGTTCATATCCTTCTAGAGGAGACAATAAATCTGGAAGATTTCAAGGACAAGTCAGATAAAAAGATCCCATGGTCCTGGCAATGACTCTCTTTAATGTCACTAATAAAACCTGATAGTTTCTAATGTTGAACCATTTGAGAGTGACAAGGTCTTTGGTGCCCAGCTGATTGTTGTCTGATAGGAGACACAATTAGACAGAAGGCCATAAATCCTAGAAACAGCAAGCCACACAGGCAGGTGTCTCCGAGATTAATGTGGTGCACGATGGATATAAGCAGGCTGCCACCATCCCCAAGAAGGGCTTGCTCTTATCATCATGGGCATGTATAATTGGGAAAGGAGATAAGCCAGCTACTGAGAGAAAGGGATAACAGATAAAACAGCCCAAATGCTTCCCCAGGGAGCCACAGAGCAGTAGAAGAGCCAGCATCAAAAAGTCGTTAACCCTTGGGGAATCCACAGCATTCTGGGAAGGATTCAGGAAAAGATATAAAACAAAACAAAAAGGAAAAAAAAAACATGACAGCCCATGGATCGACAGTGATCTGCTCTAGTACAGAAATTCCCACCCAATCAGTCAGTAAGCTTCTACTAAATTCCCTAAACCACAAAGCTTAGAGGTCATCTAATCCAACCACCTCATTTCACAGAGAAGGAAAGCCCAGAGAGGTAAGTGGCAGCATAGAGAAAATGCCACTCCAATATAACACAGTGCTGTGCATGTAGCAAATGCTTTTAAGTGATTTTTTTTCATTCATTCTTTAATTTAAAATGTTCCCCCTACCGTTAGTGAAATTTAGGTTAAGGAGTCATTCCTTGGGAGAGGTGTAATTTATAATCACCTATTAATACTTAAGGGACCTTTAGTTTATGGGACGTCTTCTGGTTGGAGGGGGGAGGACAGATTAAATTTGAGTGGAGGGTTGGGGACAGGAAAAGGATGGGGATCAAATGGAGGGCAGGTAAGGTCCATTACACTCATTTCTGCTCAATTGAATTGAGAAAAAAATTTCCATCAAAAAATAAAGAGACAGCGCCCCCTCCTGCACTGATTTAGTCATGTTCTCTTGCATAGTCTAGCCCAGTTAAATATTTGTTGTCAGGGTTGGCCCAGCATAAAACTATGAGACAGGTTAAAGAATTCCCTCGTCCTGCCCTCCCCCTGTAAAGTCTGTCCCCTCATCCGCCCTCCAAGAGCCTTGGTTTAAGAGACAGATATCTGGCTTCAAGATGCCAGCTGTGTGGCCCTGGGCACATTACCATGTCTCTGGATCTCAGCTTCCTCCCATTAAGTGATGACCTCTCACATCCCTTCTAGCTCAGACCAGAGAAGATGAATATTAGTTCCATGTTACAGATGAGGAAATTCGTACAAAGAATTAAAAGGTCCAGAGACTTTTCCATGGATGAACAGCTAACAAGCAGCAGTCAGAACTCAGACTCAGGTCTTTTGACACTTGAGGGCTGTGCTCTCCCCTTTGAACATTTCCTTGACTGTTAGGGGTGGAAGGGGTGAGGGTGCAGAGAAACAGATGCCAGAACCTTAGAGTTATAAGAGAGCTCAAACTCCATCTCCAACTGAAACTCCAACCCCCAACAGCCCCCTCCACTGGACCCCATGCTCCTGACCTCTCTTGCCTTGATATATTTCAACCCCACAAAGTATGACCCATTCCATCAAAGTCCTGCTCTCTGGGACTCATTACCTAGTAAACTAATTTGTATTATATACAGGGCTATCCCAAAAAATCTCATTGCAATTTTATAACTTTTTGTCATTCAGTCATGACCAACCCTTCATAACCCCATTTAAGGTTTTCTTGGCATTTTCCTCTCCAACCCATTTTACAAGTGAGGAAACTGAGGCAAACTGGGGTAAGTGACTTGGCCAAGGTAATACAGCTAGGAAGTGTCTGAGACCATATTTGAACTCCAGTCTTCCTGACTTGAGCTCTGGCACTCTATATACTGTGTCATTTAGCAGCCCTAGGTGAGTTAGGAAGACCGGAGTTCAAATCTTGCCTCAAACTTATGTCTCAAATTAAACTCTCTCAGCCTTAGTTTGCTCATCTGTAATATGAACCATATGGTCCCTTCCAACTTTGACTATATGATGTACATAAATTCATGCTCCACAGATTTGATGACTGTTTATTGAGGATAGTATAGAAGGATTTAATTTAGCATTTATATAGCGCTATTAGGTTATCAAAGCAACTTGTATATATTATACGATCCTTATAACAACCCTGTGAAGTAAATGCTTTTATTATTCCCATTTTAACAGATTAAGAAACTAAGACTGAGAGAAACTGAATGATTCACCCAATATCACTTGTCAAAGAAAGTTCCTGAGCCAGCACTTGAACTCAGGTCTTCCTGACTCCCTGCCTGGTACTCCATCCACTATACCACCTAGCTGCCTATTTTAGGTGAGGTTCACATTGTGCTAGATGTCTCTGTGATTTCTTTCCTCTCCACCAATCCTTCCATCTTTACCTTCTATCTTTTCACCCAGACTTGAAGAGAAGGGGTTGTGATTCTGGGTAGTGGTGGCCCACATCCAGGGCTGGCAGAGAAAAGAGAGGGGAAGCAAAATCCTTTCCATTCTGTTTGTCTTCCCCTCCCCAATCAGTCATTTTCATTGAACAGATGATGGTTTACAAGTGGATCCCTTTGGGTCATGGAAACAACTTGCCCTCCCTCAGCTAGTGTTTCCACCATCACTCATTCTTTTATTTGCCCCAGCAGATGTAGGTAACTGGTAAGCCCAGATCCTGAGAGCCCCACAGAAGTTTCTAAGTCAGAATGGAAATCTTTCTGGTTGAAATGAGCTTGCTCTGCTTAAAGGAAACCCAAAATGAAGAAGGAACTGTCTCCCACATCTTTTGTCTCACGTACATTTCAACGGTACTTCTATTCTATGTGTACATCTTTTTTTTTCAGTTTCTATTTCAGAAAAACTGTTTACAAGAAAAAAAAATAATTCCCTCCCCCCAAAAAAAAACATCAAGTACATTTGTGTGAGTTTAATTTTGTCCGATCAAACTTTTACTGTAAAATAACAATGAGACGTGTTGGCCTGAAAGGTACATGCAGTGCACCTGCAGACAGACAGGGATGGGCTCAGGATGCAGAATGACATATTTATTTCTTAGGGTTAATGTGGGAATTTGATTGGTTTGACTAGATATATTTGCTACAAGTATTTGTTTTTCTTTTTTCTTTGTAGTTGGGATGGAAAGATAGATTTTTTGTTAATTGGAAAAAAAAAGAAAAGAGCATGTAAATGTAAAGCAGGTCTGAAAAGAAAGTTTCCCTTTCTATCCTGGCAGTTTTGTGGAAAAAAAGAGTTGAATTTTAGTATTTTAAAAAATATTATTGTTATCCTTTGTTCTTACATTAAGTTCATTTGTTTCTTAATATATCCCTGTAGTTTCCTGAAGGGCCATCCTTATTGTCAAGAAATAGAAATTAAAATTAAAAATAAAGAGAAAAAATACAATTCAGCAAGTCTAACCTATATAGCAATCCAGTCTGATGATATGTATTCAGTATTCCATAGCCACCCACCTCTTGCAAAGAAGGGAGAGAGGTTCATTCTTAAGACTCCTCCTGGAAGTCAAACATGGCCATTAGAGGTACACAGTGTTCACTTCTGATTCTACATAATCAGACAAAGGAGTTGCCTTTGTCTATAAATACCTTCAGGAGAAGAGAGAGAAGGAGAAGAGAGGAGATAGAGAGAGACAGACAGAGAGAAAGGAAGAGGGGATAAAGGAGGAAGGAGACAAAGGAGAGGGGGAGAGACAGAGACAGACACACAGAGAGAGACAAAGATAGAAAGGGAGGGGAAGAGAGAGAGAGAGACAGAGACACAGAGAGAGAGATGGAGTCAGAGAGAAGGATTAGAGAAGAAGGAGGAGGGAGAGGAGAAAACAGTAAGGATCAATTAATTGCCACTAGTGAAAGAGGGAAAAAAAGAAAAACCCATTTAAAATGTGTTTTATTTGCAGTTTTAAAAAGAGGATGTGAACCTATGGGGATAACTGAATTTACTTAATGATTTAAAGGCAGTAACCCACAGAGGCATGAGTATCTTCCATGATGTCATTTAGAAAACCAGCCACATGAGTTTCAAAGCAAAGGGAACCATTAAAAATTACAATTATAAAAGTGCTAGAGTTTGGTCATAGAAATCTTTTCACTTTGTAGGACACTGTGTAATTATAACGACCAAATTTAACCCCAAAGAAGAAATGAGAAAACGTACCTCCTTTCCTTCTTTGCAGAGGTGAAGGATTATGGGTGTGGAATATCACATATACTGTCAGACACATTTGATGTCTTGATTAGTTTTGCCAAACTGCTTTCCCCTCCCTTCTCTTTATATTATTTGTTACAAGAATAACTCTTGGGGGGGGGCGGAGCCAAGATGGCGGAGTAGAAGGACGCACATTTATGAGCTCCGAGCCCACAACCCATGGAATTGAGGTAAAAAGAGATCCCCATAAATTCTGAATCACTGCAGGGGGTGCATAAACATAGGGGAAGAGATTTCCGTTCCACTGAGCCCTGGAGAGCCGTCCCCAGGGTCCATTGCGCTCCAGAAAGTGGACCCCACCCCCAGCGCTGCCCTGGCCGCGGCCCCAGAGAAGCTGACCCGAGCAGGCTTCAGAGAGGGAAGCTCCGGCATCCGGGGAAAGTCCCTCCACCCACAGAAGCTACAGGTCAGTGAGAAAGAAGGATGGCCTAGGGGAGGGGAGCGGAGCGTCTCCGTGACTTGGGCCCCCTCGGGAGGAAGCGGCGGCAGCGGCAGAGACAGGGGCAGGAAGCGGCGGAGGCAGAGGCGTGGGCAGCGGCTGAGGCGGCAGAGGCCCAGGACTCAGGAATCCCCCAGCAGCAGGTAGGATCTTCAATACTGAGGGTCTTTCCAACCTGAGGGAGCTGAGCCTGGAAGGCGGCCCTGTCCCCACCCCGCTCTATTACTGAAGGCCTCTGAATAAAACCCCTGAGGGAGCTGAGCATAGGAGGCGGGCCCCCCACCCCACCCCCACCCGCCCTGTTCCTGAAAGTCTCTGCAGAAAGCCCCTCAGGGAACCGAGTTTGGGAGGTGGCCCTGCCCCCACCCCTGCACCAGAACTAAAGCTTGCTGCGGAAAGCGCATTTGAATCTCAGAGGCCAAGCACTAGCTGGGCGGATCCAGGTGGAGGTGGAAAGGAATCTCAGAAGTCAAGTAACTGGCTGGGAAAATGCCTAGAAAAGGGAAGAAAAATAAGACTATAGAGAGTTTTTTCCAACAAGTGCAAATGATCCCGACCTTCGGATCTGATGGTGAGGACGAGAACATATTCTTGCCATCAGGGAAAGACGTGGAGGGCGGGGCCTCAGTACCCCAGACACCCCAGGGGGGTGTCAGGTGGGCTCAGGCCTTGGAAGAGCTTAAAAAGGATTTTGAAAAGCAAGTTAGACAGGTAGAGGAAAGACTGGGAAGAGAAATGACAAAGATGCAAGAAAAGTATGAAAAACAGGTCAATACCTTGGTAAAGGAGACCCAAAAAAATGCTGAGGAAATTAACACCTTGAAAAATAGGCTCACTCAATTGGCAAAAGAGGTTCAAAAAGCCAATGAGGAGAAGAATGCATTCAAAAGCAGAATGAGCCAAATGGAAAAAGAGGCTCAAAAGCTCACTGAATTTAATAGTTCTCTCAAAATTAGAATGGAATAGATGGAGTCTAATGACTTTACGAGAAACCAAGAAATCACCAAACAAAACCAAAAGAACAAAAAAATGGAAGAGAATGTGAAATATCTCATGGGAAAAACAACTGACCTGGAAAATAGATCCAAGAGAGACAATTTAAAAATTATGGAACTACCTGAAAGCCATGATCAAAAAAAGAGCCTAGACATCATCTTGCATGAAATTATCAAGGAAAACTGCCCTGACATTCTAGAACCAGAGGGCAAAATAAGTATTGAAAGAATCCATCGATCACCACCTGAAAGAGATCCAAAAAGAGAAACTCCTAGGAACATTGTGGCCAAATTCCAGAACTCCCAGCTCAAGGAAAAAATCTTGCAAGCAGCTAGAAAGAAACAATTCCAGTACTGTGGAAATACAATCAGGATAACTCAAGATCTAGCAGCTTCTACATTAAGGGATTGAAGGGCATGGAATAGGATATTCCAGAAGTCAAAGGAACTAGGACTCAAACCAAGAATCACCTACCCAGCTAAACTGAGTATAATACTTCAAGGGAAAATATGGTCTTTCAATGAAACAGAGGACTTTCAATCATTCTTGATGAAAAGACCAGAGCTGAAAAGAAAATTTGACTTTCAAACACAAGAATGAGAAGAAACATGAAAAAGGAAACAGCAAAGAGAAGTATTAAGGGACTTACCAGAAATGAACTGTTCACATTCCTACAGGGAAAGACAATATTTCTAACTCTTAAAACTTTTCAGTATCTGGGTAGTTGGTGGGACCACACATACACATGTACACGCATGCACACACATACACACATACATACACATACAGAGACAGAGAGCACAGATTGAACTGAATAGGATGGGACCATACCTTAAAAGAAATTAAGGTAAATGGTGAGAGAGAAATGTAGTGAGAGGAAAGAGGGGGAAATGGAAGGGGGTAACTATATGTCATTTAAGAGGCAAGTAGGAGATGTTTTTAGTGGAGGGAAAAAGAGGAGAGCTGAGGAAAAAAAAAAAAACCAAGAAGTTTACCCTCATCACATTTGACTAAACGAAGGAGTGAAATACACACTCATTTTGGTATGAAAACCTATCTTACAGTATAAGAAAGCGGGGGAGAAGGAGATATTGCGGGGGGGGGGGATGATGGAAGGGAGGGCAAAGGGAGGAGGGAGTAATTGAAAGTCAACACTTGGGGAGGGACAGGATCAAAAGACAGAAGAGAAACAATGAGGGGCAGGTTAGGAGGGATGGTAATTCAGTTAGTCTTACACAACACGACTATCAGGAAGGTCATTTGCAAAGCTACACAGATATGGCCTATAATGAATTGCCTGCTGTACCAAAGGGAATGGGTGGGGAAGGAGGGATGGGGAGAATTTGGAACTCAAAGTTTTAGGAACAATTGTTTAGTATTGTTGTTGCAACTAGGAAAGAAGACATACAGTTAATGAGGAATAGAAAGTCATCTGGCCCTACAGGAGAAAAGAGAAGATGGAGACAAGAGAAGGGAGGGATGACAGAAGAGAGGACAGATTGGAGATAGGGAAAATTAGATTGCTTGGGGTATTGGGGTGGGGGGGGAGGGGATAAAAGGGGAGAAAATTTGGAACCCAAAAATTTGTGAAAATGAATGTAAAAAGTTAAATAAATAAATAAATAAAAATATTTTTAAAAAAAGAATAACTCTTGGGGAAAGGGAGGTTATTTTGGAGGGAAAAGTTATATATGAACAAAAGATTGATGATTTGAAGTTTTTTGATCATCTAATCACCTATTTATTACATAAATTTGATGCAACTACTATTTCCCAGCAGACTAGATTTTCCCTTTACTGAAACCACATTAGTGATCTCAACACCAAATCCAACAGGTTTTTCTCAGCTTTCATATTCCTTGACTTTGACACTCTCTTTTAAAAAGTTTTATAGATGTTTTCCCTCCCACATCCTTTTTTACATCACTGTCATTTTCCAAAGACTTCTCTCCTCCAGTCCACACAAAACAAATTGGAACAAATAAATATATCCAGAAAAAGCTTTTGCATGAATAGTCTCATTAACTACTCATTCCTAGTAAAAACACTAGAGAGCATAGGAATAAATGGAGCTTACCTTAAAATGAGAAGCAATTTTTATCTAAAACCATCAACAAGCATTATCTGTTATGGGGATAAGCTAGAAGCCTTTCCAGTGAAATCAGCAGTGAAATAAGCATGTCCATTATCACCACTATTATTCCATATTGTACTAGAAATGTTAGCTTTAGCAATAAGAAAAGAAAAAGAAATTAAAGAAATTAGAATAGACAATGAGGAAACAAAAATATCACTCTTTGCATATGATGTGATGGCATGCTTAGATAATTTTAGAGAATCAACTAAAAAGCTAGTTGAATTAAAACTTAAGCAAAGTTGCAGGGTCCAAAATAAATCCATATAAACTTCATCAGTATTTCTATATATTACCAACAAAGGCCAGCAGCAAGAGATAGAAAGAGAAATTCCATTTAAAATAACCATAGACAACATAAAATACTTGGCCAAAATATTGCCAAGACAAACCCAGGAATTACATGAACACAATTACAAAACACTTTATGCACAAATAAAGTCAGCTCCATACAACTGGAAAAAATATTAATTGTTCACAAGGTAGGCTGAGCCAATATAATAAAAATGACAATTCTACCTAAGTTAATCTACTTATTCAGTGCCCCACCAATTAAACTACCAAAGATTATTATACAGAGGTAGAAAAAAATCATAACAAAATTTCCCTGGAAGAACAAAAGTAAAGAACATCAAGGGAATCTATTTTAAAACTGTGAAGGAAGATATCCTAGTCATACCACATCTCAAACTGTATTATAAAGTGATAATTATCAAAACAATTTGGTACTGGATATGAAATAGCCTAGTGGATCAGTGGAGTAGATTAGGTACACAAGAACTTAGAATAAATGACCATAGTAAGCTAGTATTTTATAAACCCGAGGATCCAAGCTTTTGTGACAAAAACTGCTGAGAAAACCGAAAAACAGAAACTATGTATAAACCAACATTTCACACCATATATCAAAATAAGGCAAAAATGGGTGCATGATTTATACATAAAGGGCAACACCATAAGCAAATCAGAAGAGCATGGAATAGTTTACCTATCAGATCTATGGAGAAGGGAAGAATTTAGGACCAAACAAGATATAAAGTGCATTATGAAATGTAAAATGGATCATTTTGATTATATAAAATTAAAAAGGGTTTGCACAAATAAAACTGATGCAACCAAAATTAGAAGGAAGGCAGAAAAGTGAAGGGGCTGGATTTTATAACAAGTATCTCTAATAAAGACTCCATTTTTCAAACATAGAGATCGGAGTCAAATTTGTAAGAAAACAAGTCATTCCACAATTGATAGATGGGCAAAGGATATGAAAAGATAGTTATCAGATAAAGAAATCAAAGCTATATATAGTCATATTTTTAAAATGCGCTAAATCACTATGAATTAGAAAAATGCAAATTAAAACAATTCTGAAGTACCACCTCACACCTATCAGATTGACTAATATGGCAGAAAGGGAAAACTATAAATGTTGGAGGAGGTTTAGGAAAACTGGGATACTAATGCACTGCTGGTGGAGTTGTGAACTGATCCAACTATTCTGGAGAGCAACTATGGCAAAAGGTTATAAAACTGTGCATACTCTTTGTTCCAAAAATACCACTGCTAGGTCTATACCCCAAAGAGATTATTTAAAAAAGGGTGGAGGGAGGATCTGTTTCTACAAAAATGCTTTTTTGTGGTGGCTAAGAACTGGAAATTGAAGGGATGTCCCTCAATTGGAGAATGACTGAACAAATTGTGGTATGTGATTGTAAAGGAATATTACTGTGCTTTAAGAAATGACAAGCAGGATGATTTCAGAAAAACCTAGAAACTTACATGAACTTACATGTTCATTACATGAACATTAACTGAAACAACATGGAGTGGGCAGGACCAGGAGAACATTGTACAGAGTAACTGCAATATTGTTAGATGAAGCACTGAACGACTTAGATATTTTCAGCAATCCAATGATCCAAGATAATGCCAAAGAATTAATGAAAAAAATGGTATCCACCTCTAGAAAAAAGAACTGATGCTATCTGAATATAAGCTAAAGTATCTCATTTTTCTCTTCCTTCCCCCTTTCCTTTCTTCCTTCCTTACCTTCTTTATTTCACATCTTCTTGCACAAAGTGACTAATATGGAAATGTTTTCCAAGGTTGCACATGTTTAATTTATATCAGATTTCTTATTATCTCAAGGAGGGGGAAGGGAGGGAGAGAAGGATAAAATTTGAAATTCAAAACTTTAAAAAAAAATGTTAAAAGTTGTTTTTACCCGTAATTGGGGGAAAATAAAATATTATAAAAAAAAAAACAACCAGAAAAAATACCTTCAAGCAAAATAAACCGAAGATTTATTTCAGATTTCTTGTCTGAAAATGCATCATTCATTTTGTACTTCTACTAGACCACCTCCCTGACAAGAAATCTCCCTGGAAGGAAGGTAGTTCTCCCCCTGCATAATCTCATTCACTGCCATTATTCCACCTCCATAGAGCTAATTTCCAAATCTCTATCTCCATTCCTGATCTCTCACCCAAGTTTCAGTCCTATTCCACCATCTACTTACTGGATATTTCCACTTAGGTATTTCTATAATTCAATGTCCTTCTGTAATCAAGTGTCAACCTACCTTATTAGCTTTTCTCCAATTATTCATCCCCCCAAAATCTCCACTCCAGCTAAATTGGCTTCTTAATGGTTTTCAAAATATACTGTGTACTTTCTCACTTTTGTTCATGTCTTTCCATCTTTTTAGAACATTCTTCTCCATGTATCTGTTCAATTGATTCAATATTCTATATTCAAGGCATTTTTGTATTACTTGCGACCACAAGAGAGGAATCAGAGACTGGTCAAGTCATAGGTGATGACCCTGGCAGGGGAAATTAATTATTCTAACCCACTTATCTGGGGTCATGATAATCCTCTCATTTTAATTCTTTGTTTTTTTGCAACTGAGACAAAGGAACGGCCCCTCATATCTTCTCATTCTGCTTCCTCTGACTTTGGTCTTGGATTTTATTCGAGATGATAGAACTGGAGGCAGAGGCTAGGGCTGCTGATCTCCGAGCCCTAAACAACTTGAAGGAAGCCAGTGCAGCTCTGATGGAAGAGACACCATGGTACAGACCAAGGGCAATCCAATGGAGCCACCATATTTCTTTCAGTGATGAACGTGACAGAGGAGAGAGAAAGGAAGGGACAAAGGGAAGGAGGGTCTACTTTGGGCTAAGCATTTTACAAATATCATTGGATCCTCACAACAACTCTGGGAGGATGATGCTGTTACTATCTTCATTTGACAGTTGAGGAAAATGAGACAGAGGTGAAGTGATTTGCCCAGTCACCCAATTAGTATAAATAGAGATAGGGTTTGAATTTAGGTCTTCCTGACTCTAAGTCCAGCACTCTAGTCACTGAGTCGCCTGTCTCTGATGGAGGAAAGTTAAAACCTCTTCTTTTTATAAACCAAAGGTCCATGTGGTCTGGGAGCTTCTTAACATCCATGCAGACAATTCTGAGAGGAGGCAGACTTAATGAGGAGAATATATCTATTTCTCTACATTGAATTCCATGTTTTCAAAACTATGTAATCAAAAACAGTAGAATATCTGGATATCTGAATACCATGAGAAGGGAACTAAGAAAGTAAACTATTTCCTGGAAGGGCAGGGAGTTGTTGAGTCAAAGCTCCAGACTGTAGATATCATATTTTATTACAGCATATATAATATTTCATATTTTAATATTCCATCCCCTAGATTAATTTGGGACCCAGTCAGAGAGGAGTTAACAAAGCTTCTTTTGCATTATATAGGTCTTCTATGTTGTGGGAGTAGCCTAGGTATGTGAAATTGGAGCACTCTCTAGTGGTCATCAGGGATACTATAGCTTCTTAGAAAATGGTCTAACTTCATTCCCTCTCACTGGGCAAGAGACTGAGGAGGACTGGGCTGTTAGGTCAATTACAGTGCCACCTAGTGAATAATTCAGGCATTGCTCTCAGCTAATAAAACTCCTTTGCTGGATAATTAACATGGTAGCATGCTGTCTCCCTGTATGCTTAAGAAAGATAGCAGTTGAGCTTCAACAAAGGACTATAACTATTTAACCCTTTATTTGTTTGTCATTTCTTAACTAGACTGTACCAGTAATAATAACTGGCATTTATATAGTTCTTTAAAGTTTGTCAAGTATTTATTTGCATATATCTTATTCTAACCTAACACCTCTGTGCAGCCCCACCACATTAAGATGATCATTTTGAGTATGAAACCATTTTCTAGAGCATGTAGATATAGATACAGCTAAAGAAGGCATATATCTCAACTCCACAACATAACCTGCAATTTTTTTCTTTTGACAAAATCTTTTGAGTTACTGACCACCACCATCTTTGGATAGTTTCTTGCAATTCTCTTATTTTCTAACAAAAATAGAAAGACTCAGAAAATCCAGCTAATTAGAGTCCTAAATGTTTGACTGTACAGGCAGACAGAACCTCTTCCAGGAAATAGTTAGACCTTACAATAACAGTCAGGAAGTCCCACCTCTACCACCAACTCACTGACTGACCTCAACGCAAGTCATTTAACTTCACTCAAGAAGTCTTGGCCTCATCTGTAAAATGAGGGGGCTGAGGTAGGTGATCTGTAACAACCCTTCCTCTATCTCTAACAATCTCTGTTCCTATGAAGATATTCTCTACTTAAGCTGATGAAACAGAAATAAATAGTGAGAAGGAGGCACACACACACACACACACCATAGAAAAGAAATTAAGTTAACAATCAAGGGAGCAGCCAAATGTAAGGATGGACAGACTTACTATACAGAATATCACAATCAAAAGAACAGATTGTTGGCTGACAGAGTTTCTAAAATCATTAGTTTCATGAGAAAAGAAACATCCCAGGTAATTGGTTTCCAAGATTTAGAATACATGGAAATATCTACCTACAAATCAAGTCTAATCAATAAGTTTCTTAAGTACCTACTATGTACCAGGCAATGTGCTAAGCACTGGAGATGCAAAGAAAAGCAAAAACAGTCCCTACCATCAAGGAGTTCACAATC
The DNA here is from genome assembly GCA_023548195.1 of Bettongia penicillata ogilbyi. Taxonomy (NCBI): domain Eukaryota; kingdom Metazoa; phylum Chordata; class Mammalia; order Diprotodontia; family Potoroidae; genus Bettongia; species Bettongia penicillata. Next base: position 494,334 of record JAJHZJ010000903.1, read on the forward strand.
CAATGAGGGAGTCAACAGGACAAATTGGAGATGATCACGAAGGAAGGCACTAACATCCAGGGGAAATAGTGAAGATTTTCATGAACTGATGCAAAGATAAGAGCGCAAAACTAGGAAAACAATTTATAAAATGGCAAAAATACCATAAAGGCTTCTTGGATAAGGCAGAATTTTAGTGGAGACACCATCTCTATACCAGCTTTTGGAATTGTACTGCTCATCACTGTCTATTTTCATGACCCTGCCCTGCCTGCTCTGATTTCATCAGTATAGGGAACTCTCAGATGAAGAAACTCCCTCTACCATTATAGGTCAGTACCTCTCTGCAACTTGTACAGATGCCTTGAGAATTGAGGAATTACATAATTTGGCCAGTATTTGACAACCAGAATTTGTCAGAAGAAGGAATTAAACTCAGGTTTTCCAGCTCCAAGGTCAGCTCTCTATCCACTATGCTATGTTGCCTTTCAACTCCCTTTTTATTCAAAGAATTCAAACACATTTATTTTGAGAATCTTTTTGAGAAGGTAACATAATTAAGTGTCAAAAAACTAGAGTTGGTCTTTGAACATAGAATTAATTTGAAACAGGAAACAAAAATCTGGATTCAGTAAGTCAAGACTGGAGCATGAAATTTGATATTTCTTCCTCCTTGCCAACTGAAATCTTAGTGATTTTTCAAAGCTTAAATGGAATATCATATACCCCAAAGAGAAAAAATGAAGAAAACCCATATGTAGAAAAATATGTATAGCAGCTCCTTTTATAGAAGCAAAAAACCTCTAAAAACTAAATGAATGCCTGTCTATTGGAAAAAGGTTAAACAAATTATGGTACATAAATGTAATAATATTGTTCCATTAAGAAATGATGAAATGACAATTTCAGAGGAAACTGAAGACTTCCATTAATTGATGCTGAGAGAAATAAGTAAAACAAAGAAGATAACTTATACAATGGCAACAACATTAAAAACAAAAATGATTTTGAAAGACATTGGAAGTCTGTTTAATGGAATGACAAAACCATAATTCCAGAGGACCAAAGATGAAATATGCCACCCAACTCCTGCCAGAGAGGTAAGTCAAAGCACATCAACTAATAAGGGAAATAGTTGATAATAAATTTTTTTCTTTCTCCAATCAGTGTAAATGTATTTTAAATACAAATAATTACAAATAGATATTACAATTTTACTTTAAAATAAAAATGTTTATCTTTCTCTCTCTTTAATTTCTTTGCCACATGGATTTTTTTAAGTGCCGCATTGAGTGGCACAACCTTGTAGCATTGTTCAAATCTGATCCTCATAAGACACATGTGTTTGGATATGGACAACGTGGGAACTCGTTTTGCTTGACCACGAGAACTTGTTATGAGGGTTTTCTTTTCATTAGTATTATCATAATTCAGTGACAGAGAGCAGAATGGAGAGAAAAAATAATAATTTTTTTAAAAAAATTTAAAAAGCAAAGTTTGACTTCCTCCATGAAGTTTTCTGGAATATGACAACAAAGATCTCCCTTGGCCCTGATTTCAGAAAATATTCTATTTTGCAGAATGGGAAGATATTTTTTCTTTTAATGAATAGATTGTCATATGGTAGAATCTTCTTCTTCTTTATTATAAAATCAACTGATTTCTGATCCCCCACACCTGCTAGTGGTTCTTCCCCCCTCCTCCCAAAATGACCTCTTGTAAAGTTGGGCTCAATGAGTAGTCCATCCCACCTACATTTAGGAGAAGAGAACAAGTATTTATTAAGCACCTACTATATGCCAAGCATTGTGCTAAGCATCTCTAAGGGATCAGATGCCATACCCTAACAACTTAAGCTAGAGAAAACATGATGGCATCCATAAAGTCAGAAGTATTGATAAAGCCTCAATACCTCAATCAAAGATGTTAGACTAAGTTGAAAAGTCCTCAAAAACCAATGCATGATGAGAAGTTTGTTCTGATTGATGGAGGATTTGGTCATTCTGATGGGTGGGGTTGAATCTTAGAGATGGCTTAGAATCTAGCAGACTTTAGGAAATGATGCATAAGGAGAGAATAGTTCCAGCCAAGCTCTTGAAGAGTCATTTAGGGTGGGGGAGGAGAGCACTTCATCCTCAGTCTTGGTTTCCTGCCACACCAACTGAGGAGAACCTTATGAGCTTCCAAGGCGCTGGAGGATTTGACCTCTTTCATTGGTATCCTAACTGTGTCACTGAGGTAGAAGCAGCTGGTGGCATGGTCATGTTGGGAGCTGAGAACAAGCTGGACATGAAGAGGAAAGGCAGATTCAGGGCTCTTGGAGGAGCCCAGAAGTAAGGCTACCACGTGCCTAAAGGGGACTTTATGAGAAACCGCACAAAGGGGAGAAAAAGACTTTCAGTAGCTAGGAGCGGTGGGTTACCCCTTCACACGCAAGCTCCCCAAGTTTAAGTCTACCTTCCCTTGGCCTCTGCTGTACTGGTGGGACAGCATTCATAGATTTTTTCTTGAGGGGGGAGGTGATTTGTACTAATTGTTCTTTCTACACTGCCTCAGGAAATACCTACTCTTAAAAACTGAGTCTGGGTGACTAGTTTATATCAACTGATATTGTTAGAGGGAAGTTCTCAAACTATATATAGCATTAGAAAAGATACTTCCCATTTCTTCAGGTGTGAGAAATGATACATTTGGACTCCTACTCTATTCCAATCAGAATTAGTCAGTTCGATATTTTTCCATAAGGATGGTAATTATAAGTCCTGTATATTAGGCCCTAGAGCTATGAACTGTTCATTTGCTTAATCATAGGAAGCTAACTAGAGGCTCTCTACCCTTGTTTTTCCTTGTTATGGTGTTCAAGACCATTTGGAGGTAACTCAATTACACAGAAATGTAATTTCCCTAACATATGTTAATGTCTCCGGGCCACTCTGTCTGGTCCAATATGAGCAGGTGACCATCTTATGATCACTTAGTCAGTGGAGATACCCCATGCTTCACCTAACCTGATATACCATGTTTTGGCTGATGTATCATTTTTGGCCAGTGAAGCAAGGTCTATGAACCAGTGGAATTCTTTATCAAATCTGGTATCAAACCTTGTAATAATAAGGCCCTGGAAAAGGGGGCTTCTCAGATTGTGAGGAAGATTTGAGGTCCACTTCACTAGCGGGACCATGGAACCTTAACAAAGTACCATTGGCTCAGGGTTCTGCCTCAGTGGTTTTTCTTGCAGATTAGGCAATTTTAATGCCCATAAGGGAAAACTCTAGCGCCTTGAGGGAAGACAGAATAGTCACCCTCTGTGGATCCACCTGGCTAGCTTGGAGACCATCCACTATATATTTGTAGTCATCCTGTATATGTATGCATACATATATACATACATACATACATGTATATATGCATATAAACATACAAGTATACATATGTATGTGTATCTTAAGGCATTCAGGGGTTAGTAACTTGCCCAGGGTCACACAGTTGCTAAGCGTCAAGTGTCTGAGGTCATATTTGAACTCAGATCCCTCTGACTCCAGGGCTAGTGCTCTGTCCTCTGTGATACCTAGCTGCCCCAGTTTTATATATAGTTACAAAAGCATTGTACAAAAGCCTCCTCCAATAGAATGTAAGCTCCTTGCTGGCAATGATTATTTCTTTGTGTGTTCTTAAATTCTCAGTGCTGAGGACCATGCCTTGAATATTTTTGTGGCTGTCAATTGTGTCCAACCCTTCCTGACTCCATCTGAGGTTTTCTTGGCAAAGATACTAGACTGGTTTGCCATTTTCTTCTCCAGCTCATTCTACAGATAAGGAAACTGAGGCAAACGGTGAAATGACTTGCCTAGGGTCACATAGTTAATAAGTGTCTGAGGTTGGATTTGGACTCAGGTCTTCCTGACTTGGCTCAAGGCTGCCTCTTTGCACACAGTAAATGCTTAATAAATGCTTACTGGTTAGTACATGCTATTTAAATAGAATGAGTTCAATCTCTGTGGAAGTGTGATGTGTAAAGAGAGTAATGAGGTTTAAATAATGATGCTGCTAAGTTACACAGTGGATAGAACACTGAACCTGGAGCAGACAGAAAGATCTGAGTTCAATTCTAACCTCCAGCACTTGCTAGATGTACGAGGACCCTGAGCAAGTTACTTCACCTCTGTCTGCTTCATCAGTCAATGGAGACGACATAATAATAGCACCTACCTCTAGGATTGTAAGGATCAAAGGAGATAAAGTGCTTTACAAGCCTTAAAGTATTATGTGAATACTAAATCTTATTAAGTCTCTCTTTGTCACTCTCATTACTATTATCGTTATCTAGAGTAGAGACACACATAAAGGTACCAAGCATTACAAAAATAGTACTACTATGTGCCCCACACATAGTAGGTGTAATAAATACTTATTGATTAACAGCCAGCAGAACAGATTCTTTTTTTCTTAATTCATTTCATGTAGTAGACAGAGATCTGAGCAACTAGGTAGCACAGTGGATAGAGTGTCTGGCCTAGAGTCAGAAAGATCAGAGTTCAAATCCAGCCTCAGAAGTCACTTCACCCTGTTTGTGTCAGTTTCCTCATCTGTAAAATGAACTGGAGAAGGAAATAGCAAATCACTTCAGCATCTTTGTCAAGAAACTCCCAAACGGGGTCACAAAGAATTAGACTTGACTGAAAAACAGCCCAACAATAGCTAAGATAGAGATCTGGCCTCAGAAGACCTGTATTCATATCCCACCTCTGACACGTTGCAGCCCCTTCACATCTCCGTGCACTAATCCAGGCAATCTCTAAGTGTTTAAGTTGCAAAGAAAGTATTTACAAGTATCAGTGAAGGAAATTTCCTCATCTGGGAGTTTCTTGCACCAATAAAATCCTGGGGATAACCCCTATTCTTATTATCAACTTGACAACGTAAACAAACATTCTAATACACAAAGAGGGACAAAAAAGAGAACTGCATATGAAGTGTTGAACTTTCTATGCCCATTTGGAGGTAGGAGGAGTGTGTATTAAATTTAACAAGATCTTAATCATTTGAGGAGATTGCATTTCTTTAATGTGTTCAGAAAGTATCTGTGAAACAGTGTAGTGTGGTGGAAAGAGCACCAGATTTTATGTCAGAGGCTCAGCTCTCCTCTATGGAACTTGGGGTAATTCACTTTCACTTCTCAGAGCCTCAGTTTTCTCACCTGTAAAATGAGAGGGGTTAGACTACGTGGGCTTGGATGTATTCTCCAGCTTTAACTATGTGAATCTAGTTAGTGATATGATTATTTTTGTATGTATATAATTGATTTTCTACTAAACTATTAATTTTCTGAGTACAGAAACCCGACCTAAGTTAAACTTCATCCTCTTAATTGGGATGAGTGAGGTTCTGCTCATGCAGGAGCTATTTAGCAAACATTTATTGAATTGAATTTGCCTGGGATCATACAATATGGGAATCAATGAAAGAAAAAGGAAATATTTAATCTAGAGAACACTTTGCTTGGGGTGGTGGTGGAGAAAAGTGGCCTTAAATGCCTTTAAGTACTTTTTAAAATAAATTTTATTATTTTTTTGTTTTTACACCACCTAATTTTCTCCCCATTTACTCCTTTCTCCTTCCTTGCAGAGAATCATCCCTTATAACGAAGAATTTTGTCTTTCAGTGTTTGAAGTTCTGGCACATGGAAAGAAGGATTAACTTTTTTCTGCTTGGCCCCAAGGTGAGTAGAAATTACAAAGTGGCAGATTTCAGCTTGAAGTAAGGAACTCTTTCCACTGCCAACCCTGTAAATAATGAGAATTGTCCAAAATTGTATTGAACTACATCAGAGAGTGATAGGAGTCTTGTTTCTGGACATCTTTAAGCCAAGACTGGCTAGCTACTAACTAAGGGTGTGGTAGAGGGAATTCTCAGCCTAGAATAGGACCTAGATCAACAGTCATGGAGTCTAGAGTTAAAGATGATCTTGGAAGGCATAGGATCATAGATTCAGAGCTAACAAGCCCTTAGAGGTCATCAAGTGTTCTACATGAGTCCTTTTCTCATTCCTCCAGCTACTTAACACTCCCCCCCACCACTATTATTTTGTACTTATCTGTTTATCTTGATGTATTTTTCACATCGTTACCATACTTGTTGTCTCCCTCAATAGAATATAAACTCTTTGATGGCAGGGGGCAGTTTCCTTTTTGCCTTTACATCCAAATCACTTAATGTGGCGCCTTGCACATAAAAGGCATTCAGATTTGTTGATTCATTGAGTCCAACTTCACTTTACAAACGAGAAGAGTGAGACACTTTGAGGTGAGATAGACTGTCCAAGGTCACGGAAATAATCAATGCAGAGCTGAGATTAGAAGCCAGGTCCTCCAAACTGTACACATTGCATGGTCTTCAGTGCCCCATGATACCTGAGACTAGCTGAAAACTCTCCCAACTCTGAGTTTCTGTGATCCTTTACATTGACCTGAACATTATCCAAGCCATCAGTCTGCCTAATGCAATTTGGTTTTGCTTCCCCACCATGTTGTGTCATATCTGGGTCTTGTGAGTTCATCTGACTTGGGAACTGAAAGACTTGGCTAAGTCCACATCTTGGTCTGCAGTGTGTCAGGGTCTCCATGCACAACTTAACAGCACCTGCATGCTTCTTGCAGGGAGGAAGTCACTGTGGTTTTGTTGAAACCCCACTGAGATCGGCACAAATATCATTGGGGTCATGAAACCACCTGGGTGGGATTGACACCCACCCTTCGAATTGTGCCCCTTCACTGTAGCTCAGTACAAAGAGCCTGCCTGGGCTCGACTGCCTTTTCTGAGCTCAAAGGATGGAAGAAACCCTAGGCAGCTGCAGCTGGTTTCCTGGAGGCTGGTACTTGGATGTCTACTTTTTCATAGCATATTACCATCCCCTCCGCATCTCTCACCCTAGGCATCATAAAGAATCTTGATTTTTTTTAAAGTAAGTTCAGTTACTTATTATTTTGTGGAAATGCAGGGAGTGTTGAAGATAGAGTAAAACAGTGTGGGTCAGTGAGTAGAATGCTAGACTTGGAGTCAGAAAGATATCTTGCCTCAGGTGCTCAAATTGTATTACTCTGGGCAAGTCACTTAGCGGCTCTGTGCCTCAGTTTCCTGAGCTTTAAAATGAGGGGATTGGTCCTGATTCCCTCTAAATTGATGACCCCACAACTATGGGCAAGTCACCTAACTCCTCAGGGTCTCAGGCAACTTTCTAAGGCTATGTGTTACAGAGTAGCTTGAGATCTGCTTTTGGTAGAGGGAATTTCCAGACTGAGACTATCCCACACCCCCCCCCAAAAAATCCAAAGCATATTGTTGTTTTCTGTTTCCATGTCATAGTCATTTCTTTATCCACCACCCCACCACCCACCAAAGTTCGGATGCCTCTCTTCTAACAGAGAAAAACAATTTCATGAAGTCAACAAGCAAAGTCGCTGGTCCAACAATGTAGACCAAATGTCACCCCCAAATCTTTCCACCAAAAGGAGAGAGGTGTGTTTTCTCCCTGGGGCTCCTAGGCAATGATGGTCATTACAATGACAGAATTCTGCTTCTCTTTGGTATTCATCTTTATATTAAGGTTGACCTTGGGTAGATTGTTTTTTTGGTTCACACTATATCCAGTTGCTTAATTCCATCCATGAAATTTAGGATTACATTGGCAGCTTTGATCCAGTCAGAAAAGAGACTGATCCAATTCACTTGTGGCCGCCCAACAACAAGGACTCCTATGGTGGCTTGGTCCTGTAGAACCCCATGAGAGGCAGCCAGAGAGTGCCATTAAGAGAGAGCCAAGACCTGAACTCCAATCTTGCTTGAGGCTTAGGAGCTGTGTGGCCCTGAGCAAGTCACTTAACCTCTTTCTGCCTCAGTCTCTCATCTTTAAAATGGAGGTAATAATAGCAACTACCTCCCAGAGAATTAAATGAGATTATGTATGTACAGTACTCTGTGAAACTTAACGTGCTATGTAAATGTGAGCTATTACTATTCCTTTGAAGGCAGCCAGGCAGAGTGAAAAAAATCCTGGATTTTGAGTCAGAGGACCTGAGTTCTAATCCTGGATCTGTTAATTACTACCTTCAGGTCCTTGGTCGTTTCATCTCTCCAAGTCTCAGTTTTCTCATCTGTAAAATAAGAGGACTGGATTTGATGGCAGGTATGGTCCCTTCCAGCTCTAAATTCTTTAAACACACTACCAGAAGAATGAGGAATCCAATGACTTTGCCATTGGTTGGTAGCTATGCAAAAACTACTGACTTAGATGGTTTTCTAATCATCATCGTTTTCACATATTCATTTATGAATTCAATCAATAGACATTTATTGAGTACTTAACATTTCCAGTGCTCCAAGCTAGGCACTGGGAGAGATTTTAAAAATTAGGTAAGAGAGGGTTCTTGACCTAAGGTGACTTATAATATGGTAGTAGAAAGTTAAGACCTATACATGATATATATTTAAGTCATCTGACTTTTCTCAGTCGCCCTCCATAAACAATGGTTGACAAATCTTACTCAACCTCCACATTTCTCACCCACACCCCAACCCCTATAGATCTCCAGCTCTCTTAGCCTATGACAATAACCTCCTAACTTTTTGCTTCTCTCCTCTCCAATTCTCTTCCTCACTGCATATAAACTGATATATACCTAAAGCACAAGCATGACTTCCTTGCTCAAGAAACTAATGGCAAAGACTTACACGACCTAATACAAAGTGAAGCGAGCAGAACCAGGGAGACGTTGTAAACAGCAACATTGTAGGAAGATCTGTGAATGGCTTAGCTATTCTCAGTAATACAATGATCCATGACAATCCCAAAGGACTCATGATGAAAAATGCAATCTGTCTTGAGAGAAAGAATTGATGTTATCTGAATACAGACTGAAGCATCCTATTTTTCACTTCCTTCCTTTCTTTTTTCATTTCGTTCTTTCTTGAGCCTTCTTGAACAAAATGATTAATATGGAAATGTTTTACGTGATTGCTGATGTATAACCTATATCAGATTACTCGCTGTCTCAGGGAGGGAAAGATAGAATTTGAAACTCACAACTTAAAAAATTTTTTTAATTGTTTTTATGTGTAACTGGGAAGAAAAAATAAAATATCATTTTAAAAAATAAATAAAAATAATACAGAACCATAAAAAAAAAAGAAACTCCAGTAGTGTTTTTGTCTTATCTCCAGGATACAATGTAAACTCCTCTCTGTGACATTATAAGGCCTGCACAATCTGGCTCTAGCCCATCTTCCCAGACTTATTGTTTTTTCTCTTTGCACACTCTATAGACCTATAAATCATTTCCCCATACATAGTCTGCTATCTTCCATCTTTGTGCATTTGCACCTGTCCCCCAACCCTGGACTCTACCAGTCAGCGGCAATGACATCAATTACCACTAATTACCATTCAGTACTCATCAGCGTTCAGAGAAAAGAGAGATCGATCCAAAGTGGGCTGGAGAAATCCAGAAAGACTTCCTCTAAGAGGTGGCATTTTGGCTAGGCCTTGAAGGAAGCGGGATTTGGATAAAAGGGGAGACAGGAGGAGATGGTCCAAATGAATAGAGACCCAGGAAAGTGTATGTTGTGCCCAAGGTAAGGAGATCAAGATCATCCCAGCTGGAGCAAAAGGCTCCTTTATGGGGAAAGCCCATTAATATTAATAATAATATATAACATTATAATAATATATTAAATTTGATGATTCCACGGTTCTAAATAAGAGCTCTGGTAAAAGTATGCCTCTTCCAATCCCATTCTAGTCAGAAGGAAGGCTCCTAGACCTTACAGAAAACATCCCTAGGCTTTATGGATCTACAAACACGCACAGAAGTTATTAGACTTTTAAGCCCTGTTATCCAAGACTAACAAGTATTTTATCTGAATCTACAGCTACTGAAGACCCAGAAAAGACAGTTCTCACCAATAAAGTACTTGGCAATGTCAAATGGCTCAACATCAGAAATGGATATGGTTTTATCCATGGAAATGACAGAAGTAGAGATGCATCATCACCCAAAAGGCTGTGTGGTCTTTCCACTTGACTTGCAAATGAAACCTTCTAAATGTCTTGTCTCTCCCATTATAAGAAGCTCCTTGAGAGTAGGAACTGTGTTACTTTTTCTATTTCTATTTCTAAAGGAGAGGATAGTGTTTGGCACATGGTAGTGGGTAAATATATAATTTGCTCTGTCAGTCAATCCCTTATGGTATCCTTGAGAAGAGTCATAGTAAGTACTAGTCATTCCATCCCTCTACCGTTTGTAGAAAGGAAGACATTAAGATCTAAACCCTATACTAGGAGTAAAGGCTGAACTCTGATCCATTGCACATAGTAGGGACTTAAGAAATATTAGTGGGATTTCATCTAACCTCTGAGGTAACGTAGTCCAATGGAAAGTTTAGATTGGGAGTCAGCGGATTTGACCCTTACTAGCTCTGTGACAGAGCAAATCACTTAATGTCTCGGCCTCTCTTCCTCCTCTTTAAAATGAGGGGAACTGGAGTAGGCCTTCAAGGCTCCTCTTGCATCTCTAAATGGATGATCTTCTAGAATAGGGTTTCTGAACATTTTTTGAGTGTCATAGGCCTTTTCGGCATCCTGGTGAAGTCCATGGAACCCTTCTCATAATTATACTTGTTGCCTACTTTCATAACTGAAGGAGATGCTAAGTTTCAGTTAGAGGCTAACAGAAATTGAGAAGTTATCCCCGCCCCAAACCCAAGGAGGTTCTGACATCCTGAAATCTACTCATGGACCCCAAGTTAAGAACCTCTGCTCTGATCCAATGTTAGTAGTCCATTATACACTTTACTCTCTTTTTCACAAACTCTCCCTTCTTCCCCTTGAAGACTTTGTAAAGAAGTTCCATGCAGATGGAACTGTGCTTCTGCTCCTGGCCCTCCCCAACCCACCCTCCAGGATGCCATGCTTTGTGTATAGTTAACTTTCAATAAATGTTGGTTGAATTGAGTTGAGTCATCTCCTCTCTCCCTTTCTCTCCATCAAGTCAGTTCACAAATTAAGGGTAGGCCTCTCCAAGCCCTTTCCGCACACACATTGCAAGATTTCCATTTGCCCCTTTCTCCCGTTGGCCATGAAAGTTGTCCTGGGCTCCAGACTGGACCCAATGGATGATTCTGAAGGATTCCCACAGCTCAGCCCCATATGCTGCCTTCTCTCCTTCTCTTTCCCCTTACTTTCCTCAGTTTCCCACCACATTGAGGTGGGAGGTGGCCAGCTCAAGGAGAGTTATTTTTTTTCTTTTTCTGTGGGGTATCAAGTGACATCACATCCTCCGATCTCCAAAGAGCAAGAAAGAGAAGCTTCCCACCCTTCACCCAGCCGGTGCTCCCCTTCTCTTACCTGGAGTTGCCCAGCTTTCTGGCTCGAGGGGGACTACTCACCGGCCCTCTGGCCCGGCGGGAAGTACCAAGGGAGCTAGGGATGGGCTCCCCCTTGGCTGTACTATCCCTGCTCCTGCCGCTGGCCCTGCTGCTCCGTGAGTAACCAACAGGAGCCCAGAATCTGTGGCCTGGCTGGGGTCCATCCAATGCCGGCCCGGAGGTGGAGGGGAGGGAGGCATTCCGGGCTTTTGGAGCCGGGAGGGCGCAGCCTGGTGAGTGGGGTCCCCCTGTGGGGAGTCCCGGGCAGAGGACCATGGGGCTCTAGCTCTTCTGCCCAGTCTCTTGCTCTCTCCTTCCCAGAGTCCGTCGGGTCCCAGGCACAACTGAAATTCCGGATGAATCCCCTGGAGAAGCGGAACGTCCGGCTATCGGACAAGGTGCAGCTGCAGTGCGAGACGCTGAGCAATTCGCCCACGGGATGCTCGTGGCTGCGCCTGGTTCCTGGAACCATGGTCCCCACCTTTCTTCTCTTCATCTCGAGCAGTAGCTCAAACGCGAAGCTGGCCGAAGGCCTGGATCCCAAGCGATTCCACGGCGAAAGGATCTCGTCGTCCACCTACCGCCTAACTCTGCAGAACTTCAGAGAGGAGGACCAGGGCTACTACTACTGCGTGGTCGCCCGGAACTCGGCGCTGTTCTTCAGCCCCTTCGTGCCGGTCTTCCTTCCAGGTCAGGGTCTGGTCATCCCTGGGATCCGAGGAGGGTTGAATACCCGGCTGCCCCTACCTCCGCACCCCCGGGAGTGCTCACGGATGCACGCACTGGTGCAGCAGAGGCGGGAACTGTCCAGGGCACTCCCGAGGCTCCCATAGGACCGGGACGCGGGGCAGCCTCCCGGGCAGCGCCAGAATCACAGTGGGTAACCCTGCTCCCAGGAAATCAAGGCATTAGGGGAGAGCGTTCTGGGCTGAGTGACTCCGAGCATCTTGGGCACTGAGGGTTAACAGAATTCAAAAAATCTGGGCTTCACTCTCCTCTCCTGTAAAATGGGGGCATCTAAGATTCCTTCTACTTACACAGCTTTGAACCTTTAATGCATGCAACGGGTTGTGCAAACCTTGGAGCCCTAAATGAATGTGCACTATTGTTATTGGAAATCATCAGTAGTTCAACCTTCCTTAGCATCACCGGATCTCCACATCTCCCTCCCCACCCGACCCCCACTAAATTGAAGGGGACCGAGATAGACCCCATGCACACATTAGGAGAAAAGTTACATAACAACTTCAGTAATGATAAATACTTGACGTTTAGATAGCCTTTTAAAGTTTGGACCTTTTGCCTTTCCGACATAAAGAGAGAGTATATCTAGTGGAGCCCCTGTGGCGAACTTAAGGGAGGACCAGGACAGGTGGCTCAGGATGAGTAGGCATGGGTCGGGTATAATCAGCATTACAGAAGCCAAAGTTCTAAAGTAATGTGCTAACGCCCATCTAAGTATTCTAAAGTTCTGAGAGTTCTTTTTGCGTTTCATTTCATGTAACTAACTGAGGTTAAGTACTGCAGATGTCATCATCCCTCTTTTTAAGATGAGGAAACTGGGGCTTCCACTGATTTTCCAAAGTCATATACCGAAGTTAGCTAGGAACCAGGACTCAACCCCAGGGCTTCTGACTCCAAGCCCCAAGTAGTTTTTCCATTCTCTCCACTCTGAGAGAGTGGTTCAGAGAGGAAGACTGAGACCCAGAGAGGTCCAACAACTTGCTCAGAGCAGGATCCAGATTAGAACCCAAGACTATTGACCTAAAATTCATCCAATGATCTCTTGCTCTTTGCTCCCTGAGTCTTTAAACACTCAAGAATACACACACACACACACACACACACACACACACACACACACACACACACACATAATACAGATAAGGACAGATATACAGATGATTCATTCACAGCAAAAAAGATAAAAAAATCAACCCCTATACCTATAGAAACACAAAGGTCCTGCTCCATCCCTAGGGAGTGCTAACCTGTCAACTGAAAACTGCAACTTGACTCCATTTCTTGTCTTATGAATGGTTCTGAGTGCATGGGTGCTGGCAGAAATGTCCTTCATTGACTGATGGAATTGTGCTAATGTTTCCTTTGCTCCCAGCCTGGGGAGAGTGTTAGAGAGGGACCCCTGAGCAGGACTTGGGACTGTCTGACTCTGCAGAAGAATAATAGGTGCCCATTGCCCTATATCTCTGCATTCAGCTGAGAATAGAGGGAGAGTGTTTCTTGCCAGGGGATAAAGATCAGAGAGAGAATGATTTGTACTTTTAAAGGATGAGGAAAGATTAAGAGGTGGGGGAGCTATACAGATCAACTTGATTCACTCTCCTCCTTTTTGTCTCTGCCCAGTAAAGGCTACCACCACCCCTGCACCCAAACCCAAGACCACCATTCTCCTAGCCACCACCAGCTCTTCCACCCAGACTTCTGAAAACTGCAAGCTCACCGTCAAGAAACAAGGTGAAGAAATAACTCCAACCTTCTGTCTTCTCCCAAATTCTTAGTCAAGGGAGTTCCAGCCTAACCCTGACATCTCTCACTGCATTTGGAGGGTGATGGAGACCCTGGACCAAAAACTTGGATTTCAACCACCACATACATCCCCACCTCTACCTGCTTACCCTTTCCTGTCTTCTATCCCCCTTCTCAGAACACTCAGTGCTGCCCTAGCAGTAGGGAAAAGACATTCGCAAATGAAGGGCATGGGGATTTCAACAAATGTTTTATTAAGTTCTTACTATGTGCAAAGTACCACATTAGGCAGTAGAGGTTAACACATTGCCGCTATGCAGTCTCTGCTCTAAAGAAACTTATAATCTATCTTGGAGTGAGGGGAGAGAAGCGTTAGATACACTTTTTATCACAGTTATAATACAAGTCAGAGTGAGATCAATCCACTAGAGGGGCTCTGCATATTAGAGGGTGGGGTGACTAAATCACTGCAGGGTGTGGAGCATGGGGAGAGACCAGTAGGAAGGCTTCTTGGAAGAGATTGTGTCCGAGTTAGCCTGGAAGGAAAAGAGATTTCAATAGATGAAGGCAGGAAATGTGGAGGCTTCTGTTCCAGCCTTGGTAGAGATGGCCTACAAAGACCCACAGAGGGGAGAATACAACATGAGGAGGGATGGGTTTGACTGTCAGGACCAGGAGTTTATACTTTATTATGTAGGCATTGGAGGGTCTACAGAAACAAGGACAATCACACAGGGAAGTGAGAAGTGTGTCCTGCTCCGTTCTACCACTACTGAGGAAGAGTTCCTTAAGAAGGGCTTAGCAGTCCTTTCCTAAATTCTAGAGAGGACATCTTTGGCCAGATAAGATGTGATAAGACAGAATTAACTGACAGGATTCCCAGAGAGCCAGGCAGGCTGGGGACTGACCCTGGGTTCCTCCAACTCAGAGGGAATTCCTATTTAGTCTCCTGGATTTCGTCTTCATTCTGGTGGTGCTCTCCCAAATCCTCTGCTGACACCCAGCTTCCTGACATGGTTAGGAAGACCAGGATCTGACATGCCTCATTGAGTTTCCCTCTGTTTTGTGTATACAGGAAAGAAGGGACTGGATTTCTCCTGTGACCTGTACATCTGGGTACCCCTCACTGGCGTCTGTGTTATCTTGTTTCTGGCCCTGATCA
Organism: Bettongia penicillata ogilbyi; assembly: GCA_023548195.1. Classification (NCBI taxonomy): domain Eukaryota; kingdom Metazoa; phylum Chordata; class Mammalia; order Diprotodontia; family Potoroidae; genus Bettongia; species Bettongia penicillata. The sequence goes on from JAJHZJ010000903.1 coordinate 509,380, forward strand.
CTACCATTACCATCTGCCAGAGTAAGAAGCAACCCTTCCTTTCATACCTATCCATCCACCCCCAGTACACATGTCCTCCTTGCAGAGCAACTGCTTGGTCCCCAGAACTCCAGAATGGTAGATATGACTCCCTCACTCCATCCCCAAACAGTTCCTTTGGGTCCATAATGCTCCCCACTGCATTGTAGAGTGTTCTTCCCCAATGTTAAGCAGCTAGTGGGAACCGAGAGTTAAACCCATGTCTTTTGATCCCCTAAACAGGGCTCTTATTAGCACACCCCCTTGCCTAGAGCTCAGCTATGGAAAGCCCCAGGACTGGGATTGGGAGAGAAGGCTTTATTTGGCCTTGGAATCTTCCTGAAGCCCCAAAAATCAACAGTGTAGAGATGACCTAGCCAAGTAGAGCCCGCAATCAATCTGCCATATTAAAATGCATATTGAGTTCCTGGCCTTGGAGCCAGGAACAAGTGGGTTCGTATTCTGGCCCATCCTGGCCAAATCACTTAAACTCTCGGTGCCCCCAGGCAACTCTCTGAGACTAGGCTTCAGAGACCCACTGATCTGCACTGGGAGAGGGATTTTCCTTCCCTGGGAGGTGAGTGAAATACATCTCATTCCCATCCCTTTGTATAAATACCCACTGTATAAATATATAAATAAATCCCACTGTATAAATATAGTGATTGGGGTGGAATCAGGCGCCAGTGACAGGAGGAATCATAAAAAGGTCCCTGAAGGTGACCCTTGAACAGAGTCTTAAAGGGAATGAAAGATTCCTAGAATTAGGGAGGAGCAGAAAGGCTATTTCAGGAATGGGAGACAGCCTGGGCAAGGTCAGGAGATTGAGTAACCCAGAGGGAATGAGCAACTGGACCAGTCTGGCTGGAGTATGGAATGGGTGACGGAGTAACATGTGATCTACCTGGAAAGACAGGCATACAGACAGACAAGAGATTATGCTGCCCTGTTCTTGCTGCAGGACACACGTTTAATGGGAGGAAACTTTCAAGTGAGCAGCTAGTTGATCAGGATCAAAGTACCTGCTATGTACCTGGCATTGTGCTAAGCTCTGGAGATGCAAAGAAAGACAAAATATATACCCTACTCCCAAGTCCTGTGAAAGATAGATGTGATGTTTCTTGTCTGTTGTTTTTAGTGTTTTTTTTAATTCTCTGAATTTCTTTTCAAAGGGTCACGAAAACGAGTCTGCCGATGTCCAAGGTAAGTCCTCCATCATTCCTTTGGGTGACATTGCTGTAACTAGCATTGCTGGTAATTATTCTCTAAATGTTTGATGGAGGCAGTGTGGTGTACTAGATGTGAAATCGGGAAATCTGAGGGTCAAATTCTTCCTGGGATGCAATAACAGATCCTTCAAGTATTTCATAAATGCTAAATGCAGTATATGTGAAAGGTCCCAAGCTGAGAAACCAGTGGCTCTGGGGACAGGAGCAAACTTTCAAGGACTGGTGATGTCCAATCTTGGGGACAGAATTGAATGGGAAATGAAGGTTTTAGGGAGGGGAGCATGAATGGGATGTTTGCCTCTGTCCTGACCCAACCTCTGTAATCCAGAAATTCTCCCGTATTTGTGTATGTGTGTTTCTCAAGGCGGCCCCATTGAGTCATAGATAGATTGACAGCTGGAAGGGACCTCAGAGGCCATTTAGTCCAATCCTCTTTTTTACAGAAAAGGAAACTGAGGCCCAGGGAAGTGAGAGGGCAAGATAATGCAGATAGTCAGTATCAGAAGCAAGATATGAACCCGGCCCCTCTGACTCAGAATCATTCCCTTCCGTTGTGCCATATTGCAAAGACATACAAGATCAGTTTTCCTGGACTCCTAGATCTTCTGCTCTGACAGCGTATTTGAACAGTCAAAATGCCTTCAATTGTGATTTTTAAAAAATTAATCAATTTATTTTTAGTTTCCATCATTCAGTTCCACAAGCTTTTGAGTTTTAAATTACCTCCCACTCCCTTCTTTCGCCCCTCCCTAAGATGGCATGCAGTCTGATATAGACTCTACACATACATTCATATTAAACATATTTTCACATTAGTCTTGTTGTAAAGAAGAATTAGAAGCAATGAGATGAACCACAAGAAAGAAGAATGAATATTTTATATTTTATTTTGATTTTATATCATCTATCCCTCCTCTCTCTTTTCCCTAGCAAGTCATCTTTGGTCATAAAAAAGAGAGAGAGAAAAAACAGTTCAGCACACCTAGCTATGAATGAACAGTCTGACAGCATCAATGGAGCAACAAGGATTTATTAAGCACCCACTGGATACCAGGCACTGTGGGGATTCAAAAATACAAACCTGAAACAGTCTCTATTAGGGAGACAGTATGTACATATCTAAATGCATACAAATAATTACAGGATAATGGAGGGCAGAGGGGCATAGCACCCAGGAGTAACAGGAGCAGACTCGGATTTGTTTTGTTGAAACACTACAAGCGCGTGATTTGTCTGATTTGTTTATTTTCTTAAAGAATATTTATGGCCAAAATGAGTAAAGTGGTGCCTGACTTTGGGGGCCTCTAAAAATCATAATCTTGAAAATATATCCCAAGGAAATAACACAGTAAAGATGTCCCATAGGAAGTCCGAGAAAAAACACCACTACCATTTCAGGAAGAATAAAAAAGTTCTTTCCAATGCAACAGATTTAAGCACATAGTGTATGGGAAGCATTGCAATTTTAGCTTAAACTATACAGAGAATAATCTCTATTCTATATCTTCCTTCTTGGGGCACATAATTGATGTACCCTTGCTCTCCCCTCAAGGGGTTGGAGGACTGCCAACTGATAAAAGAACTTGTGGGCCAGCTGAGTCTATGAGTATTTTAGTGCATGTGGGTGATTGGAAAGTTTGCCTTCCTCTATTTTTAACCCATTGGTAGATGGCCCAAATGTAGAGCAGTCACGAGAGGCAGCTTGGTAGCAGGGATGGGGAACGTGCAGCCTTGAAATCACATGTGGCCCTTTGGTCCTTGAGTGTGGCCCTTGGTACTTTGAAGAATTTCTTCTATTCAGTTTGAATTCAGTCAAGGGACCATTTTTGAGGACCTAGAGGGCCACATGTACCCTGGATAAGGGACAGGTTTCTAGACTGGAAGTCAGGAAGATGAGTTCAAATGCCGTCACTTACCAGATCCCATGTCTCTAGGCTTCCATTTCCTCATTTGCAAAATGAAGGCAATTGAATGGGTGGCCTTTTCCAATTCTAATGGCAGGCAAGGAGAACAGTGCACAGAGAGCTAGACTGGGAGCCAGCATATACCTAATTTCAAATCCAGCTTCAGGCACCTACTAGCTGTGAGTTGCTGAACAAGTCTCTTAAACTCTGCCTGCCTTAGTTTCCTCATCTGTAAAATAGAAAAAATGGCACTTATTATGATGCCTATGAGGATTGTTAAGAAGACCAAATGAGAAAATATTTGTTAAGCACTTGGCAAACCTTAAAGGGCGAATAAATAAATGAAATGCTAGTAACTATTATGAAACATAGGATCTTCTCAAAAGAAGAGGGACTCATTATGTTCTCTCTCTGTCGGTCTGTCTCTGTCTCTGTCTCTGTCTCTCTCTCTCCACTTCCCCAAACCCTCCCATCTCCCTGAGTAAGTACACACACAGATCTATTGTTCCCTTCAACCCCAAGGAAAACTGATTAGTGAATTTCTAATTTAGTAGTAATTATTGGGATGAAATCAATACCTTTAATTTCAGTGCTGATACCCTATTTGACTTCATTAGATTCATAGGCACCCTACCTTCCATCATTGGTCAATATCTTCACTGAGATTCATTTTACAGATGGGGAAACTGAGACCCAGGAAGTAAAATCTAACCTTGGGCAGGTCACATTGGGAGAAAGGGCCAGACCTGGGATTTGAGCCTTGGGTTCTTGGACTGCAGAGAGAGATTGCTCCCACTGAACCCACTGCCTGAAAAAATGGCTTAACTCCAACAACAATCCTCAGACTTTTCACAAGAGAATGAAGCCAGCCACACTAGTGTCTTAATTCCTTATTCCCTCCTTTAAGGAGAAGAAAATACAGAGAACTTTGGGGGGTCAGGAGGAGAGGGAGGCAGGCTCTTATGACTGGCTATCTTCCAGCACTCATGTTGCTGGAGAGGAAGAGTACTGAGAATGAGGTCAACTGATTCCTACTCTGCGCCACCCACCACCACCGCAACCCACTCCCTGGGTGTTTGTGAGTGAAACAAAAGGTTCTTTCTTGAATTTACCCTTCACAAGTCATGAACCAGGACCTGTTTCTCCATTTTCCTAAGTACTGGGCAAAAGTATCTTGACGGACCAGGAACAGCTAACAAAGCGTTCAAGGTTGTGAAGTTAGCTGACTTGACATTTAAAACAGCTGATACAGATAGAGAATACTTTAAGATTTTGCAAAGCACTTAAAGCACATTATTTAATTTAATCCTTGTGGGTTCTAGTATTCTATTCATTTTATAGATCAGGAAACTGAGGTCCAGAGATATGTGACTTGCCTAGTGTCCTATAGCAGGTAGTAGTGAAGTATTTAAACCCAAGTCTTCCTGATTTGAAATCACAACTTAAAAAGAACACATCTAAAAACTAATATCTGAATGTAAGAAACTGGGACAAAATTTACCACACATAGTGAACTAAAAAAGCAAACAAACAGGATTTGCAATCATGCTACTGGACAAAGGAAAAAGGAAAATGCATATTGGAAGGAGCGTGGTGTGGTCCAAAGACATCCCAGCCTTCACGCCAAGAAGAGCTGAGTTCAAATCCTATCTCTGATAAATACTATGTTTTCCTAGCTAAGTCAATGAATGCCTTAGTATTTTAGGCAACTCTTTAAAGCGACAAGTTAAAGAGAAAGTGCCAACCTGTCTAGTAGATGGAATTTCCTCAGTAAGGAGTTTCCTTTGCCATGAAAATCAAGGACCCAGTTCCTATTCATATACTATTATCAGAAGAAATAAACAGGGAAACACTGAACTTACAGGAACCATAGACAATGAACCAATAGCAACATTAAACATATAAGCACCAAATGACATAGCTTTAAATTTGTTAAGGAAAAGTTAATTGAATTGCAAAAAGACATAGAGAGTAACACAACAACCATAAAAGATGTTAATATTTCCCTCACAGATCTGAATGAATCTGAGAGAATGATAAACAAAAAGGAAACTATAAAACTGAAGATATTTTGGTGGCATTTTCCAAATGAGAACATTGAAGAATGAGCATATTGCTCAGCACTGCATGATATTTTTGCAAAAAACCCCAAAAAACTCTAGGCCATGCACTATGGCACAGAGACTAGAACAAAATTGTAATTAAACGTGGAAAAGCAGAAATATGAAACATAATTGTCTACAAATAACATCACAATAAAAATAATACTTACATAGTTGATAGAATCTGAATATGCAAAACTAATAAAACAAATCATAGAAACAATTAATAATGTGAAAGAAAATTATAAAAATGAAACAATATATCAAAATTTCTGAGATGCAGCTAAATCTGACCTTACGATAAAAGTTATATCTCTGAAAACATACATTAACAAAATAGAAAAGGAAGGGATTATTGATCAAAAGATGTAATGTTAAGATGAGAAAATAAATTAAAAATGAACACAGAGGACAAGTTTAATATTAGAGGAGAAATAGAGAAAAATAGAAAGTAAAAAAGACTACAGAATTCATAAAACTAAAGGTCTCTTCTTCAAAAAAGACTAACAGTTGATAAACCTTTTAGCCAGCTAATTTTAAAAAAGGGAAGAAAATCATATTATGAAAATTCAAAATGAACTGAGAAAAAAATCACAATAAATAGAAGAAAAAGTATTATCAGAATCAATTCTATACAACTGACTGCCAGAAATACTGAGAATTTAAAAGAAATAGAGGATTATCTATAAAATATATAACTTAATAGAACCTGAAAAATAGATTGTAAAAGAAATAAGGAACTAACTATAAAGGAAAAGCATGATGATCAGACGGATTTACAGAAAAACTCTATCAAACATTTAAAAAGCTGTTAACATGTCTGCTATGCAAATTATATTCTCAAAAATTGAGGAAGAAAACACTCTCCATATTCCTTTTATTGGGCAAATATGGTTTTAACATCTAAACTGGTGAAGGAAAATCCCAGCAAAAAGACTACAGTAATATATCAAAAAAACAATTAATGATGATTAAATTAGATTTATACCAGGGACACAATAACAGGATAACATTAGGAAATGATTAACATAATAAAAACAAAACCACAAGATTATATCAATAGAAGTAGAAAAAACTTTTGACAAAGCATAAATATTTAATCACCAAACCTTCAAAGCATAGGCAGAGATGGGGAAAGGGCAATTTCTTTTCTTGTTTTTGTAAGGCAGTTGGGCTTAAGTGACTTGCCCAGGGTCACACAGCTGGTAAATGTCTAAGGTTGGATTTGAACTCAGATCCTCCTGACTCTACAGTCATTACTCTATCGACTGTGTCACTGAGCTTCCCCAGTAATTTCTTAGTATTATAAGAAGTATATAGCTAAATCCAAAAGCATTAGGTGCGATGGGAAAATACTATCTATCAATATACAGGAATTTATTAAGTGCTTACTAAAGGTGGCACTGTGAAGTGATAGGTACATAAATAAAATCAAAGACAGTCTTTGTCCTCAAGAAGCTTATATTCTAATAGGAAGATAAATAATTTAAGTATATGCAAAATAGAGAGGATGAAAGACATCTTTAGATACCTCTAGAAACTGTGAGGACTAGTAAATGTTTCCTGCAGAAAGTAGCATTTAAGCTGAATCTCAAGTAATTGAGGGATTCCAAGAGGTAAGGGTGAGAGTGAGAACACTGATGTTAGAGTAGGAAGGGGGCAGAGACAGGATTAGAAAACAAGTCAGCTGATATTAGATACATTGTACCACACAATGGCAGGGGAAGTCTCATGACTTTCCATTTGTTTCCAAGTAGTCCTTGGTCTAAGTGGGACTGACATAATTCAGTCTACAAGCCATAAATCTGAGAGTGACCTGGATGACAATGAGGACATTTGATATCTCTCCTATACTTGATCCCATCTAGGCACAAGACATATCTTTCAACTAAATTATTTTCTCCCAGAGCTACAAAGGACCTTACAGGTTCTTGAGTCCAATCCCTTCATTTTTCAGATAAGAAAACTGAACCTCAAAGAGGTTAAATGACATGTCCAGAGTAAAACAGCTGGTAAGTGCTTGATCTCAAGTCCAATACTCTATCTGCTACACTACCAGTTCTCAAAGTGAAGTTCAGGAATCACTTAGTTGTCCCCAAGACAGTTTCAAGGGTCTTTGAGACAAAAATAATGCTGACATTTTAACTTCTACTATGATAAATATCAGTAGATATATCCCACATAAACAAAAGCCCTTTGGGGGAGGAATCCTCAATATTTATTAAGAGTTGTAAAGGGATCCAGAGACCAAAAAAAGTTTGAGAACCACTGTCTCTCATTTTGTTTCTTCCATTATGATTTCATAGCTTTCTTTTGGTAACTTTGTCTCCAGAGTTAAATTAACCTTCTACTATTTCTAGGTCATGGCGTTACCATGAATGATTTTCATCTTTCTTCATCTTTTTTACCTATGTGACAAGTACTATATAGAAATGCTTGTGGGGAGGCAAGAGGCAGACTTACATAGCCACTTTGCTCAACTAATTACTTAGTTCTAGCCATTCTGGAAAAAAAATTTTAAATTATTTGTATTTGTGTGAGAGATTAGATTTGAATTAGAGGTTAGCTCAGTGCCTGACACATAGTAAGCACTTAATAAAATGCTTGTTACTAATTAAACATTAAGTAGCATAACCATACTAGAATGGAATCGTGATGACTTTGCCTAGGGTACTGAAATTTAGAAGACACTGGCATCACTAGGTAAAAGTGTTAAATAGTAACCATTTTAGGTAAAAATGGAAATAACAGACCTTTTCCTCTCTGCATCTTGTTTGGTCATGATCCAAGTGAAGTGAAGACCCAAGTCTTCCCAGTGTTTCTCTTCCCACCCTTTATAATTTGTCTTTCAAAGTTGATTTGAAAGTATATTTTATGAGTGTTCAGCTTGCTTGCTCAAGTTTCGAAAATTGCTAGTTGTGTGTTTTGTTTGCTAAGATTTCATTTAAGATTCTTTTTTTGTCTGAGTTCATAAATGAGATCAGTCAAAAATTTTCTTTTTTGGTGTTATCTTTGTCGGGTTCTTGGAAGAAAACCATGTATTTTTTGAAGCCACTCCTTCACTGGCATTTCTGTGGCCCTTGTAGGTTTACAAAGTGAGACTAAAGAGGCTGATTTAATCCTTATTACCCATGAAGGAAGATGTTATCATTATTCACATTTTACAAGAAATCAAGATTAAGAGCTTTAGTGGCTTGTCCAATACAGAATACCTAGTAAATGTCTGAGGATTTGAATCAAAGTCTTTCTGGCTCCATGTTCAGTTCTCTACAACTAACCAATATGACTATTCTTTGAAATTTTAGGAAAATTCTCCAGCAAGAGAATCGGTTCTTGTCTAAGTCAAATACCCTTTTCCCCCCAAAATTTTCTTTTTTGGCATTCTTGATAACCTTCTCTATCGAGCTGGTCATGTTCTCTTATTTCTTGCTTCTATTCAAGACATTTATGCTTTTGTAGATTTTGTAGATTTTTGTAGATTTTTTGTAAACTTGTCTATTTCCCCTTATTACATTTATAAGTATAAATGTGATATTTCTTTCCCAAAACAGGAAGTATTTCCTAAATTTTTTTTAACATTTCTTTTGTGTTAGTTGATAGAGAATCACTATAATATAAAAAACGAAAAAGAGATGGTGGACTTGCTTAGTTCAGATCCCACTTCTGACACTTGCTCTGTATCTGCAGCTCTTTACCACCCTAGCCCTCAGCGTTCTCATCTGCAAAATGGAGATTATGGTACTTCCTTCCATTAAGAGAGACTTAAGTGAGGTAATAGATGCAAAGTACTTTGCACTTGTTAAAGTGCTAGATAAATGTTAGCATTATTTTCTCATTTTATTAATTTGCTTTTCTTTCTTTCTTTTGATTGCTTGGCTAATGTTTTATCCATTCTGCTTGTTTCTTCAAAACAAGGTCTAGTTTTCTTTTTCAACTTTGGGTTACTTCTTGAAATTTCCTTTTCATCCTTTCTTTAGGCCTGAGTTCAGGATAGGTTGTCAGAAGTCCCGGGTTTGAGTTTGGGCTCTGTCACTTGTTGGCCTTGTGGCTATAAGTCTCAGTTTCTTCAGCCATAAAATGAGGCTAAGATCTACCCCACAAAGGTTATTGGAAGAAAAACATTTTAAAGCATAAAGTGCTATATAAATATGAAATATGATGTTTTCTTTCTGAGTTCTTCAGGCAGAGAATTCTTTTCCCTCCTTTCCTTCTTCCTAATGTAGGCAGTGGGTGTCATGCATTTCTCTTTTCAGTTCTACTTTTTTCTTATCATTTATGTTTTGATATATTGTGTTTCTATGGTGGAGAGGGGCAGCTAGGTAGTGCCATGGATAGAGTGCTGGGCCTGGAGTCAGGAAGAGCTGAATTTAAATATGGTCTCAGACACTTACACAGTGACCCTGGGGAAGTAACAATCCTATTTGCCTGGGTTTCCTCATTTGTAAAATGATCTGGAGAAGGAAATGGCAAACCACTCCAGTGTCTTTGTCAAGAAAACCCCAAAGGGGCATGAAGAGTCAGACATGACTTAACAACATTTCTTTTATATTTTTATTGGTTTTTAAATATTATGTGTTGTATTATAGATTTCCTCCCTGATTCCAGTGTTAATCTTAGCAAGCTAGTTGCCTTTTAAAAAAATTTCCATGAAGTCAGGAAATTCTAAATTATGTTTGTGTTTTCTAATTTTGTTTTATGAGAAAATAGTACTCAAAATCTCTGCTTTTTTGTGACATGAAGTACAACTGTGTGTATCCCAGGATACAATCAATTCCTGTGACTGGTCCACATACATTTGGAAAGAAAATACTTCTCCTTACATATGTTAATTAATTTTGCTGTATTTAATGAATCCTTCAAACTCTCCACTTCCTTTTTCAATCCTTTGTCTACTTGCTTTGTCATGTTTTGAGAGGAGAGTGGGGAAATATCTGGCTACAATTGCACTTTTGTCTATTTCTCCTTACAATTCTGTACTTTTTTCAATTCTGAATTTTGTTATGTTGTTTGAGACATTTGGTACTACAGAATTCCATGGTTTAATACATTTTTTGCCATTCTTTAATTACCTATAAAATTTATTGAATACTATGATATCATAGAAGAACATCCCCTAACTTTTTACTCATGTAGGTCTTATTTATTTTAATTCAATGCAGCTGGAAGGTCTTTCCCTCCCAGATTGATTCTTTTGTGAAGACAAAATAGCTTAGTTTTTGCTCAGTACTTACCTAGCCTTTAGTAACTGAGTGGGTGTTGCCTCAGACAAATTTCGACCCAGCAAAGACCTTAGTTTAAAAAGGCCAAGGTCTCCTGCATCTGGGGCCATCGCCAGTCATCCTGTCTCGCCACTGGACTCTGATGGCTCAGGAAAATGAGGCTGCTGATTTTGCACAGCTCTGCTCCATTTAGTTCCAATCCACTTGCAAGTCAAGACCTCACCTTCCTGATGTCACTGGTCCTCTTCAAGAACAAAGGACAAGCCACAACAAAACTGAGTGGTCTGAGGGGTTCTCACTTTAGGTTTCTCTCCCTTCTCAGTATATCTTGTCAGTGTTTGCTGTTTCCCTATATTTCAGGCAGGAAATTCTTTTTTCTTCTCTGATGTTAGATAAAGAGAAGGACTCTCTCTTATCATTAACATCCACACCACCATTTCCCTTTCCCATGGTTCTTTGTTGGTTGTTTTTCTTGTTGTGGTGAGTTATAAGATGGCCAATTGATCTCCAGGTCAAAACATTTTGAAACTGTTCCTGCCACACAGCTCAGACCACAGGAAGGGCAGAGTTTCTACATGTGGCATCATATGATCACAGATTCACAGTTAAGACCCTGGAGATCCTCAAGACCGATCTATTCATTTCGTAGATGAGGAAACGGGAATTAGCTTTCTCAAGGTCACGTCAAGTTAGTGATCAATCAGTACCTGAATCCCAGTCTCTTAAGTGCTCTGTACAGTGTTTGTTGGATGTGCTAAAATATTTGCTCTTGGACTGTGTATTATGTTGTAATGGCCCATATATAGGTAGATGGTGCTAGGGATGAGAGTACTTTCTCTACACAATGAGGTCTGTTCTTCTTTTCCTCTGTATCTTTCTTGTATCTTGAGACTGGTTCCTCCAATGTCAGAGGCCAGATGGAGTTTCGATTTTAGACAGAAAACAGTTTCCAGGCTTGAGCATCTGCCTACCTGATTAAAAGCAGTAAATGCTCAGGGTGGGTTTGCTTTACCCACTAGGTCCTCTTCTCATCCTACTCCCTCACCCCAAACCTAACTTGTCCCCTTCCTCCCCTCTGATCTGTGCTGGCTTCCTGTGGAAGCATTGTTTTAAGGTGGGGTTTTCACCAAGCCTGGGTTATGGATCAGAATGAGCATAATTCAATCACCCTGGTCATTGGCCTTACCTATTACCTGCTCACTATCCATCCTGCTCTTCCTCCAACTCAGCACTCCATCCACTAAATGAAAAAAATTAATTAAAAGGGCTGTTGACCTTGAAACAAACTCTTGAGGCAATATGGGGGTCCCCTATTATTTCCTGCTTTGTTTTCCCTTATCTCTACATTTTTACTGTTTCTCCTCCTTTCTATCATTTTCTTTTTCTCCCCTTCCTTTTTATTTTTGCTTCTCTCTCTTTCCTGATGGACCTTAGGTCTTATAGAGGGAAAAAAAATGGAATGGGGGAAACATGTCTACTCTTTACCCCCCATTTAGGGAATTCAAGGCAAAAGAGGTAGCCTACTTGTGACTTAGAACAAACTGGGCCTGCCCAAGGCAAAACCACAAAACCATAGTATAAGTTGTCTCTAGTGTTCCCACATCCTCCTGTGCTTGTATCTCCACCACGTTCTGCCTCTACCTCCCCCACAGACCTCTCAGTCATTCTTTGGTAAACTAGTATAAGCCCACCCAGGCCAGTCCTCTCTAGCTTTTACTCCATCCTCTTTACCCCTCTTATCTCTGCCTTTTCATCCACTTACCCGTCTTTTGTCCTATGGCCTGAGATGAGGAAACACTTGTGAGTTTCCAAGGTGATAACAGGTCCAGTGGGTAGAATGCTGGACTTGGAGGCACGAAGATCTGTGTCCAAATGCTGGCTATGACACGCTACCTGTGTGAGTCCAGGCAGGTCTTTTTTCACCTTTAGTTTCCTCATCTCTAGTGGATTAGATGGCCTTAGGTCCCTACCAGCTCTAAATCTATGAGCTTATAATCTGAAACTGATCAAATATACTAATGTATCAAAAAGCATAAATACCCCTCCTAGGTAACACATATATTAACAGCAGGTACTTTGGTGGTAGAAAGAATCCAGGATTTGGAGTCAGAAGACCTGGTCCAGAATCCTAGCTCTTCACACAGACTTACCTCTGCTACTTATTGCCTGTGTGACCCCCCTGCTCAAGTCCTTCCCATCTCTTTGCCCTCTGTAAGATAAAATAGTTGGATTCAATGTACTCCAAAGTCTCTTCTGGCTCCAGAGCTAGGATCCCATGGACTTCTATAAGCTGGAAGGCCTAGAGGAGAGGCTTTGTCTCACCAGAGCCTCCCAGATTCCTCTGCCTAGAGGTGAAGACAGCTCGAGTATCCCCCCTCTTACAGCTTACCCACTTCAGTACTTCCTCCCTACACAAATCAGCAGAACCTCAAGGATGGAGAAGGGAGGTCAACAGGATCCCCCCTTAAAAGGCTCTGTGGGTGCTATGCCCACACAGGGGATGTGACCTAGTGCATGATGAGGAGCTGGAGCCCTGATGGCCCCACTAGTAGGTTTTGACTATTTAATGAGCCAGCTGATGATCTACCTCTGAATCTCAACTTTGCCCCTTGCTAACTTGGGTAACCCCAATGCACAAGTCACCTTTGTAAGACTTAGTTTCCTCATCTGCAAAATACAGGAAGAGATGGGGAAGATAAATCTGAAACCACCTATCTTACCAGATTGTGAAAACATATGTAAAATAAAATAGAAATAGGTGTTGTTTTTATTTATCCTAAATTTTTTTATTTATCCTATTTATTTATTTATCCTAATTAATCCTAAATTATTTATTTATCCTAAATTATTTATCCTAAATTTGAATGAGTAAAGAAGAAAGCATTTTGGTGTTTCCCAAGTGCCAATCCTTGATATGATGCTGAGAGTACAAATAGGAAGGCAATCTGACAGCCATGGTCCTCAGGAAGTTTATATTCTAATGGGAGAGCTAATGTACACAGTGGGGTAGTGGCTAGGGGGTGATACTTTGATCCAGAAAGGTACAGGGAATTTAGTAACCGTCAATGAAAGTGTTCAAATGAGCAAATGAAAATAAGAAAATTATTGTACATGAGACTAAATTCCATTGTTTATGATTAGCTTACTTTTAACCATATAATGCCCAAAATATCCCCCTCTCTCAACTCATTTTCTGCCGTGTGTTTTTAGGGATTTTTTCTGCTATAATTTTGTTTAAAATATAGTTTTCATCAGTTTTTACACTGTTCTGGATCTGATTTCTTAAGTCTGTATCAGAAGGTAGTTTGGAACCATGGATTTAAAATCAGAGAACCTGAATTCAAATCCTGACTCCACTCCTTGCTGATACCTATGTGACCTTGGGCAAGTCATGTCATTTCTCTGGGCCTCAGTTTCCCATTTGAGAAATGAAGGGATTAGACCAGATGGCCACTGAAGTCCCAAAACCAAGATCATTTCAGGCACGTCTCCCCAGAGAGCTTTGAATCCTGTTAAGTCTTTGGCAGCTAGGTGGTGCCACAGTACAGAGCACTGGACCTGCAGGCAGAAAGATCCAAGTTCAAATCCACCATCAGATACTTAATTGTGTGATCCAGGACAAGTCACATCACCTATCACAGAATCTACCTCCCAAAGTGTTTGCGATGCTCTAGTGAGATAATATTTGTAAAGTGGTTTGCAAATCTTAAATGCTAACTCATCACTTTCTCAACTCCTCAATCTGACACATAAGTTGTTTCCAGGTCTTTGCTCATAGGAAATAAAATGTTGCATCTTTGTATAAGTGGGTCGTCTTTTAATATCCTTTGGGTATAGTATTGATTAGTAGGACTGTTGGCTCAAGGGACGTGAGTGACCGTGTAGCACTTGCTGTCAGTTACCAGATTGAAGGATAATTGTCTCTTTCCTCTCACTCTGCAGGCCCCTGATCACACCAGGAGGAAAGCCTGACCCATCCAGGAGATACGTTTAACCCAGCTGATGGACGTGCAGCAGCAATGAACATGGTGGTGTCTACTACCAGACTAACTGAGATATTTCCTTGTATAAGGAAACATAAACATTTCCCCCTTCTATTTCATCCTTCTTTCCTCTTTGTGGCAGGGGGAGGGGTGGGGAATAGGTGTGTCTAGGGAAGTGTTTTTCTCTGTTTAGTTTGAGAATTGCAAGAATAATGAACTTTGTGTTGGGGTTACAGTAAGGATAGTGCTGTGAATGTGCAAGGATTGGGCCTCAGATGGCAGAATATGCCCATCTCCTACTCATGAAATCCTGAGGCTGGGAAGTCTTCTATCCAGGGTTGTACTGGAGCCAGCTCACACCAGCTCATAGAAGGCCGGTTTGTAAAATTCTAAGTGTGACCATTTACATTCTGGAAATCAAGGGGGAAAAACATGGTCTGGCTTATTGTTTTGGTGACTGTCCTATCTTAAAAAAGTGATAGAGATGCAAATCAAACTTAAAAGTGTGTCACATGGCACATGTGTGGGTTTACTTCCAAAAAAGCTAGTTGTTAAGCATTTACCACCATACCACTGGCCTAGGCCAATGTATTTGTTTTATAAATAGGCCCAAGTGAGGACCTGAGATGCGAAATGGTCACACAAGAACAGGGGTCCCAGCCCTCAGACCTACAGGGCAAAATTCTATTTTTACACAGATTACAGAAAAGATTGAACTAGGCCAGGAACCATAAGTGAAATGGATGTGATTATGGACTGTTCTAAAAAGAACAAGGAAGCAACAGCAAACAGCAGTTATATAGAATTGTGCCCTCCTCTGCAGTAGAGATAGGATGAGTACTAGCTGTGTGACCTTGAGCAAGTCACTTAATCTGCAAAACGAAGCTAATTACAGCTGTGATTGTCCCTACCTCACAGGGGCGCTATGAAGCTCAAATGAGAGAATGTATATAAAGCACTTTGTAAACCCTAAAACATCATGTCGGCTAATATTAGACACATCACCTATAATAACGAGTTTGGAGGAAATCTAGGAACCTTGGACACTGCTGGAGAAGCCCCTAACTTGCCAGGGAAGTCTAAGAAAGAAGGAAAAAACCTTTTCTGCAGAGATTTCCTTGCAGCTTAGCACTGGAAGGGGAGCTTAGAAATCATCAGATCCAACCGTTCCATTATACAAATGAGGAAACTGAGACCCAGGGATTGTAAGGGATGTACACAAGGTCACAGGGAAACAATGGAGTTGAATGAATAGGGAGGTGACTTGGTCAGACTTGTGCTCAAAGCCTACAAAAGTTTATTCAGGATGGGAATTCCTTCTAGGGTCAGATCTTTTATTTTAACTGTACAATAAAGAAAAACTGGGGGCATCTAGGTGGTCAGTGAATAGAGCACCAGCCCTGGAATCAGAAGGATCTGAGTTCAAATTCGGCCTCACACACTTGACACTTACTAGCTGTGTATCCTTGGGCAAGTCACTCAACCCCAATTGCCTCACTGTCCCCGCAAAAGAAAAAATCATGAGCCTGAGTGACTTGGAGATGCAAGAGTCCTCATCTCAGAGAAAGCTCCAAGAGAAAGAGACAGATTTTTCTAGAGATAGTGTACAAAGCTGTGTACCAAATATTGAGTAGGTTGATCAACATGGAAGATTTAACTCTACAGCATCTCTGACAACCATCTCCATCTCTCTACTCATACAGCCTGGAGAAAACAGTTGGTGGATCCCATGCTGGGCTTAAGAGTCAGGAAGACCTGACAAGGCAAACACAATCTTAGACATGTACTAGCTCTGTGGTCCGGAGCTAGTCATATAACCCTGCTTGCCTCAGTTTCCTCATCTGTAAAATGAGCTGGAGAAACAAATGACAAACTGCTCCAGGATCTTTGCCAAGAAAACCCCAAATGGGGTCATTTTGTACGTGACTGAAACGACAACAAAATGCCATTAATAATAGCACTTAATTTACACAGTTGCCATGATAATCAAATGAGATATCGGTACTTAGCACTATGTCTGATACACAGTGAGAGCCTAATAAAAATTTCTTTCCTTCCTTCCTCTACCCCACTTCAGATGTTCTTATCACCTTTTGTTTGAACATTGCAATGGCCTCCTATTTGGAATTCCTGCCTCTATTCTCTTCTTTTCAAAGGTACCAAATTGGTACAACCATCCAACCATGTCTTCCCTTTGCTCAAGAAGGATTAGCAGTGGGCAGCTAGGTGACCCAGTGGCTGGAGTATCGGCCCTGGAATTAGGAGGACCTTAAATCTAGCCTCAGACACTTACTAGTTGTGTGACCCTGGGCAGGTCACGAACCCCAGACTGCCTCAAAAAAAAAAAGAGAGCATTAGCAAGCTCCTTCTTACCCATAAAACTAAATATAAAACCCTCCACTTGACATGAAAGCCATCTACAATCTGGTTCCCAACAACCTCTCTAGGTTTACTTCATATTTCCTCAGGTTTCATATTACTCATCTCTGGTGTTGTAGCTCAGAATGCTGGTTCACTCTCCATTCACCACCCTTGCCCACACACAGTACTCGGGTTCCCTTAGCCCCTCGGGGAGCGAAAGCAGGGCTCTCAAAAGATACATGGCATAAAGAAAATTTCCATAGACCGGATCCCATTTCAAATGGGGAAAGACCATTTCAAGAACTCCATACTGAAACATCAACAGATATTAGGAGAGGGCAAGCATGTATTAAGGTACCAGGCACTGTGCGGAGCACCTTACAATTATAAAGCTCTTCCACATTTATTTACTGAATATCTATCCTAGTGAAGTCACTATGAGGTCCTCTTTGGAAATGAAAATTTCCAAGTTATCAGCCCCAAATTCATCTTCAAAGTGTGAATTTTTAGGCAGTGGGTTTCCTTAAAGTGGGATAGCCCCGAGATATAGCATGTACTAGGACAGTTCTCAGTGTCCTGAGTTCTGTGGCACTGAGCCTCTCCCCAAATGCTGATTCCTCTTGAGCCTGTAACGGGACTGAAGGAAGAACAAAGCAGGGGCTCTCACTGGTAGGAAACAAGGACCATATAGGAGCCCATCCAAAATGCCCCACATTGCTGATTTTCTGTCCCCTGCACTCTTTTTGCCTAGAATATCATAGATTAAATGGGGGACAGGAACCCCATCCTACCTAAGACTGTTTACAGGAGGTGGGTACTTGGTATCTATCCCTGTCATTCTTCAAGACATAGCACAAAGTTCCTCTCTTTTGTGAAGCCTTCTCACCTTTCCAACCCAAGCAGAAAGTGATCTCCACCACCTCTAATCTCTCACAGAACTTTGCAGCTATCCCTACATGCTTAAACTCATGCTACTTGGTATAGTTACTTGTGTGCCTCATCTCCCATCCTGGACTGTAAACTCTGTGAGGACTAGGTCCTCTTTTCTTTTCTTTTCTTTCTTTTTTTTTTTTTGCAGAAAACTTTTTTTATTTTTTTAATTTTACCTTATTTTGTTTTGTATTTATTTAGTATTTAATTTTCCCCCAGTTACATTTAAAAAAGATTGTTTTTATAACTTTGAGTTCAAAATTCTCTCCCTTCTTCCCTCCCTATCCCACCCTCAATTAAGAAGGCAAGCAAAATTCAATATAGATTACACATGTGTAGTCATGCAAAATATATCCATAATAGTCATGTTGTGAAAGAAAACAGACCAAAAAATTCAAGAAAAATGAAGTAAAAAAAATATGTTTCAATCTGTATTCAGATATCATCAGTTCTTTCTCTGGGAATGGATGACCTTTTTCCATTATTGCTTATAGTATAATAGTATTACATCATAATTATATACCACAACTTGTTCAGTCATTCCCCAATTGATAAGCATCCCCTCTTTCTAATTCTTTACCCCCAGAAAAGAGCTGCTGTAAACATTTTTGTATATTTGGGTCCTTTTCATTTTTGTTTTTTATCTCTTTTGGGATACAGACCTAGTAGTGGTACTGCTAGGCTAAAGTAATACTATCTACCAGGCATAGTTTTATAGCCCTTTGGATGTAGTTCCAAATTGCTCTATAGAAATGGTTGAATCATTTCACAACTCCGATAACAGGATATTAATGTTTCATTTTTCCCATGTCCCTTCCAACATTTGTCATTTACTTTTTCTGTACTATTAGCCAATCTAAAAGGTATAAGGTAGTATCTCAGAATTATTTTAATTTGCATTTCTGCAATCAATAGTGAATTAGGATATATTTTCATATGGCTATAGATAGTTTTCATTACTTCCTCTAATTACATCTTCTAATCATTTATCAACTGGGGAATGGTTCTTATTTTTATAAATTTGACAGTCCTCTATACGTTAGAGAAATTAGATCTTTATCAGAGAAACTTGCTTCAAATTTTTTTCAGTTGCTATTGTTAACTGTATTTTCTTCCATCTATTTCCCCTACTTTTATTTATTCTATTTTCTCTTTCACCCTGTCCCTCCTCAAAAGTGTTTTGCTTCTGACTACCCCATCCTCCAATCTGCCCTCCCTTTTATCACCCCCCTTCTCTTATTCCCTTTCCCTTGTACTTTCCTATAGGATATGATAGAATTCTATACCTTATTGCCTATGTATGTTATTCGTTCTTTGAGCTAATTCTGATGAGAGTAAGGCTCACTCACCCTCACCTTCCCATTCTTCCTCTTCATTGTAAAAGTTTTTCCTTGCCTTTTATATGAGATAATTTGTCCTATTCTACCTCTTCCTTTCATTTTCTCCCCAAAATTCTTCTCTCATCCCTTATTTTTTTATATCCCTTCATATTCAACTCACTTGTGGCCTCAGTCTATATATATACTCCTAACTGCTCTAATAATGAGAAAGGCCATCTTCTCACGTAGGAAAGTAAACAGTTTAATCTTATTAAGTCCCTCATGATTTCCCTTTCCTGTTTACTTTTCTATGCTTCTCTTGAGTCTTGTATTTGAAAGCCAAATTTTCTATTCAGTTCTGGTCTTTTTATCAAGAATGCTTGAAAGTCCTCTTATCTCACTGAATGCCCATTTTTCTCCCTGAAGGTTTATACTCAGTTTTGCTGGTAGGTTATACTTCCTTATAATCCTAGCTCCTTTGCCCTCTTAGAAATCATATTCCAAGCTCTCTGATTCTGTAATGTAGAAGCTACTAAATCTTTTGTTATCCTGATTGTGGCTTCACAATACTTGAATTCTGGCTGGCTGCTTCCAATATTTTCTCCTTGACCTTGGAACTCTGGAATTTAATATTTCTGGGAGTTTTCACTTTGGGATCTCTTTAAGGATGTGATTAGTGGATTTTCTCCATTTCTATTTTACCCTCTAGTTCTAGAATATCAGCACAGTTTTCCTTGATAATTTCTTGAAAGATGGTCTCTAGGCTCATTTTTTGATCATGGCTTTCAGGAAGTCTAATAATTTTAAAATTATCTCTCCTAGATTTATTTTCTAGGTCAGTTGTTTTTCCAACATTTCATATTGTCTTTTTTTTTATTCTTTTGGTTTTAATGCTTCTTGGTTTCTCATAAAATCATTAGTTTTCATCTGCTCCATTCTAATTTTTAAGCAATTATTTACTTCAATGAGTTTTGGATCTACTTTTCCATTTGGCCAATTCTTTTTTTTAAGGCATTCTTCTCATGGGGTTTTTTTTTTCGATCTTTTGCCATTTGGCCTCGTTTATTTTTTATGATGTTATTTTCTTTAGTAATTTTTTGGGTCTCCTTTAGATAGCTTTGACTCTTTTCTCATGGTTTTCTTGCACCACTCTCACTTCTCTTCCCAATTTTCCCTCTACTTCTCTTGATTTTCAAAATCCTTTTAGAGCTCTTCCATGGCCTGAGACCAGTTCATATTTTTCTTGGAGATTTTGGGTGTAGGAGCTTTGACTTTGTTGTCTTCTTCTAAGTGTATGCTTCGATTTTTCTTGTCACCATGATAACTTTTTCTTTAGTGAGTTTTTTTCCCCATTGTTTGCTCATTTTCTCAGTCTATTACTTGACTTTTAACTGTTTGTTAAATAGGGCTTTGCTTCCAGGGTGGAGGGGGCACTGTTCCAAGTTTCAGAGCTTTTATACAGTTCTTTTCAGAGATACTTCTAGGGACCATCTGTGGGCTGAGAGCTCCAGAAGCAGCTGCTGCCACTGCCAATTCAACCATTCACTCCTAAGGCCTGCTCCAGGTTTGCTGGGGCGAGGGCTGTGCTGGTGCTGCCTGCACTGGACTGTGCTCCACTCCCACCCTGACATGGATAGACCCTTCCTGCTAACCTAAGTTGTCCCTGGTGTCTGTGGGCCAAGTGGTCCTGAAACTGCCACTCCTGCAAGTAATTCAGTCACCCTGAGGCCTGCTCCAGCTTTGCTGAACCCACTCTGTGTTGGACTGCACTCCTCTCTCAGCCTGGTGCAATAAACCTTTCTTGCTGACCTTCCAAATTGTCTTGGACTGGAAATTTGTTTCACTCTATCTTTTTGTGGGTTCTGCTGTTCTAGAATTTGTTTAGAGTCATTTTTTAAAAGGTATTCAGGTGGTTTTGGAAAAGAGCTCAGGTGAATGTCCCTGCCTTTACTCTGCCATCTTGGCTCCACCTCCCTGGGACCCTCTTTTCATAAGATCATATACCCATAGCTGGAAGGAGTATCAGAAGCCATCTCATCCAATCTCATTTTAAAGATGAGAACACTGATTCCTAGGGAAGTTGTGATGTGCTCAAGGTCACGTAGATGGTAAGTGTCACAGCCAGATCCTCTGATACCAGTTAGCCTCAGTTGGGGACCAACACAGGAGAATCAAACCTTGCTTAGGGCAATAGCTAAATCATGGTGCTCTGCTGTTAGATCAAAGTGCTGAATACAGTGGGAGAAATTCATTACCCAGGAGCTGGGGAAGTGTGAGAGCAAAGCCAGAAAATTATTTTCCATGGGATTAAGATCTAGAAGAGACCTTAAAGACTGAGTGTAGGACTTTCATTTTACAGATTAGGAAACTGAGGACTAGAGAAGGGAACATACTCTGAATCACATTCACTAAACAGGCAGTGTGGAGCAGCGGCAAGAGGCCTTTATTTCCTCTCATCTATAAAATAAGGGGCTTGGACTCAAGGTCTTTTCCCAGTCTACGTCTAAGAGTTTAGGATTTAGCAGGACCAGGAGTTGAAACTCAGGTTCTTTGATACCATATCCAGGGTTTTCCATTTTCATCCCAAACACTGAATTTCTGTTGGTAGAATTCAAGGCATGTAAGCTTAAGTGGGATTCAGAAAACAACTCTGAACTGATTTCACAAGGAGGGGGGGTGACCTGTGGACCAGAAGGAAAAGGAATTTAGGGAGCTGAGAGTTCAACCTAGGCCAACAAAGGGTAACCCTGAGGAGATTAAGGTCTTACATTTCTATAGAGTGAAGAAATATATCTGTAACACTTGTCAAAATCAACATTTATCCAATACCTTCTATGTGCCAGAGACTAGAAATGCAATGACAATTGGAAGTTGCTTCAACCACCCAGTTGCATAGTAACCAAATTGCTGTTTTATCCCTTTCTGAACTTTTCTCTGAAACTTTATTGACATTTTTGACACTTTTCATTTTTGCATTTCTATCACTACCCAACTCTCTCCTCCAACCAGAAGCTCTAAATTCTTCCTAGTTGTCATTCCATATAGTTCAACATCATAGAACAAACGACATTTATATACCTTAGTGTGTTCAGTTACTTCCCAATGAGAATATATCTTGTTTCCAGCTCTTTGCTACCACAAAAAGTTCCACACATCTTTATACTGCCCTTTTGAGTTACTGACCCTTTTGATTCTTCTGAGATAGTTGGGTTATATTATTCAATCATCCAGCATCACCAGGACACTTATCAATGGTTTGGTTTTTTTCAATGGTGTTTTGCAGTGGCAAGCCTTTAGGACCCTCCCCCTCCAAAAGTCACTTATTTTCCCAAATGCCAACTAGCTTTATCTTCTTAAGTTCAACTCTGAGCAATTTAATGCCCATCTACAGTGTTTGTTCAAGATAAAGCCATAAAGCCATAAAGCCAAAAGGCGAATGGATTGATCAATGGAAGAGATTAGAAGCATAATGTTTTCGATAAACATAAAGATTCTAGCTATTGGGGTAATAAATCAAAATTTGAAAAAGACTGCTGGGAAAATTGGAAAAGTCTGGCAGAAACGAGGCATACAGCAACATCCCAGACCATACCAAGATAAGGTCAAAATGGAAACAATAATTTGAACATAAAGGGTGATAGACTAAGCAAATTAGCGGAGCACGGAAATTACTTGTCAGATCTGTGGTTAAGGAAGAGCTCGTGACCAAATGAGGCACAGGGATTTAGAAGTAATACAATTTTTAAGAAGCTAAGTTTGATTACATACAATTAAAAAGTTTTTGCACAAATAAAAAGAAACTAAAATTAGAAATAGGAAATTGGGAAAAATCTTTACAGGAAGTCTTTCTGATAAAGGTCTCATTTCCAAAATATATAAGAAACTGAGCAAAATTTATAAAAAATAAGAGTCCTTCCCCAAATGATAATTGGTCAAGTAATATAAAGAAATCAAGGCTATCAATAGTCATATGGGAAAATGCTCTAAATCACTAATAGTTAGAACAATGCCAATCAAGGCAATTCTGAGGTACCACCTCATACCTATCAGATGACAGAAAAGGAAAATGAGAAATCCTGGAGGGGATGTGGGAAAACAGGGATATTAATGCACAGTTGGTGGAGCTGTAAACTGGTTCAACCATTCTGGAAAACAATTTGGAACTATGCCCAAAAGAAGCTATTAAATTTGCTTTTACCTAGCAATATGCCTGCTAGGTCTATACCCCAAAAAGGTCAATGAAGAAAAGGAAGGACCTATATGTACAAAACCATTTGTAATAGCTCTTTTTTTTCTGATGGCAAAGAATTGGAAAATTGAGGGGTTGTCCACTAATTAGGGAGTGGTTGAACAACCTGTGGTGACTGTGATAGAATAGTACTACACTGCAAGAAATGATGGAGACAGTTTCAGAAACACCTAGGAGGATCTACATAAACTAACAAAGGATGAAGTAAGCAGAATCAAGAGAACAATTTACCTAATTATAACACTATGATAACAATAGTGAACTGTGAAAGACCCAAATAACTTTAATCAACGTAAAAACCTGTCACATTATTGAAGGACTCATGATGAAAAACTATCCATTTCCTGATAGAGAACTGAAGGACTTAGTTGTGTAGATTGAAGCATATTTTTTTCTTTTATGGGGGGTGGAGGGGAGACATGGTTAATGCAGAAATTTACATGACTTCACATTTTTAATGGGTGTTGTATTTCTTGCCTTCTCAATGAGTGGGAAAGAGTGGGGGAAGGAAAAAAAATCTGGAACTGAAAATAAAATTGAATGAAAAAAGGTTCTTTAAGAAGGTAGTAGGCTTTCCTCCTCATTAAAGTTCTTCACACAGAGAGCTAAATAATTAATTGTTTAGTATGTTGTAGAGATGGGGCTTTCTTTTGGAACTGGATTAGCCATTAGGTCCCTGTCAAATCTGTTAAAGATACACTCATGGAGCAACTCAATGGATTGACTCCAATATTTGCATATTACAACATGAGCAATGAGGGTTTTGTTGTGGTTAAAGTCCACTTTCTTTATGTGAGGGAAACGTTTAGGCCCGTCTCTTTTACATCACTATGGATTTCATTGAAGAGATTTTGCAATGTTCTCAGTCTCCATGCAGTTAATGTAATATCCTCAGAATAGGAGCATCTTCCACTTGGTCTCTCTGTGGAACATCCTTGGTGATGTTGCAGGGTCTCTAGGGAAACAGATGTTCATGTTCTCTTCTTTGCTCAAACTGTTACTCAGCAGTTCTTTGAAGAATGCTCTTTCCTCTGTTGTAGTTGCAACAGAATCTGATGTGATGTTAAATATATGCGTGGGAAACACCTTGTTGTAAGAGTCTTTTAGGGCTGCGTTTTGTTCTACAGTCGGAAGCTCCTTTTCTATCACCAAACAGAGCATGATCACACGTGTTTCTGGCAGCTGTGTGAGCATGTATCCAAGCTCATCTAACAAGCATTCAGTGTTAGGTCCCAGACACACAAAGATCAAATGAACTTGCTCTCTATACTTGCTCTCAAGGACTCAGGTTACATTGGGGTTGGAAACAGATAATATATGAATACGTAAGTATTCATATATTATATGTTTGAGTCCAGCACTTTAATCAAAGCATCAATCAAATTTCACTCAAGGCACAAATTCCCTGTGTGGAAACTCCCTCCATTGATGCAGATATGCAACTCACCAACAAGCAGAGCTTTAAGAGATTGCATTATATTCATTATATCGGAAGCAGTACACGTCTTCCTGCCCTCTACCCACTTCAAAACACTGGCTCACAAGTAAATACAGCAAAATATAAATAGGATTGTTGGAGGAGAGGGGAAACAATAATAAAGGAATCAGCAAAGGCTTAGGAGGTGACAACTAAATTGACTTTTAAAGGAAATCAGGGATTCTAAGAGGAAGAGACTACTTGGGTTAAAGGCAAGGAGATGGGAAACAGCTAGGTATCACTGTGGATAGGACACCAGACTTGAAGTCAGATTCATCTTCCCAAGTTCAAATCTGATCTCATCTACTTACTAGCTCTGTGACCCTGGGGAAGAAACTTAATCCTATTTGCCTCAGTTTCCTCATCTGTCAAAAGGAACTGAAGGAAATGGTAAACCACTGCAGCATCTTTGCCAAGAAATCAAGTCGGACACAACTGACAACACACGTCAAAAAGTGTATGTATATGTTATTTTAAAGGGTCCCTGTTATTTTCAATCTCCTACATGTTAACTGGGTAGCTGCCTACCTTACATACCTACTCTCTCTAGTCCTACTTCTGCACAATAGTATGTTAGACTTTAATTCAACTTGTACATACTGCCAATAATGTTGCATATGATTAAAGTCCATTTAATCAACACCAATTGATCTGCTCCAATTAGAATCTATTTGTTGTCCTTCCAGTTTTATCAACAAATGTTCTCAGGGTCTTCCAGCTCAAATGTACCACGAGAAAGACTTTCTGCAGGCATGTTTTCCCATCTGCTACTTTTGTTTTACGAAGTACTATTCTCATGATGTTCCACCATTCTTTCTATGCAATGTTTTGCAAATGAGCTCTTACTCAAAACTACAGAGTCACCCTTAATGGTGAAATCACCATTGTCTTCACAAAAAAATTCAGATTTTTTTTGGATAAGATTTCTAGGTTCTCTGGGCCTTGCTTTTCAATGTTCTGAATCAGTTATATTTATTAAAAAAAAAAACTGCAGCAAGAACATACTTCAACAGATAATGAAGGGTTGCTACCATTATACTTTTTGCCCTATGTTTAGCCTTTCTCATTACCTTTTGACTTTAGCTCTAAGCTGTTTTCTGTCATTACAGTGAACTTCCCTTTTTCTGATGTTCTTCTATGCTCTTAATTTCTGGGGTCTGTCATATCTATTCTTGAAGGAAATTCTCATGATGTACAGGCAGAGGCTTCTGGGTAGTCTACAATCCTGGTTACCACTGTTTATCCCCCTTGAGCCCAAACCAATATCAATATAGCCAAGCTCCCCACTGAAGTCATGAGTATCCAAGTGTTAAGTTGATTTAGTTTGGAGAGTATTGTCAAGTTATTTATAGAATTTCTCTCCTACATCCTCGGCAAGTTGCAATGGACTTTATTTTTAGGTACTCACCTAGCTTTTGTACTGACCCCTATAAAGCAAGATGCTTATCTTACATTACTTTATGTTTCATGCTGTTTGGGGGAATATAATGAAACACCTTTGTCAACTTCTTTAACTGAGGAGAATTTGAGCTGTCCTTTCCTTCCATTTAGGTGTGTAATTTTTAAAAAATATCTTCTAAGCTTCATTTACAAAAAGCATACATATAGTTCCGTTTCTCCAGAAGGGTGTCCATTTGTTGGCTGAGAAAAGAACGCACATTAATGCACAATACTTCTATGATCTGTGACTTCACAGGTTTGTTGGGAGGACCAAAATTCCAAAGTGTGTAATGGATTTTGAAAACCTTAAAATGCTAAATATCATCTATTTCAGATGCCTTGAAGCATGCAAATGTAAACTTCTATGAAGATTTCTCTGATCATCCAATATGGAAGCAATCTCTCACTCAATTGATCTTATAAGCACTCTTTGTACACCTTATCTAGTATTTATTTTAAATGTCTATTTTGCAGTACTTACGACTTAACTTCTTTTGTATTTTAAAACCTATATAACCATATCACTCCCATTAGATCATAAGCTGCTTGACAACAGGGGCCTTATTTTATTTGTACCTCTTTCAGGAGTCTAGCACTGAAGAATCACAAAGGATTAAAGATGGGTAAAACTAACCAAAAATCATATTAAGACTACAAAGCAGATTTCTAGCCCCAAATTCAATGTGATAAAGAAAGCACTATACAAATAAGAAAACAGGTCATCAAAAGATTCTAGTAATTGATGACAGCTTCCCCAGCATATTTATCAAACTTTTCTCTTTCTCACATAGGCCTTTATCTATACAACTGGAACTATGTGGCCAATCACTGCACGAGGGAAATTCTAAAACCCTCAAAAGCCTTAATATCTGTGTGTCTGTCTTTTTCGCTCTAAAAATATGCAGAGGAATCAAAATTAAATTGTTGGTCTTCACTACAGGGAAATTACAATTGTACTAGTATGTAAATTTTGGCCAAAAACCACAAGAAACAACTGTTTGTCAGCAAATACAAAGAAATTTCCCAAATGATCATTACAGTTCAACAAGAATATGGGAGAACATTAACAGCTGTGGAAACACCTGAACTGTGAGTGGCAAGATGAGAATGATTAGGGTTCTCTATCAATCTGCTAGAAAGAGAGAAATGGACCACTCCATGTCTGAGGTCTCTAAATAAAGTCCGACTTTTCACTGGCTTCTGGGAAGAGAAGACAGGTGTAGAAGACAGGCTTCTACACCTTCCTCCAATACACTCCCTACAATTCAGGGTAGGGATGTGTGTTAGGAAACAGGAAGGTGTCAGACACAGCCCTTGGATCCTCCGACCCTGAAAATGGCAAAGGGAAGGGCTGGATTGGAGTAGGGTGGGGAGGGGAGGGGGCAACCTGGGAAGTATGAATCATTTTCTTTACTAAGAAACACTCAAATTTCAATCATTTTATCTTCTCTGAACATGGAAAAGTGGCAACATCAAAAGCTTTTAGAATAAATTATGCATAAGCTGTCAGGGAAAGAGGTTTCTGTGTATCCAAGTTGTCTTTGCTTCCAAAGACATTTACCAAGATCCTCAGGCTCCCTCCCATCATTTTGCACATAAATAGGGGACTAGTCCACTGAACAACTCTTGAAGGTGAAAGCATTTAATTTTTTAAGTACACACCCAAACCAACCCACCCACTCATAAGAAACAATTTTTTATATAAGAACTCAAAGCAATTTTTGCATGTTTCCCAATAATGTAGCCATGATATGCCACAGATAGTAAAATTTATAAATAGATTTAATTGGAATTAAATTGATTCTCTAAGTTATTTAAATATGCACAATTCCCCCCATCAAATGGACAGAATATTTCACAATTCATGTGTTAAATAATGTTTATTGTTAGCGTTATTGCCTATAGTCTCTAAGATGCAGCTTTATTGTGCCTTTACATATATTTTTAAAAAACGGATCAAATTTCATACATATAGCTCTATATGATACATTACAGTGCAACACTATTTTTGTTACATAATTATAGAAATACTATTGAACCCTACAGCACAAAAGCAAAAGAAAAACAATCCTGAGCCATATGAACAAGATGAATGGATGACATTGCTTTCAACATAGGTTTAAAAAAGAAAACTACCAAGAGTGGGGAAAATACCACACATGCACGCTGTTTGCAATCCTGAGGAAACTATACACTAAAGTGTGGCCCTCCCAAGAGACCTGAATGTGGAGGTCCTTCCTGTTCACTTCAAATCCATGCGCACACTTCCCTTAACACATACACCCAATTTCTCACACTCATCACACCCTCTTCCCACAAGAGGATTAGGCACTACTTCGTCCTAGGGAACTCCATACCTGGCTTATTGGGAAAGAGAAATCGTAGAAGCAGAGGCCTTAGCAAGTGTAGATTCCCACTAATGAGGAGATAGCGCTAACAAAAGAAACGTTGCTAAGCCAACTATCTTCTTTTTCATTCCTTTCTGGGAGAAAATAAATGATATGATCACTGTAGCTGAAAACTGAGGGGGGTTGGGACAGAGAATGTTCTGAAAACAAAACTCAGTCTCTCCCCTGGTTCTGAAGTAAGAAGAGCTATAAAAAATGTTCACTGCAAAACAAATGACTCATCTACTATTAAAATACATGTGTCATTCTACCAGTTTTTGGTATCTATCTGCTTACAATTCAATACCAAGGTTTCGTGAATCTTGTAGCTGCTGAAGGTAAACATGAATGTACTGTACATATAAAACCTGCCCACACCTGAACTCTAACCCAGGGCAGCTCCCCAGCCTCCTTACAGAGACTGCCCTTCTGAGTGATCCAAGTGATCTGGCTTCCATTCTATTGATGAAGTTAGGCAAACCACCCCCACCCGCCACTCCCTGCCCCTCTTTGCTAACCAGAGTCTGCCTACTAGGCAAACTGACTGTCAGTTTACTCAAATGACTGTACCAGCAGCTTGTCCCGTGAGGCTAAGCAAATTCTCCTGGTTGAGAAATAGCCTGTTCTAGCTCAAATGCTGAAGAAACATGGAAATGACTACACGGCCCCAGCTCAGCTAGACTAGCTTTGGGAGAAAGGAAGCCATCCTTCCCACACACTGCTGTTTATAGATATAGAGGACATCAGTGTTTCTGTAGAGAGCTGCTCTACGTAATCACAATAAAAGCTGTATTTCTCTAGCATTATATTTTCAATTAAATACTCGCACACTTATATATACTCATCCACTCT
This sequence comes from Bettongia penicillata ogilbyi, assembly GCA_023548195.1. Classification (NCBI taxonomy): domain Eukaryota; kingdom Metazoa; phylum Chordata; class Mammalia; order Diprotodontia; family Potoroidae; genus Bettongia; species Bettongia penicillata. The sequence continues at coordinate 538,850 of JAJHZJ010000903.1, forward strand.
ATGAATGTGAGGTGGCTCCTGTGTCCCAAGAAGCACCAATACCCGTTCATTTCACCTTTAAAAATAACTTGGATGATCCCCACCAAAGCAGAAGCAATGGCATCTCCAAGGGATTGCACCCAAGTCATTTGAAAACTGTACAGAAAAGTCTGGCCTTGGGTCAGCACTTGGGGCTTAGAGAGGAAGGTTCATGAATGACCAATGGTCAGGATTCACAAGAAAACTGTCAAACGCAAAACTTGGAGAAACCATTTGGAAACGGCTTTGACTTCACACTGTATTCTTGTGGTTTGCTGTTAACCCTGTAAAAAACTGACTGTTCCATCAGCATCTGACAGGCAAGAGGCAGGCCTACACAAAGACACCATGCCCCTCTTCTGTACCCTGAGGATGTGTGAGCATCAGCTACCATGAAGACAAGCCATGTTGGTGAAATATTACCAGAATCATCGGGTCTTCATCTTCTTTGGTTACCATATACAAAAGCTCAGCCCCTAGTCTCATCAAATACTTTTCTCCAAAGCACCTAGTCTTAAGTGAATAAAGCTTATTTATCTTCAGACAAAATGGTTTTGAAACTAAGTCATCACCTATACCAAAATTTAATTTCATATCCTCAGGCCCTAACACTGCCTTAGGGGAACAGAAAGTCAAGTTCAAATGCTTTAGTTAAATCAAGGTCTCTATACACTTTTTATGAACTACAAATCTAACAAAATTTCTAGTACTGGGATAAATAAAACTTGTAGCATGTCTATGGCTTATGGTCTTGCAAACAGCATGTGTCTGCTCTCAGAAATGTCTAGCCCACCAAGCACAGCCTTTTTCTAGGTATTTTTAAGGTTTTCTATAAATTCTAAGTGTCATGTAGGCATAGAAAGTTCAAAGAAGAGGATATGGTCAAAATAAAACTACATGTAGCTCGGCAGGGGTGGAAAGAAAAACATGGGGGAGAGACTTGACAAATACCCTCATGACCAGAATTCCTTGAAACTGCTCCTTTGCTACCATGGCTGGGAGCAGGCCCACACTCTGCTGGTTGTCAAGGGACTGGTGGGAGTTTTTATCTGTGAGCAAAAGACGACACAGGCAAACATTTAGGGCAAAAGAAGCAAAACCTTATTTCAGATCTTATCCAAATTAACCTAATAATCAAGTAAAGCCTGCTCAACCAGCACAGGAGCGTCTCATGTTTCATCCCTGAGCCCCAGGCTAAAGTTCACGCAGAATGTGTTAGCATTCTCTCTCCCCAGTCATCCAACCCTTCCTGCCAAACATCATCCACCAGCAAAGGCCCAAATGCTGCACAGGTGATTACCCTACCAGCTTACCTGGTAACTCATGCCCCACCCCAGCCCACCTCAGCTGCTTTTAATAGCCAAGTCAACCTTGGAGATTACGTCCTGAAACTTCAAATGCCTCCTGTACCACCACTGCGGCTGCAAACATTGTCATCTTCTTCTTCCTCCTCCTCCTTCACTTCTCATCAAGAGTTCTTGCATTGGTGTCCAGTTCCAAGACCAAAGAAACAGGATTTCAAAAATGCAGATTTCCCAGCAACATTATTCTCTATAATGCAGGACACCAATACAATGAAGCCAGTATTTTCTCTCCAAAGAGCTCTTCTCAATAGAGTTCACAAGACAAAAAAAAGATTCTTTTACAGTTACCTTTACACGCCATATGGCGAACTTTGGGACAGTGCATTCAGTGAGGAAAGCTCAGAGAGAAAAAGAAATAATCTATATCAGGAGCCAAGCACAGATTCAGTCAATGAAGTGACAGGCTGTGTAGAGGAGAGCATGAGCACGCAACAGCTAAAATACAAATAGGAACTAGCAAATGTATTCTGAGTGACTGATCTAAGTTAGTTTCTCATTTACAGGACTTAAAACAATGAAGCTTACAACTGCAGCCTACGACCGGAACGTGCGTCTTCCTTTCAAAGAGGCAGTAAAGAATCCGACAGCCTGGTGGCTGGTGTCTGTCAAAAACAACAATACATGACAATGCCAATTCTCAAGGCAGTGGCTCCCAGGCCCAGGCCAGCCGCCCACGGCCCTTTGACCAGACCAATCCTTCTCTGAAAACAAGCCCCAACACCCAGGGCTGGCCATTTGATTCTCTCCAGCAGAAGATGATGCACCCTCAGCTCAGCTGCCATTTGACTAGCCAGCCTGGGGGAAGGGCCACAGGCAGACAGACAAACATCTGCATGTATGTGTGTCTGACTTCAAGAGCTGCACAAAGAAGGGATAGAGGAAACATCTGAAAGCAGACTCAGAATAGATCACAGCTTGTTTTCTTCTCTAAGCAAAAAGTACAAATTAGTTTTATAGCCACTAATCAGTTTATCAAATTTTTCTGAAGTATTTTTAATTATGTACATATAACAGGAAATAAAACTTTTTCACAAACATTCTTCAAGGATGAAAATCATCAAGAAGAGGATGACAGAATAAAAGCAGGAGAAATATTCAACACAGGGGAGGGTGATTTCTCATTTCTGCTCTTAAAAAGTAAAAAAATCACCACGTAATTAAGTACAAAAACCGGCATTGAATGACAACTGCTGGTGTGTTTACTTGATCAGAAATGAGACCAAGAGTATAAGAAAGCCCTATGGTGATAAATTCAGGAGCTCTTGTCCTCAGGTGGACATACTCAAGTGCTGACCAAGGTTCTGAAGCATCCGCTTCGCGCGAACCAGGAGTCCGCAGGCTGTGGCAGCAAATGCAGTAAGTGCTGTCTCATCCTCCGAAATGCGCCTGCAATTCAAGGGTCACTTACAAACGGCGTCTGAAGTTATTTCTTCAGAAAAATATCTGTTTGGCATCTCCTGGACTTTGTTCCATTGGGCAGTAAGGACATTTTAACCTAGAGACAAAGAAAAGACACTGGAATGCTGTGACTGTCAGGAGCCTGGGGGATGATCTCAGGAAGTAGCCTTCCTTTTCCCTTGGCTGACACTATCAATAAACTGCATTCTTCTCTCCTCAATTCCCAACCACAGGATTCTAGGTCTGCCATCAGTCCACACACATCATTTATTTGCCTGGGAACCAAAGACCATAGAACAAAGCGATCTCTGCCCTCCCGGAGCACAGGCTAGGAAAGTCCAAGTGCCCTGCCCGAGGACACAAGTGGCAAGGCTTGTAGCTCAGGGCATTCCTGACTAACCACTGTGCCACACTGACTCTGACAGAATAAATGCCATGTAGCTTGGGGAAAGGGTGACCAAGGAGAAGTCAGGAATTTTTTTTAAATGAACAAAGCAATAAGATAACCAAAACGGTCTGAATTCTGATACCACCTCATCCTAAAGGGGAAGGTGTGCAGAGCTCAGGGCATTCCCACCAAAGCTCAATGGAAGAGATACAGAGGATGAGCCTAGGTCCAGCCTGAGGCTTCTTTGCTCCCAGGGTTGGGGGGGGCGGGCACCCCTACAAATGAACCACCCCCAACATGATGAAAATGGGTCTAGGACTTACTTCAATGAAAAAATGCTGCCCACTCACAGCCACAGCCGGACATGCTGAATGGGCACTGTATTCTATTCTGTCCAGCACTAGTGGGGAGAGAGCTCTCCAGTGACTCATGGTCTGCTCAGGAGAGCTGACCACGCCTATCTCTAGGTGCAGCTCTCACAAAATGACAGCAAACTCACACTGCGAATGAGGGGTCAGGGTCTGTTTGGTTTTGTTCCTTCAGAGGAACAGATCTGTGAATACCCAGAGAAACTGCCTCCTATGATGCAAGTCGGCAACCTTTCTGTGATTCTACCTACCTAGAGAGATGCTTATGGGACAATGAGAGGCCGATGACCCGGCTCAGCCAAGGGGGTAAGAGGGGTGGGGATCTGAACCCAGGCGTTCCTGACTCCAAGACTGGCCACACAATCTATGACACTGAAATCCAGCCACACTAAGGTGGACACTCACTTTCATTGTTCTCCTTTGCTGCCACCAAATATCCAAAATTCTAAAAGTACTTTTGGAAAACAAAGTTCTAAAAGTACTTTTGGAAAACAAACTAATGAAAATATCAGGACACTTACTTGCTACCATTAAACATTTTATTCAGCGCATCTCTTGAGATAATATGCCCACAGACCAACTTCATAGGTGGATTATTATCTGTTGTTTGCTGACGAAGAATGGGACAAGCAAATATAGAGTGATACCAGCACTTCTTGCCAAGGTCCACTTCAATCTGTTTGTAAAAATAAAACAAGTAGATCGATAAATAAATAAACTGATAAATGAATGAATCAATAAATAAGGAGAGGGGTGAGCCCAGTCACTGGCCACCTTCCTAAAACGTCTATCTGCTTTATGCAGCAAAGACAATTTTATCAACTATCTAAAATGTGACTTTCCCTCCCCTTCCTCCAACTCTGAGACCCGATTTCTTCAAGTTCTGCCCCAAAGTTCCTGGGAGTTTGAATTAACTTTCAAAGCTAAAAGCACGTGCCTGCTTTTGATGTTCATCTGTAAGGATCTGGAGCCAAACTAATAGCCAGAATGAAGAAATCAAACCGGTGAAGTCCCTACAATCTGGACCTTGGTCAATGAATTTTCAGTAAAGAAAAATGTTTTTGGGGGACGCTTCTGCTCTCAGCACACTCTCTCTTCCTGGGTGTCTAGAAGGCATGACCGTGAGAAAGGGGGCCATCTGCCGCACAATAGCAGTGCCTCTGGGCTACACTTCCATGGTTCATGTGTGTGCCTGTCTTTTTACTGTCACTTCTGACAGACACCCAATGGGGAAGCCTGGGTGACCAGTGTGGATCATCTTCTCTCCTGGGAGGCCAGGGCAGAGACTCAACTGCCACAAATGGGAAAGCCTTCTTGGTTTTGAGGGAGCCCCAAAAAGGTGGGATACAGCCGCAGTTAAGGAAGCTACCTTCCATTCAAGGTGCCTCCAGATGAAGCTAACAAGCCCAAACCAGGACTCTCCAGGGGGTAGAGTCAACAGCAGAGTCACAACTGTCAAAACAATGAATCCTGGCATCCCAGGACTCCAGCAAAGTTAAGGAAGATGACCCCTGGACAACTCTATTTAACAGAAGGGGAAACTAAGGCTTAGAGCTGAGGAAATAGCCCCAAGTCAAACAGACAGGTGATAGACCTGGGATTCAAGGCCAGGTCTTTGAACCCTAAATCTCATGCTGTTTTCCTATTATCTTCATATAACTTGGACCATTTGGAATGACGCCACCTAAGTCAGGCAACAAGCATATGCTACATGTATCCTCTGTGCCAGGTCACTGTGCAAAGGCTAGGGGTACATGTGGGCTCTGCCCTCAAGGAAAGCGATTCCAAAGTAGGAGATGACACACATGTAACTTGGTACATCAGAGACACAGACAAGAGAAGGCTTGAGCAGCCAGGGCATGTCCAGGAAAGGCAACCTGCACAAAGAGGGAGCTGAGCCAAGCTTCCAAGGAAGCCAAGAGGCATCAGGAAGGAGCAGAGAACCAAAGGTGTGGCAGGAAAGCTGGAGCCAAGACCCAGAGCTGGAGGAAAATGGACTGTGGAGTGAGAAGAGCAGCATGCAGGCTGATGCAGCCCATCCCAGGGTCAAAAAGGTGCAAGGAGCCAGAAGGGAAGAAGACACTGAGGTGACAAATGTGGACAGGGAGCAGGGTGTTCAGACACCACTTTAGTGGAGGATGGACTGGCCTGGCTTAGGGAGAGCCTGGCTGAGAACCTGTAGGAACTGAGAATGCAGGCAAGAGGGGCTGTGAAGGCAGATTCAGTACCAGCATGGAGGTAGGAGGATGGGAAAACCAGCAAAGAAGGAGCAGCCAGACAGGCAGAGGAGAGCTAGGAAAGGGCAGCATTCCAACAAGGAAGAGGGGGGCCAAGAGGAACCTCTGACAAAGCTATCTACAGCACTGAGCTGAGGATGCTGACACTCACTGTTCCTCATCTGGTTTAGTGTAAAATAAGTTCTACAAATAAAAAAAAACTCCAACCTCCAAAGACACCTAAAGAAGCACAGCCTGGTGAGCTGGGAGCCCCTTGGGCCACCCCCTTTTTTGATCAATCCTAATAACATAAAGCTAAATCCTACTGGTCACAAAGACCTGTGAGGTCCAAAATTGCAGCCAGAAAACAGACAGCAGGCCCCCCCCAGCACTGGTCCTAATCACTCACAGGCAGCCCCAGAGGACACTTTCCCAAGATGTAACTAAGAAAGAACTGAGGAAGCTGGGTGCAGAGAGGGCCTTGCTGGAGACTATGTCAGAGGGACCTCACAAGAGTCCGAATGGCCAGACAGTGACTGTCAGCCCCTGTGACCTGGGGAACTCAGTGCCTGCACAGAAGCAAGGACACAGGTACAACAGGCACTCTGCATCTGCCCCTCATCTTACAGGGAGCTGTACGGCTTTCATCACCCGCGCTTCTTTACTCCAGTGTTCTTATGATGCTCACCTGCCTTTCACCATCCCTATCCAAGTTTAGGATGGCAGGGACTCGTTCAGATGCCACCAAAACCATGCTCCCTCTTCTCTCTTCCGCTGTCCTGCAAAGCTGCTACAAACCCCAGCAATCCCTAGTCACTGTGGGCTTTGGCAAAAGGGGAAAAACCAGCCCCTGACCCTTAACTCACAGGCAACTCGTCCTTCTGGTTCCAAACACCTGTGCACTGCCTCTGCTCAATCACCGCCTTGATGTTGATCAGAGCTGGCAGGGCTACGCAGCCAGCTGAGAAGCTGGCAGGGAGATAGGAAGAGGGAGAGAACAAAAATCAGACCAATTTTAGACAATTATCATCTCTGATCAAAATACTAAGGAAACCCAAGGAAATACAGAATTCTCACGAGTCTTCATTTTGGATTTGGAAACCCCTGAACAGAACCACATTTGTATCCGCAGAAAGAAAAGTCCTGACGATAAGAGCTCCTATGGACAAAGAACTGACAGCAGCTCATTTAGACTTCATGGTGACCCTCTGAGATCTGTCCTACAGTTTGCCTCATTTTACAGAGGAGGAAAGTGAAGGACATTTATAGTTCAACCCCTACATTATACAGAAGAAGATCACAGGTAAGTGACCTTGTCCTAAGGGGTAGAGCCAGGACTGGAACCCAGGCCTCCCAATCCAGTAGCTTTTCCCAGGGACCCACACTGTGCTCTGCTTTTTGCTTACTCTCATAGATACAATTTCTCCAGCTATTAAAAAGCAATACAAACCCATCTCTATCAGGCTACATTTTTTTTTAATAAGCACCATGTATTTGTCACACTTTCTTTCCCCCATAATGAGCTGCATCAGATGGCGCAATCTGTACCTTTACTTTTGGACCCACCTTTCCTTTACCAAGTTCCTTGGGATCCAGCCTGGCTAGGTCGGCACAAGGACAAGTTCTGCTTCTTTAGGGGTACTATCAGGATACCTCAGCTAGCTCCATTTGTAAAGTAAGAAAACAGAGGGGTCTAAACCACAGGTGTTCAACATACAGCCCCCAATACTCCAAAGAGCAGCTTTCCTTGGGATCTAGCCTGGCTAGGTAGGCACAAGGACAAGTTCCATTTCTTTAGGGGTACCTCAGCTAGCTGCATTTTTAAAGTAAGAAAATAGAGGGGTCTAAACCAGACGTGTCCAACATACAGCCCTCAATACTCCCAAGAGCAGCTCAAGCCAGGCTAAAATGGAAGTGGGCAGTATTTAGCAAAACAAAAATACAATATACATAACATTTCACTTTATCACTAAGTCAGTGGGCAGCCTTACATAGCACAGGCTGGTGGTCCTGTTTCGATTCGAATTTGACAGTACTGGTCTAAACATAAAGAAAGGAACCCATGAAGAAGAGTTGTTTTTGAGAAGCTCTGTCTCCTGCCATGCCAGTCAGGGCACAAATGAGAAAAACCATCCCAATCTCTTCCTTAAACAGATCATACTAGGCCACACCACCTTCATTTTCTGTAACTCGCTCAGGGGCTCATGCTCTCAGAAAGGACTAGACGAAGAGCCAGGCCAGATATCAAAGGAAACTAAAACCCAATGTTCCCTCAGAGGTTCAAACCCTTACATTTTACAAAAGAAGAAAAAAATACCAGAAGAAGGGGAGTAACTTCCCATGTCACAAAGACAGTAAAAATGGCAGCCTGGATTCAAAGTTCGATTTTCTGAGGCCAAATCCAGGGCTCTTCAAAAGTTCTGCTTATCTGAATCATACTTGCAAGCCTGAGGAATCCCAAGCTATTGGGCAGCAGCAAGTACCTCTGAGAACTGTGAAAGAAGACTTCATTCTGCAGGTTTGTTTTTTGGGCTCAGAAGCTGGGGAGCAGAGAGAAGTTACTCTAACTGCACGGAGGGGAAGACCAGGTAGACCATTAGCCAGGTACATTCACCCTGGCTATAAAGGACTAGGAAATGAAGCTGATGATCATTTGCTGCTGTCACTTGGCCATACCTAACACTGAGTGGTGATTCCACCGACAGCCCCAACAGAGCGCAGGCGTCCCGAGTAAAGATGTCACAGATGTCCGCCCACTGGTTTGCATCAAGCAGGTGAACGTAAGGTGAGTTCTCGATGCCCTGCCTCAGATACACGAGGCTCCCCATCAAGACCTGAATATCTGAAGGATAAAAGGAAAGTTAGCACCGATGTGTTTGGAACTAAAATTTTCACTTTGTGATGGGGTCAAGCTTTCTTCCTTCACTTATGGGGAAGAAAACTACAACAAACCAAAATAAAAAACCTTCTAATCAACGTGTTCTGAAATTGCTCTATCATTTCTTTCAAAAATAACACTGCTCAGAGCATCAAGGTGGCTCAGGGGACAGAGCACAGGCCCTGGAGTCAGGAGGACCTGAGTTCAAATCCAGCCTTGGACACCTGACACTAGCTGCGTGAACCTGGGGAAGTCACTTAACCCCAACTTCCTTGCCAAAATAGCAACAATAATAATGATAAGAGTGCTGCCCATGTGCAGTGTGGCTCAGAGGCGGAAGGGAAGGCTTTGTGCGCACACTGGACCAGCAGCGCTGTCTCTGGCAGCGCACTTGGCTGTGGCTGAGAGCTCCCCAACTGCATGGCCAGCTGACTCCCAGTCCAACTTTCTTTCCTTTCAAGTACCAACTCTGCTTTAGCAGCAGAAGAGCCGCCCTCAGGGGACAGGCCTCGGACCACCCAACAATCCAACTGAGACTAACAGAACGACTCAGAAAGGCTTCAAACTTACTTCAATGTCTTTTCAGAAGCAATGTAAGAGTTATGGCCCAATCTCACCCACATCTCTGTGACACACCTGAAAGTGTCATCAACAAGCAGCACTTAACAGTGGTGCCGGGCACCATGGCAAGTATGAGGGACACAGAGAAAGTTCAAAAACACTATCCCTGCCCTCTAGAGGATCCAGAGGTTCACATTCCTGGGGTGAGGATGTGGGGGACAACATGCAAACAGTGATGTGTATGCAAGACAGGCCCAGTGTAAATGGCAGATAATCTCTGGGGGGAGGGAGGAAGGACTAGTAAAGGTTTCCTGTGATGAGGAAGCCAGGAGGCAGAGGGGAAAGGGAGAATGCTCTTGGAGTCGAGGCTATGCACTGACAATGTGCAAAATCAGTCAGGAGTGGAGGAAAGGAACAGCAGTGAGGCCAGTGCCACTGGATTCCTGGAGGAACATAAAGCAGGTGAAGCCTGCGAAAGTAAAACCAGGCCAGGATATGACCAGCACTGTGAGCCAAAACAGAGGTTTTGATCCTGAAGGGGGTCATTCAAGGTGGCTGAATGGGGGAACAACGTGGCCAGAGCTGTGCTTTAGGAAGGGCCCTCTGGCAGCTGAGCAGGGACAAGGCTGCTGCATACAAGCAGCTGGAATATGGGAGGTGAGTGTGAGGGAGGAATCAAGCCTAGGAAACAGTGAGGACAGCCGTGCCCTCAACAGTAATAGCAACACTGAGCAGACTTGGGGTCTGGCCGGGGCAGAATTCTACTCAAGGCATGTTGAATTCAAGAGGTCCAACAGGCCTCTGGTGATGGAAGACTCCAGATCAGGAGAGTGTACGGCTTGATACAGAGATCTGGACATCATCTACATGAAGGTCACCACACTGGGGGAGAGTAAAGAGGCAGAAGAGAATGCAGGACCTTGAGGGACCCCCACCTGTAGTGGGCACCATCTAGATGAAGAGTAAGCAAAGAGGCTGAAAGAGTAGTCAGGAAGGGGTCACAAGATCAGAAAAAAGGCAGCAGGAGGTGAAGAAGGAAGAGGCACGAGGAGAGGCCATCAGACATGGCAAGGAAGAGATCATGACAACTCTGCAGACAGCAGGCTCCGCTGATTCTGGAGGTCAGTGAGCTGAGAGTTCCAGGGAGCAAGAGCAGACAGTATGGCCATGATGGGAAGGACAGACTGGCTACGCAGCACTGATTATTAGCTCATGGGACAGATTTCTAGGAATTCAGGCTACAGGAGCACCTGGTAGTGGAGAAGCATGCAGCAGATGGGACAGCCTAACGACTCTCAAGAGAGAAGAAAGATGACAGAGAGGGGATGGTCTGCTGAAGACGAAGCAGATGAAGCTCCCTGGCAAGGACCCAGGCAACAGAGCGAGGTAGCAGCAGCACAGCTGAGCAGCAGGAGACAAGGAAGGGGCAAGGGGCCTCAACTCCGTCCTTGAGTATGAAATGCTGCTACTTTTTTATTAAATAATTTAGTATGCCCTACAATAGTTTCCTAAGAAGCCCATTTCTTGCCTAGATCCACCACCTTTCTACATACTTGTAACATAGGAGCCACTCACCTTTCTGATGGTTTAGGGCAAAGGGCTGAAAATTCTTTGCATACTGCAGGGCTTCTCGCTGGTTCGCAGTCCCGCCCATTAATAAACTAATGAAATACAGTCTGTGCAGCTTGAATTCCAAGGAGCTGTTTTGGGCCATGAGCATTTCCCGATTTGATACTGCCCACCTAGAGAAAAAGGAGAAAAGAAAAACTCTGATTTAGTTGCACGCACAGCAGCCTGACAACTGCAAGTCACCACCACAAATCTCTGAAGGAGGAAGGAGGAAAAGGTCTGCCCTGCCACCTAGTGGGTTCGTCTGTAGCGGTGCCAACTCTGGGAACTGATGTCTTGGCTTACCCCAAGGTAAGGGGCAATGGTCACTCAAAATCAGACTCCAAGAAATGGATCTAGAGCACAGTCAGGGCAGCTTGGCCTTTTCTAAGTACGAGGCTGACTTTTCATGTCAGTCGAGGGACTGGGCAGGCCCAGGAGGGTGGGGGAAAAGAACACTGGCCACCAGCATCTCTGCTGAGGATATCAGATGGAGCAGACCAAAGGGCTAAAAGCCCCACCCCAGGTATCTTGGCCCTCAGAAGGTTTACTGAGCAGCTGGGCATTAAAAGACCCTGATAGGCCTAGGGAAGCTCATCTGCATCCAGACCTGCTCCCATTTTTCCATCACCAGGCCTGCTCACAAATGATAGGGAGTGTGCCAACCATAAGGAAGGTTGACCATGTTCACTGAAAAGGAGACGATTTCACCTTTACTTTATACAGACTTGTTAGAACAAATGGGCAATTATGGGTGTCTGGCACATGGCAAGCATTTAACCAGTGTTCACTGACTGAATAGACTTGAACCACATTTCCACCCACAGCCCAAATACTTTCAGGCCCCTATAAATGTCCATGTAAAATGAGGGGGTTTTAAGGTACAGACTCGAAATCTTTGCTATCTGTGTGGGGACTGGGAGGTTGGTGGGGGGAGGACATAGTATGTGAGGAGAGAGGGACAGGGACTGGGGAGTAACAGAAACCAACTTGGAGTCAGAAGACTTGGCTTCCGTACACACATTCCTATACATATAGATGAATGAAAGAGGATCGTTTTTATTCAGCCCTTCCTGTGCAGAAAGCACCATGCTGTGTGCTGGGGAGCCACCAAAGAGGCAGCCAGCCCCTGCCCCTAAAAGGCTCCCCAGTCAGATGGCTCAGTCCCACGATCTTCAGAGTACAATGGCAAAACAGATGGAGATGCCTCTTCTTTACAGTTATTTCTGCTGATGAAATGCCTTCAGTTTCTGGTGCTAACCCAGATGATAGTGCTGAGGACTAAGGGTGCCACCCTCACAGGGTTCCTCTGTCTGCTTGGCTACCCAGTCATCAGTCAGCAGGCATTGCTGGCAGCAGTGAGAAGGGGGAACCCAGTCTCTACAACAGTTTTTGCTCTCAATGAAGACTGCTGGCCTGAGCCAGAAGCAAGTACAGCTCCATTCCCAAAGCCCTCTCGTACCGACAAGGTCCAGAGTAGCCCCCATCAGAGATGGAGGGGAGTGGATGGTCCTCCTGACTCTGCCTTGGAGGGTCTGTCCATTTCAGCCAGGCTGGCCTAGGCCAGTCAACTGGCAGCATAGACTATATACACAGGAACTATTTTCACTTGTGCCTCTGAATGCCCAGTGCCTAGTACAGTTCTTGGTAAAGAGGAGGCACTGCAGCACTGATGAGAGAGCTCCAACCTTATCTCTGCTGCAACCTCCTAAGTGACTTAGGCAGACACAGGCTATCTTCTCACCTTAAAATAAGGGGGCTGGACTCCGTATCACCTATGTTATGCTCAAGCATGCCAGGAAGCAGAGGCCACCAGTCTGGCAGGGAGGGGACACTCACTAGACACAGTGACAAATCAAAGCAGGCACCGATGAAGACCATGATGATGGGGAATATGAAGAGAACACACGGACGGCCAAATGTTTCCCAAAGCTTCAAGTTTCACACAAATGCTTGCAAAGGAGAACTAGAGTCAGGAAGACCTGAGTTCAAATCCAACCTCAAATACATTCTAGCTGTCTGAGGACCCTGGACAAGTCATCTAATCTTTGCCTGCCTCCATTTCCTGAGAAGGATGACAGAGTAGAGAAGAGAAACAAACCCAGGAGATAAGGGATTGATCCCAGGAGAGCAGCTGACAGGTCGTTTGGTCTGGTGTGCTCATTTTACAGGCGAGATGGCGAATCCCAGACAGGATCACAGTGATTTACAAAATGGCCTTTAAATGGGCAGTAGAAGGTGGAGGAGAGGTACAAAAGTCAAAAAGCTAAAGTCAGGTTTGAGTCAAGACAAGAGAAGCAAGACCTTATTCAAAACCTGAAGATAGAAGAAATGAGCCTGGGACAGAAAACCCAGCAGAAAAAGTGGAATGAAGCTGACCTGGACTGGGAAGCTGCCCTGGGGTCAAGGGTAAGGAAAGTGGGGGCAAAAGAAGTAGTAGTAAGAGGGCAGCATGTGAGAGGGAGAACAGAGGCAGGAAGGACAAGGCTACAGAAGGGATGGAGTACAGGACAATCTGTAATCCTGCCTGGGGGCTGGGAGGAAGGCAGGGACCACTGTCCCCCACTGCCCCACCGGGCCACCCCCACCCCCCCGCACCTACATAATGATGGTCAGGACTGTATTTGCGAAAATTCGGTTAAACAATGACAAATAACAGAAAAGAGGGCTACTCTTCTGAGTGCAGACTCTAAAGCTGGATCTCCATGTCCTAAAAATAGTGAAAATAACGAAAAGGGAGTTGAGTCGCCTCACAGGGCTCAGAGCAGCGGTCAGCCTGCAGGGCCACTGTTATCCATGCTGGAGCAGCTCTCAATCACAATAAGTGGGAGGGCAGAGGAGGCAGAAGACGGTCACAGCCTTAGGCGACCTTAAGCGACCTTAATGACAACTACCAGTGTCACAATGACAAAGGCCTGGAGAGAAACATAACCTGAGTCAAAAATAGTCCCAAGAGCCTCTGCAGCGACCAGAAACAGCACGGGGGCTGCCACTACTAAGTATGTGAGAAGCAGTAGGGGGAGGCATCCAAGTCAGAAAGGGCAGGCAGCTGGATGAACTGAACACACGGGGTTCCTGCTTTACTGAACAGGTATTCACTAGGGAGTGAGGAAAAACATTCTTGTTTAGAGGTTTGTAGCTTCCAAAACGCAGTGATTCATCATCCACAGAGGCTTTTCAAACATTCACAGAGATCAGCAAAGTAGGGGAATGGAAAGCATTGCAGACTTGGCATGAGAGGTCCCTGTCTGACCTCCAGCTCTGCTGTTCACCCTGTGACCCTTGGGTCACATGCCTCACCTCTCTGAGCCTCAGTTTCCCCATCTGTTAAGGGGGGACGTGGCACTGCTACCTGAGAGAGGCTGGTCTTCACCCAGTACTCACCCACCCCCATCCCATGTATAAGCACATGCACTGGTCAGAGCAGGGAAGAGAGGACACTTGTCTGCCTGAGAACCAGCTCTTCTTCTCACATGTCTCAGGATTATGCCTCCTCATCCATCTGAGAGCCCCAGAAGCAATACCACAGTCCCAAAACAGCAGAGGAAGGGCATAGACCACCATAACGGGAGTGCCATTTTCCTAATCTGTCTCCCCTCGGTCCTCAGTCCTACAGGAAATCCTTCCCCTTCTGCTCTCTCCCACACACATTGTTGCTCCCAGCTCTCCTAGGGAGCCTGGCACCAGAGGCACACAGATACTACAGACAGACAAGCACACAGTCCATTCCTGGTACAATGCTGCATCCAGGTAAGTTGGAGGGCAATTCGTGATTGGCCAAAACCGATGGTATGACTGAAAAACTGGCTCACTGGACCAGAATCAGTGAACACTGAAGAATGACATATGGTATACAATCAATTCATCATTTCTAAAGAGTATGTAAAATAGTCAGGACCCATTTAATTCACCATTAATTCTGTCCCTTTTTCAAAGTTACTGTACATGTTGTTATGCCCAACAGTCCCTATGGAGAATGACATAAATTAGGGTGTCTGATGATAATCAAAACAATGAACAACCTTCATGAATATAATTCAAACACCATATCCTCAGCACAGAAGAAATACAAGTGTGACAGAGGCCATCTCCTTTATCTCAAGCTATCCTAGACAGCATAAGGTTACCTTCTTTCAGATAGTGCCGTGTGTCCTGCCCAACGGGAGACAAGGACAGGACCTCCCTGGGCTTCAGGCACTCTCTCAGGCTCTCTCCCTCCCTAACCCCACCTTTCTGCTCTCCAGCTGTGACACCCTGTGACAACTCTTATTCCCAGGCTGACCCCTCAGGGGAAATGCTTACTCGAACTCATTCCTCAATGAATAACATACTCCACCCCAGCCCAATGATTCTGAACCCCCAGCTGTCTTGTCCAAACCTCACTCTCAGTGCTTTAATAACTGTTTCCTTATTCCCACCGCTCTCAAACCAACCCACCAACATCCCATTTAAAGCTACCCATTACTTCTGTTGTGTTCTCTG
Source organism: Bettongia penicillata ogilbyi (assembly GCA_023548195.1). Classification (NCBI taxonomy): domain Eukaryota; kingdom Metazoa; phylum Chordata; class Mammalia; order Diprotodontia; family Potoroidae; genus Bettongia; species Bettongia penicillata. The sequence goes on from JAJHZJ010000903.1 coordinate 554,131, forward strand.
GATGCAGGCTCTGAAGATAAACTAACTTTCATCTTAAAGTTTCTTCTGTAGCTCCCTCCCTCTTCTAGCTCTCACTGAGAGCTGGCTTCCCCTGCCAACCTGGTGGACCTGGCCGAGCTTTCCAACACTGGCTCTGCATTTGCTCACAGCCCTCCTCCACCCTGACTCACTCACTGGAAGACTCTTTGGCCCCACTGACCACTTTATCCATCTACTCTCACCACTCAGCAATCTTTCCTCCTCTGAGGTTCATACAATCCATATTTATCACCTAATCAAGAATCTACTGATCCCTAGGACATGCTCCTTCCTTCCTCAAGGCTATCAGTGTGATGGCTCACACTCCACAGTTCCACTTCTGCCTTCAAACCAGAGAACACTGACATTTGCACACTCCTTCACAGACCCTAAACTCCCATTCCTTAAATTAGTCCTCGTCTCCTGTGACTTACACTTCCCACCCCACCGCTGCTGCACGCAGGGATGGAAGTGGATGATCCTGCCACATCCACAAACGCTCCAACTTCAATCTGCACAAATCTCTGAAATTCCTTTGTCTGACTATAAGTTCCACCACCTCTACTTCTGCCCTCTAACCCCAAAATGTGGTCTTCCTCCCACCCTGCACTAGCCTTCTCCATCTCGATGCTTTAGTCAATCACTTCAACTCTGCCCTCTCCTTTGAAGATCTTGCCTGGCCAAGACTCGGTCAGGAATCACCCACTGCCTTTGCACCTACTCACATGCTGCTGAATGAAGGTGTAGAAATGACAAAACGATGACTGGCTTCACTACCCAGTTAACATGTTACATAATTTCAACTGGGCCCTCACCACAGCAAGGCAATCATCCTAGACCTCCCTGATTCCCTCTCCTACTCCTCACAGGGGCTCCTCTGGACCTTCTCACCCTTCCTCAAACCTGTGGTGGTTCCTCCTCCCCCACCCTCTCAGCTGAGAGCCTGGTCCGGAGGTCCTCCCTCCTCATCTCACTGCCAAGGCCAGCTCTGTGCACGAACAGGTGATCCTACTCCCCCTCATCTTCTCCAGCTTCTCCCCATCTGCGGCTGCCTACAAGCACATCCACTTCTCCCCCATCCCCACAACCACTCTCCCATTTGCTCATGCCCACTAGCATTTCTCTTCCTTTTTTGTGACTGTGCTCTAGGTGCCTTCACATCTTCCCTCTCCCTCTCTTCACGTACTGCAGTCAGGCTTTCCAACCGCTGTCTCCAAGGTGCCAAATCTGATGGTCCTGTCCTTGCTTGACCTCTCTCTGCAGCTTCTGTCCCTCAGCCTCTCCTCCTGGAGATGCTCTCCGCTCTAGTTCTGCCATCTGTCCACTGCTCAGTTTGTCCCGTGGATCCTCATCCAAGTTATCCCTGACAACAACTGAAGTTCCCCAAGTCTTTTCCGAGGTCCTCTTCTCTTCTCCAGCTAGATTATTTCCCTTGCTGATCTCTTCAGCTCCCATAGATTCAATTGTCTTCTCGGCAGATAATTTTCTGGTCTTATCTGCCCAGTCTTAACCCTTTTCCAGACCTCTAGTCTCATATCTCCAGTTGGCCATCAATATCTTTAACTGAAGTTTTGTAGGTATCTTAAACTCACCATGTCCAAAAATGAACTCAATATTTTTGCCCCCAAAAAATTTCCTCTCCTTCTCACCTGCCTATTCTTCTCCAACTGAGCCTGTCCACATCTTATTCACACACAGTGGTCTGCATGTTGTGTTTACCATAGATTGTGAGCTCACGAATAGGGAAGTTTTTCATCTTTCTTTGTATCCCCAGCTTTTAGCACACTGCCTGGCACATAGCAAAGAAAGCTACAGTGTGCATCCTTTTTGATAAGTTGCATGAAATGCCATTATATCTGCAGTGAAATTTCCCTGGAAATATGACCTCCAAAGGTCCCACGTCACGGTACCTGACACTAGCAGTAGGTACTAGCAGTAGTTAATGTAAAGAGGCTCTTACAAGGCTGGTGCTCTCCCTTCCTCAAATCGCTTCCCAGTCTGTGGACAGGTTACATTTCCCCCTGAGAAGGCCCAGTGCTGGGGACTGCCTCCACGGAAGAAATAGAGCCTATTCCACTAACGGAAACTGGCAGCTCTTCTCCCAAACCCTAGGAGAATTGCTGAAGAAGCAATTGAAACATTCAAACAACTCCTTCAGGGTCACGTGGCCAGCAGGTGCCACAGAGGACTTGACCTGGCCCTAAGACCAGCTCTATCCACTGAAGCCACTCTGCTGCCTGCAGCAGGGGAAGAAAAAGTCAAAAAAGAGAACTAACTCCTCCACAGATCGTTTCTACAGAGCGTCTGGGCACCTTATGCCGATGCCCTGCACACAAGGAGGTATTGATTCTGCCAATATTCATCATGCTCACAGCTGATGTGCAGGAAGCACCTACTACGTGCCAGGCAATGTGCTAAGCCAATGGAATACAAAGAGAGGAGCATGTGGCCTAACACACTATCGATCAGACTTAGCTATGTCCTGTTAAATGTCAAGAGAAAAAAGAGCTGAAGGATGTTAATAAACAACAGAACTCTAAGACCTTCTTGCCAGGCATGACTACAAAGAACGGGACACACAGCGTGGGACACAAGTCGGTAACGAGTCTGCCCCACTTGGCTATACCTATGTAACAAGGGTTTTGTTTCTTCTCTCTTTTTCTTTCAGATTTTGGGGGGGCAGGGTGGGAGGTGGGAGTGTGGGGGGAAGGAAGAAAAAAGATAAATGCTTGATATTTAAAAAAATAAAATTTAACTTAAAAAAAGTTTTGCCAACATAATGAGCTCTTGAACCACTCCAAGATGGCTACCTTTGTGATAAGTCTAGAACATACTGACCATTGACCTTTATGAATCGATAAGTTAGATAAATACTTTTTAAGAATTAAAGATAATCCTAAGGCTGTCAGTTCCATCATTCTACTCTCATTCTAATCTCAAGCATTCCATGGATCTTGTTAGCCTAAGTGAATAATTCTTTAGTCTCCCTTATTTGCCATTAAAAGATTTCTAATTGCAATAATATCACCTTACATAATAATGATCTCAGGAATTAAATAATAAAACAAGAAAAAGAAAACTCAAGTGATCTTAACTAAAAAACTCCACTTCCCAGCTATTAAAGGCTAAGGGAAAGGCCTTTCACATCAGTAAAGTACTTAAATCAAGAAACTAATGAGAAGGAAAAAGAAATGGAATCTTTCCACCCTTCCTTTCTCTCAGTCCTGCTGAAACCAGCTACACTCCAGCAGCTCCTGGCCATGTGGCAAAGTTTTCTAAAACTGGAAAGGACATCAGAATTCACCATCTGTCAGGTACCCAGGAGACGGCAGATGATGTACCCTGCTCACCTTGCTTTCTAATTTTACATCTGCAGCACACACTGATAAGCTGGAGTGTGCGAAAGGCAACAAAGATGGCAAAGGGAGCTCCTTGAGTCTGAGATCTACAAGGATCAGACCTGAGCATATTTAGCCTGGACAGGGGAACACGCAGGGTTTATTGGAGTACTGAAGAGTTATCAATCATGGGGAGGAGGGCTTTGCCACACAGGGCAGGCCCAGCAGCAAGAGGCAGCACTGAATGTCAGGGAAAACTTGCCACCCAACCAGCTGCTCTCCAGGGGCAAAGGCTGCCTGGAGAGGCCAGCAAGGCCACAGGAGGGATTCTTCCAGTATGTGGGCAAGGTGCCCCCATCTCTTAGGCCTGAATTTATCTGCAAGTGCTGCACAAGCACTGCTGGCCAATCCCAACACTATTCTCCAGACTCCAACAAGACAAAAGCCGTTTTGGGCAACATGACCACAATTCACAGCTGAGGGACTAAAAATGTCACAGAGAGAACAATGGGAGAGAAACCTCCAGAAAACAGCAGCAGCTTCAGGGCTGCTTCACTGATGGGGAGGACCTGTGTGGACCTGGTCATGGATTTCAACTAGACAAGAACACAAGTTACTGAGAATTCTTCTTTTTTCTCCTGTCATTCATTTTAACAAGATAAGGATAGCTTTTTCCAAGTTCTAAAAGAAATTTTGTTATGAACTTTCATCAAATATTAATATTTCCATGTACAATAGACAGAAAAACACTGTGTGTGAAACCATAAAGCTACCATATGGAGCTTCCTGAAAAGTACACATTGTGAACCATTTTGAGGCCCCATCCCTGAGAAAGGCCTCAAACCTGGATCAGCCAACCAGGAGAAAGACATTTTTGACCCACTCATACCATAATGCCTTGCATGCTCTGGCATAGCAGACGTACTTTGCTTTGCTCTCTTGAGTGAACTCAAAATGCCCCTCCCTGTGTCAGCAACTCCAAGATCAGAAGAAGCTGATCAGGAGCAGTGTTCTGTTTATTGCCAACCACAAGGTGCCTTGAACCAAACATGATCTTGAAGAAGGGGGCTTTTCTCATCTAGGTATTTTATAGACACGTTATACTACATATAAAAGAAACACAGTCATCCTGGCTCTATGATTTCAATGGACACTTGACAATTCTCTTATCTTGCTGTATTTCTAACCTATTCTATTAAGATATTCCTTTCTTTTAATGTTAACACATGGAGACTATAATTTTGCTTGACACAGGCATCCTGAGGTGGGATCAATCTTAGCATATAAAGCGTCTCCTTTGGTTTGTTTACCTCTGAGTTCAAAATTATTTTTTGACTCCATCACGCATGATTCTCTGGCTTAATGAAAATAAATAAGCACATTATAGCACATATACAGTCTGATTCTGTTTGTTCCATGGTCAAATCTTTGGTAAGGTGAACTCCATTCTGTATGCTCTCGAACAAATGCTTGGTAAGGGGGAACACCATTCTGTTTGTCCTTTGGACAAACCTTTGGTTAAGGGGGAAACTGATTCTGTTTGTTTCTTTGGACCAAACCTCTGGTAAATGTTGGTAACATCAAAATGAACTAGGTAGTATCTACCCTGCCCTCCTGGTCTATGCCCCCTCTTAACGTTTCCTTTCTCTCTACTACACAGATATTAAATGTCCCACCGACACTCCTTTCTTGTCATTTTTTTTTTTGTCTCCTTACCACTTTCACCTCTCCTTTCCCCTGCTCAAATCTGAGAACAATCCAAGAAAACTGGAAATCTGCCCTCCAAGTAAATTAATGAATTAAAATGGCAAGAGGCAAATAACAATGCATGGGCACTTTTAATGTTGTATCGACTGTTGCTGCTGATACTGGTATCGATGCTCCAACGTGGCAGGTTGGTCATGATGCTCAATCACTGTGTGGTTAAAAAGTCAGGTCGAATTGACAAGCCAGGCCTCTAGGGGGCAGTGATTACTATTCTCAGAGGGTGGTCTGGAGGTTAACAGAGAAAGGGGTCTGTCTAGATGGCATTAAGGAGTGTCAAGTGAGCTAATTAAGTAATCAAGGTGAGCTGAAACAAGCCACATGCCTCAGGAACACCAGTCCAGGGAACACCAGGAACTGGGCCCATATGGTTCCCCAAAGTCCCGGGTCCATCATTTGAGCCCCATATCAGATACAAGACCTTAATACTAAAAATCATTAGAAAATTAGAAGAGTAGATCATATAACATTTGTTTTTCTAATGAGGTTCAATACCTCATAAACCCAGCTTGCTCTTTTCAGAGGTCCGGAGGTTAGAGAGACCTCTTGGACCCTTATTTGCAGTTGTTATGTTTGGCCAGGGGAGCTGAGGTCCCCAGGGGTGTGCAAGGAAGGAGAATCAGGGAGGAATGCCAGCCATCCTGCAGCTCTGCTCTGCTGGAGCAGGTGAGTATCTCCCAGAACTTCTAGTGCTCTCAGTCTTGACTCAGGAGATTAAGCCTAACATTTTAATTAAATGGGGAAACAGAGAGAGGGGGAAGAAGGGAGGAGAGGGAAAAATTACAAACTGCCAGAAAAGTGGTAACAAAGATGAAAAGTACCCCAGTGCCCATTAGAGGAAAATGGAAATTTCAAGAGTAAAATGAAGCTGATTCTGAGCCCTGGGAATATGCCCTCTGAAGTGAGGTAGGGCTAGGCTTGGGGCTCAGGGCCAGCACTTACTAGAGGTCATGGGGCACTGAAGCACCAACCTGCTCCAAGGAAAACTGCTGTCAAGTTTGGCTGTTCAGTTGTCCCCATCCTGAGGGGCAAACAGGGTCCCAAACCCCATCTCACAACATCTACCTCTACCAACCAGGGTGTCCTCTACTTTACAAGCCCTTTATTTACAAAGGGCTGTGACCCACAGGCTTAAAGAGAAAGAGCAGGTAAATAAATTCCCATTAGGATGATGTCAATGGGAATCAAGCCCCCACACCACAAGCTCAGGTTGCCCGGGTCTGAATCACTTAGCATTAACAATCTCTGTAAATGCGTTCCTGGTGGCCTATGCCCCAGCACCTCATGGGGAACCCAGAGATTAAACAACCATCCAGAACTCTCCTAGAGCAGGAAGTCAAGAAGGGGACAGGAATGCCTCTTTTCTCATGAAAACCAAAAATAAAGATCAGGCCTGGCTGCTTCCTCCTATATTATCAAATCACCACACACTGTCTAAATTTCACAGTTAAAATAATAAAATAGTGTCTCCAAAAGTTGCCCCAGGAGATGTCCATTCATCTGTATCAATCAACACCTATTAAGTGCTTACTGTGTGCTACTGGGTCAGATCTGGGGACATACAAGGAAAAATTAGGACCATCCCTGACCTCCAAGAGCAAAGCATCCAGTGTGTCTTCCAAGACAGGGGCAGAGCTGGGCCCGCAATTTCACTGGTAAAAGTATTTCCAGAGAAGGAGCTTCTCATTTTGCCCTGGCAGACTGGTATCTTCCCTGCTCTCTGAAGTCCCAGGGTTGCCTGGGGCACTGAGGGATTAAGTAATCTGCAAAGGGGCACAAAGCCAGTCTTTATCAGACAAGGAGGCTAGAACCCAAACCCTCCTGGCCCTGAGACTGCCTCCAGGCTCCACTGAGCTGGGGGAACAGTAGAGAGAGAGTACACTGGGCCTGGATTCCAAAGCTCTGGGTTCGAGACACTTAACTAGCTGTGAGAACCTTTGCAATGCTTCACCTCTGTCTTCAGTTTCCTGAATTGTAAACAAGGTATTGTAATAACAGGATCTACCTCCCAGGGTTGTTGAGAGGATCAGATGAGACAGTGTTTGGGGGAGAGGTAGGTGAAGCCCTTAACACAGTGCCTGGCACATAGCAGACATCACATAAATGTTTCTTCCCTTCCCTTCTTCCTCCTCTCTTTTAAAAAGAAATCAAGCTTAGTAACTCACTCCAAAGCAGGTCTCAGAACTCGGACTTTTAATGCTTCCAATATTCGGTTTAACTCCACAAATGGTTCTTTTTGACTTGGGTCTATAGACAGTCCAGATTCCTGAAATGCAGAAAAGTTCCTGTGTTACCTTTAGTCAGAACCATGAAACAGCTAGCATTGGAAATAAATTTTGTTTAAAAGGCATCCCTCTGGAATTACACAAGAGTACATACAAGTTCCAAGTTCCTGTTCAGTTTGCACTACAACAAAAATGGGACATGCCATTTTCAGATCAGAGGTACAGTTTGTAGCCTCATTCTACACAAGGTACTTAGTGTAGCCTTTTCTCATCAAAAAAAATAGAAGACACCCAAGCATGTAAAATGTTTTGAGCTCCCTAAATCAATACTTGCATCTATTTTTCTCTTTTACGCCTATTTACCTTGCCTGTTAAAAAAGATAATGGGAAAGTGAGCAGGCCCTTGGTAGGCCTGAGCCCAGTCCTGCTTCTCTGTCTCAGCTTTCCCATCCGAGTCAGATAGCAAAGACAAAACAGTCCCAGTGGATAGAAGAGCCTAAAGAAACGCAATTCTCATCGTAAATAATAATACTCTGAAACTATTCAATAAACACTAGATTGCTACAGTTACTTAATACTGTGTACTGGAGAGCTAATCTGTTCCACTGATCCAACATTTGACAAAAATTGCTGAGAAAACTAACAAGTAGTTTGGCAGAAACTAGGCATAGGCCAACAACTCGCACCATATACTGAGGTAAGGTCAAAATGGGCACATGATTCAGATATAAAAGGTGACAGCAAAGTAAATTGGGGGAGCACGGAAAAGTATTCTTGTCATAGCTATGGATGAGAAGAGTTTATGAATGCACAAGAAACAGAAAAGATGATCATGAGAAGTAGAATGGACAATTTTGATTATATGAAATTAAAAAGGTTTTTACACAAACAAAACTAGCGCAGCCAGCGTTAGAAGAAAAACAGAAAACTGGGGGGAAAACTTTGCAACAAATTTCCCTGATAAAGGCCTCATTTATCAAATGTATAGGGAACTGAGTCAAATTTATAAAAATAAGAACCATTTCCAAGTTGATTAATAGTCAAAGGATATGAACAGGCAGTTTTGGGAAGAAGAAATCAAATAATCCATATTCATAATCTTATGAAAAACTGCTCTGAAAAAACAAAACCAAAAAAAAAACCCAAAAACATCCAGTCCAATCTCCTGGAAAAAAAAAAAAAAAGGAAATGATGGAGTTGCACACTAGGTGATTTCCAAGGCTTCTTCAACCTCTGAGGTTCTTCGACTGTAGAAAATCTCTAACCTTTTAATTTAGAAATCCACTGACTTTATGAATCTCTAATACTAGCCGATATTCATGTGAAGAGAAGTAATATCAGTGTTAAAGTTCTTATTTCCAATGCTGGTGCAAATTTAAAACAATTCATTAAAAATAATCTATCTACTAAAAAACAAACCAAAAAAAAAAACTGTTCTGACTAGAAAAATGCAAACTACTACAACTCTGAGGTACTACACCTCATACCTCTCAAATTGGCTAACAACAGAAAAAGAAAATGACCAATATTAGAGGGGATGTGGAAAAACTGGGACACTAATGCACTGCTGGTAGACTTGCAAACTAGTCCAACATTCTGGAGAACAATTTGGAACTGTTCCCCAAGTGCTATAAAATTGTGCACACCCTTGGGCCCAGAAACACCACTACTAGGTCTACATCCCAAAGAGGAAGAAAAAGGGGAACTAGTTTTATAAAAATATTTATAGCAGGTCTTTTTGTGGTGGCTAAGAGCTGGAAATCAAGGGAATGCCCAACAAGTGAGGAACGGCTGAACAAGTTGTTGTGTATGGTTATGATGGAATATTACATACTACTGTGCTAAGAGAAATGAAGAGCAGGATGGTTTCAGAAAAACCTAGGAAGACTTCTATGAACTCAGGCCAAGTGAAGTGAGTAGATTATACACAGTAGCAGTAATACTGTACAATGATCTGCTGTGAAAGACTTAGCTACTCCGACCAAGACAACGACCCACATCAAGGACCCATGATGAAAAATGCTATCCACCTCTAGGGAGAATTGATAAACTCTGAACGCTGATTGAGTATACTTTTTTAACTCTTTTTATTTTTATTGTTTTATTTTGTGTTTTCTTTTGCAATATGAATAACATGGAAATATGTTTTGCATGACTTCGCGTGTATAATCAATATCAAATTGCTTGCCTTCTCAAGGAGGGGGATGTGAAGAAGGGGGAGAACTTGGATCTCAAAATTTTATAAAATGATTGTTTAAAAATTTTTTACATGTAATTGGAAATATTTAACTAAGTAAGAGTAATTTATTTTAAATACTAAAAAAACTATCTTCCAGTAATTACCACCCAGGTTCCGAAAGTAGAAATAGTTCAGAAAGATATCAACGGCCAGCAAAAACCCAACCCCAACTTGGAGATGATCAAACACTGGGTGTGCTCTGCTTGTGTTTCTTTTTCACCACATGCCCACCTGTTTCCCAGTTACCTGGCAGAGTTCCTCAGCTACATCCAGCATTCCTTGTCGGAAAAAGTGCTCCACCATTACTTCATTGAGGATGCGCTGGCTGTCTGCCTGCCAACAGCCATCAATTCCCACACTGCTGATGTCGGAATCAAAATTCTGAAAGGAATTGGCCAGGGAACATTATGTTAGAAGTCACTTGCAATGCACTGCGCTCAGATATGTTTTTATTTGTTTCCCACCCAGCCATCCAATCACCTACTCTAAAGATCTGGAAGGCTGCATTAGCACATCATTCTTCTATTGTCTCCTTCCTGAAACCAGTCTCATTTCCCAGGTCATGTGGACTCACCCGGCAGATTTACAACCCTAGCCAACCATGAATCCAACCCTTTGCTGGAGACAAAGTCAAGTTAGTACAGAATTTTTAAAAGTAGACATGTGAAAACGAGAACCAGTCAAGTAACAAATGATTACAAAAGGTCATTTTCAACACCAGAGTGGTAAAGAAGTCTTCTACACCATAAACCCCAAAGGTTCAACTCTTCTCTAAAATTATTTTTTTAAAAAAATCACATTAAGAAATAACTGCCCCAAACAGAACTGCCAAGTCAGTAGTCACTAGTCTAAGACAACAATGGCACACAAAAAGGGGTGTAATCATGAAAATCATATGTAGAATATGGAAATAGACAAATTGCTTCACTTTGTTTACTCGTTTTCTCTGCAGACATCTCTCTCTCTCTTAAAGGTTCAGTATTAATTTACTTTTTGAAAAGGAGTAACACAAAGCACCACCAGTGGGAAGGAAAGCGGTTACTGTCAGCCAGGCCTGGAGCAGGGCTGGCAGTGCTGGGCCGGCAGTGCTGGGCCAAGGCCAAGCTCCATTCCAGCTTATCAGATTCTGCATAATAGTTCAATACTTTTAAGTACACTATCCCTTCTTTCTGGTCTCTATGATAGCCTAGTCTTCTCCCACCCCTGAAGTCCTCAAAGTGCTAGGAACAGAGAAAGATGGCATTAAAATCCAACCCCGCTTCTCTCCCCAAGTCCTCTCCCAAACAGGCTCCAAACAAAGAACCATTCAAATGAATGGGGAGTGAGTGTCCAGAGAGGGAACAGTGGCATGTATTACAAATGGACACAGTGGTTTGTACCACAAATGAGCGCAGCATTTTAGAATACCCACCCAAGAAAACAAAAACAAAAAAAACCGGTGAGCCGGAATCACAGACCCAGGCTTTGATGGGCAGAGAGAATCTTCAACTGTCTTTCAGCATCACTGAAACCAAACCAAATGTGAATTTCTGGTTCTTACTGCAACAGTCCAAGTAAAAGGTTCCCTGTCTTCCTCCAACGAGTGTAAAAGTTCTTTGCTCCATGAGAATGAAATGAAATAAATTTCACAGTGACAACAGCTGGCACAGGTCATGGACTAATCACTTCTGTTTGACTATACATACTAAGCCAGATTTTATAGTTCCCTACCAACTCAAGTGAATTCAACAAATATTTATTAGGCATCTACCATGTGAATAGGGGAGGACTACTAGGCCAAAAAAAAAATCCTTTAATTATTAGATTGTGTATACATGTAAAAACAGAAAAACCTTTGATCCTTCAGATGACATTTAGACTATTCAACTTTCCCCTTGCTTTGGCAGTTAGTCATTTAAGCTATAATTAAGCATGGATGGGGAGGGAACCCTTGAGGTCCTATCATTGTAATTTAATATCCAACCTTACTTACCCAGCAAAAGAAATCAAAATCGAAGCTCTCTACAAAGTGTCTAGCAGAGAGTCCCCCTTGTGTTTGAGGAATATCAATCTGGCAGTCGGGGAGGGTGAATTGGAAAGAGAAAACAAACTGCAATGAGAACACTCTGGAAGCAGTGCAATGAGGGCCCAAATTAGGGTGATTACAGTGTGGGTAGACATGAAAAACAATGTGAAGGCACAGAGAAATGACCTCTACAGAAACCAGAGTTGAGGAACAGGTCAAGATACTTATGGGTAACTGGAGGTCAAGTGCCTATGTCCCAGAATTACTGCAACCTGCATCTCTACAGAACTATAGCATCTTACATTTGCATCTCATTTCACAATGCACAGATTCCCACCTCTCCCAAGGTGGGCTAGGTAGAAGTTATCCCCATTTTTCTGGATAGAGAAATGAAGGATAAAAGAGTTAAGGCCACTTGCCAGTCCGGCCAACTACAGGTGGAAGCACAACACAAAATATAAACTGAGGGTCACTTATATTGAGGTGAGACAGAGCTGAACTGGGACGAATGGCTTCAAAAACCCCATTTCCCATGAGCAGGTGGGGGATGTGTGGCTAAACAATAAATCACCTAGGAAAACAGCCTGCAAACTCTTCTGCTGAAGGCCCCCAAAGCAAAGGCAATCTTGGACTTCCTTCCACGAGGCTGCCCAACAGAACCCACCAGAGACAGCCACGTCTGCCTAGGTTTTGAGGTTCAGTTCTGAGAGATACACTGTAGGAAGGAGGGATTGTGAAAGGCCTCTGGATGATGGCATGGGAGGACTGAGGAAATCAGTCAACGAACACATCAACCACAAGCATCTGTGGAGTGCCTGCCAAATGGGAAGTATCAGAGACAAAAACGAAGGCAGTTACCTTTCAAGTAAGAGGGGTCGTGCTTCACCCATTCCCAAGGTGACCTGGAGGGATTTTAAGAAATAGGAGAGATGACAGCGGAGAGAGAAACCTGAAATAAACGCAAGCTCTCCACAGATGAACCTAAGCATTTTGTGGGACTAAACTGCAGAAAGGGAAGTTTCATAAAAGGAGAGAGTGTGAACAATGAACAGAAAATAACTCTGGTCTCCACTTGAGAAAAAAAGGATTTTGGAGAATGAAGTAGGAAAGGGAGGGACTGAGAGAATCTCTACCAACTTACTGGTAGAAGGGGTCCCACTGAAGAACATTCTCATGGTGGGAAGAGAGAGACTCTGTAATGGGAGATGGAATTTGCTGCCCTCTCTGAGCATCTCACCTCCTTTAAACAACATTCTTTCTAAGAGCAGGAGAAAGCAGAACCTTAAGTCTTAACTCCATGAGGAGCACAGGCTAAAGAAATGTTGTTGAGTCGTTTCCCAGTCACGTCTGACTCTCCGTGACCCTATTTGGGGCTTTCTTGGCACAGGCACTGGAATGATTTGCCATGTCCTTCTACGGCTCATCTGACAGATGGAGAAACTGAGGCAAACAGGGTGATTTGCCCAGGGTTATACAACTAGCTAAGAAGTGTCTGAGGCAGGAACTGAACTCAGGAAGATGAGTCTTCCTGACTCCAGGTCCGGTTGCAACTAGTACTTCTTTGGGGTAAAAGAAGGAATAAACAGGTACAAGGACTAGGAATCAAAGAACAGAAAATAGAAAATGAACAAAATAATTAAATTTTTTTTTAAAAAAGATGTTAAAGTTTTAAAAAACCAACAAAAGAATCTAAAAAAAGAGGGGCAATTTTTAATTAATTAGAGATTTTTTAAAAGGGGAAGAAAACAGATAACTAAATAAAAAGAAGTAATCAAGTTAAGGAAAATTCAAAAAGTAAGGAAAGAGGTGACAAATGGGAGAGGAGAGAACTAAGGGTAAGGAGAAGAGAGTAGGAATAGGCTGCCTTACAATAATGTACTATCTTAAAAGAGGAAGATTAACAAACAAAACAAAATCCTAATTTTTCAAAAATACTGGATACTGAAGAGATAATATTGAATACTGAAGAGATAAATGAAGAAAAACATAAACCCAACTCTTATAAGTTTCAATGTGAATAGATTAAACAATCCAATAAAATTAAAAAGACTAGGCAAGAAAACCCCAATCTGCAACAAGAAACATCTAAAAAATAAAGAATAAAAATGAGGCTGGAACAAAATCTGCTAAGGATCAAGTGAATCCAAAAAAGTAGGTATTGTGATCTTGCTATCCAAGGAAAACCCAAAATTTACAATATAAAAGAGATAAAATAAGGACGTTATGTGCCCCAAGTGCCAAAGCATCAAAAGTAACAAAAGAAAAGTTAACTGAAAATAGAATGGTAAGAGTACAACAAGGCTGCATATTGTGACCTTATTTATTTAACTTACATGCAGAGTACATAATGTGAAATGCCAGGCTGGATGAATCAAAAACTGGAACTAAGGTTGCTGGGGAAAATATCGATAATCCCAGCTATGTAGATGATACCACTCTGATGGCAGAAAGTGAAAAAAATTAAGAAGCCTCTTGATGAAGGTGAAAGTTCGGAAGAGTGTAAGCTTTCGGACAGCTTAACATCCAAAAAACCAAGATCTTGGCAACTGATACCATCACTGGCAAACAAGGAGAAAAAATGGAAGCAGTTATCAGATTTTACACTGTTGGGTTCAAAGATCACTGTAGACGGCAATTACAGTTATGAAATTAAAAGACATTCCTTGGAAGGAAAGCTATAGCAAATCTGGACAACATACTAAAAAGCAGAGACATCACATTGCCGACCAAGGTTCGTATAGTTAAAGCTATTTCCAACAGCAATGTATGGCTTTGAGAGCTGGACTATAAGCAAAGCCGAGTGCCACAGAACTGAAGCCTCTGAATTGTGGTACTAGTTCGAGAATCGCTGGGGCAGCAAGGAGCTTAAAGAAGCTAACTCAGGCTAACTCAGGAAGGTCCAAAACTAAACATGAAGCTTAACTACTTAGGCCACATGATGAGAATACAGAATTCATTGGAAAACACCCTAATGTTGAGAAAGATTGAAGGCCAAAAGAAAAGGGGATGGCAGAAGATGGAATGGATAGACAGTATCACGGAAACAGTGAACATGAACTTGGACAGGCTTTGAGAGAAGAGCGGAGGACCGAAGGGTCTGGTGTGTTATGGGCCACAAGGTCACAAAAGAGTCTGACACAACTGAACAAAAAAGACTTTCATGCTCCTCCCTCAGATTTGGCCAAAGGTAAAAGAAAAAAATATAAAATTTTTAAAATACATAATGAAAAGATTCTTATATAAAATGACCCACATTATCTCAATCACATCATGTATATATTCCTAAGAATCCTTACCAAAGGGCTCAGATATAAATCGTTTTCAAAAATACTGAAGTACAATGGAACACTTCATTAGGAAAATACTGAAGTACAATGGAACACTTCATTAGGAAATAAGACATTAATTAGCCAATTTGTGACTAGTAGGAAAGAAATATCAACTATGAAGAGGGAATATATTCCAGAAGCTAAGGAAAACCTATATAAAAATTTGGAAAGAGGGTATGCTGAGACCAGGAAAAAGCTAGTAGTCCAATTTAGCAAAAATATACCAGATGAGTAGTAATACGAAATTTTTTTAAAAAGTCAATAAAACAACTGAAGAAAAAAAAACTTGTAGAGAGCAAGTCAGATGGTGCAGAGGCAATAAATACTAGGCTAATGAACTGATACCTTACCCTGTAAAACAAAGGAAGACCTCTCATTAGCTACAGGAAACGTCTATGAAATAACATTTGAATATACTAGAAATGTCTGAATTCATTATTTTAATTTAATACAATTAAAAATTCTAATGAGTCAAATGTATGTGAAAAAAGGGCCAAAACACTTTTTAAAATGTCAATGTAGGGCTTGCCTTAGCAGATGTTATTAATTGGTATCTTTGTTTTTAAATCACCTAATTTCTTGATGTTATCGCTCCCCAGCTCACTTTTTCAGAGACATCTCTTAAAACAAAGGAAAGTCTGGGCAAATTTGAAAGCAGTCCTTATCAGAACTATCTGGCAGCAGACAAAAATATGTAAGAATCTACAAAACACAACAGAGATCCCTAAAAGAGAACCCAATACAATAGATATAATTATCTATATCACATACAGGTGCAAACAGTGGGGAAGGTCATTAGTATTTAATAAATACTACTAAGAAAACAACTGGAATGAAAATTAATGAAATAAAAATAAAATGAAAAAAAATAAATTTTGGTCCCTTCTTCAATACTTCATATTATATACTATAATAAATTTGAGGTATTTTTTTTAAATAACATAAAAAATTTAAGTAAGAAAATGTCTCAATTGTTTAACAGATAAAATTTTACTTCCATTTCACCAGGAAGGGTCTAATGGCACTGCCAACCAAAGGCCAGCCTAGCTGAGTTTGGAAACACTTCATTAACCAGAATGTAATCAATATTTTTGGTCATAGCAACTCATGACATCATCTCCAAAAATATGGAGAGGCTGTACTTTGCCATCGTCTGCTCCATTTATTTTAGCACCAAACTCTGAACTGTTGAGACCCATTTGGATTCTTCCTCTGTCATCCCACATGTCAGCCATTCCTTCCAATTTGACAAGCATGCCGTGTACACCTCTGCTTGAATTTTCTAGGCTTGGACATTCCCTCCAACAGCACAGATTGAAGCCTGCCCGTTCCATAGTACTTTTAACCATGTCTTTCCATGAGTGTGCCAAGGGGGAGATCCACCCAATGTGCCAGAGGCCTTGGTCATTTTTTTACCCCTCAATATTACGAAGATCCTAGGAGAGCCATGGGATGTGTGCCTTAGGCTTGGCCCACCATTATTTTCCACCACACATCTCCTTGGTGATACCTGTTATTCTCTTCTCCATTACTCTTTTAATTTGTTATAGATTTCAGTCGGCTCCCATCTGCCAGGCGTCTCTCACCAGAGTCCTGATACAAATGCCCAAAACTCCATTCAAATCCCACCTCACTGATCTAAGGCAAGTCCCATGCCCTCTCCTAGGCCTTAGTTTCTTCTACCAAAAGGATGAGGATGGACTACATGAGTTTTAAGGTCCCTTTCAGTTCCAGAACTATGATCCCAAGACTTAAGAAATAATTAATTACAATTGGGGTATTTTTAGTAGCTTTATTTATTTATATAAATAAAGTATATTTATTTACACATGAAATTTACTTTAAAGTCACCAAAGAACAATTCATTCAATTATAAATTATTTATTAGAAGGTAACATATTATCTGAAGTTTAAACAGAATATATAACATTAGGTAAATATTTGGTTAAAAATTGTGTTTAAAAAAAATATTAAGTTTAAAAAAATCCTCATATCATCATAAAGTTGGCCACTTGGTGATTTATAATTTATATTCATTTTATGGCTCATCATGATGTGGTCCCTTTCAGAAGAGATAGTGATATAGTAAAACACACAACAGAGGACTGAAAAGAATCACATTCATCCCAAATACACCAAAATATATATAGCAGCACTTTTCATAACATGAAAGACATCTATATTCTGATATTCCAGTAGTGTGCTTAAGGTGACTGAAAATGAGGAGAATAAGACCCAAGGCCTTGAAGGTCCCTTCCAGTTCTAAATCTATGGTCTATAATCGGATGAAAAATATGAAGAATTCAGAAGCATGAGAAATCTGACAGGGCCCTCAATGAGAAGGTTGGCATAGGGCCGGGTGGTGAAAAATGTTGGAAACGGCTTCAATCAAAGGAATGAATGTCTCTCCGCTCATCAGATGCTCTCACCTGCGCATCTGAACAGTGTCTTCCAAAGTCTTAACACGGAGACTAACAAATGACATCAAAATAACTAAGACACAAACAAAATCAAGAGTCACTTCCCAGTCTGCTCCATGTATAGAGCCAGATCTGTCTGGAACAAGGACCAAAATAACACTGGGTAGAAGAAAATGTTGAAACCATGAGAGTAACTCTGATTCTTTTAAGGAGCCACAGTTCCTGGATGCTGATGACTCTGTGCCTTCAGGTCACCTCCCCAAACCTCAGTCCTGTTGTCTGTCAAAGAAGCGGGGAGATGCAGGTTTAGTTGTGGCACCCTGGTCCCATGACATCCTCCCAAGGACCGAATGGGATCTCAGAGGACTAACAGAGAAGCATGAATTTTCCAGAGGTATGGGAAGTAAACACAGAGGAGGAATCCATTGTCAGACATAGCCAGTGTGCAGGATTGTTCTATGCACAGCCATATTTCTGAGTTGTAAGGGAAGGTTCTGTTGGGGTAGAGGGAAGTCACAGGGAAATAACAACAATGACAGGAAAAATGATAATAGCTACTATTTACATAGTGCTTTAAGATTTGTTTGCAAAGTGCTTTGCAGACATGTTATCTCATTGGATCCTGAAGACAACCCATCCTCATTCACAAATGAAGGAAATTGAAGCTGAGGAAGTTAAGTGGCTTGTCTAAGCTAGTAAATGCCTGAGCCAGAATTCCAACTCAGGTTGTTCTCCTTCCAAGTCCAACATCTGTATCCTAGCTGGAAAAACAACAAAAACAAACTCAACATTTTAAGATCTCAAAGTGGAGAAGACTCCAAATGGACAGATGGGGAAGAGAGAAATCAGATGGCACTCTTATTTTTTTTAAAAAAGGACACTGGCAACTAATGAGCTGCATGTGCCTTTTTTGTTTCTAAATAGACGAAAAGTAGTGGAGCTCCTCCCTGCAAGAGCAGAGGAAATAAGCGACTGGTGAGACTTTCCCATAGCTTACAGTAAAGGATTTTAGTGAGAAGACTCCTACGGTCTTCCATTCAATGTGGAGTTCTGTTGCTAAATCAGGGGTCCAAAGTGCTATCAATTTATAATCTACAAGGTAAAGCTACCATGTAACTTTATCCCCTCCTCGAAAATTGTTCTAACCCTACAACCTGTTTTCTTAAGCCATCAATCCATCTCTCTTGCCATGACCAAATTAAATGCTCCTAACCCTAATCTTAAATTAAATTATCAAAAAGGTAGAAACCATCTCAGATGACCACTATCATGTCTTTACTTCCTCATATGCCTCTTGATAAATCTATTATTGTTTCCTCTAGATGTTCTTCACTTCTGTAAATTTAATTTCATCTCTACCAGTGATATTGATTCCCCATCTTCTGCTTCCCCAAAAACCTAATATATTCATTCCCTCTTTCACCTTCCATCTTTCTTTCCCTTTCCCATGACACTCTCTCTCTCTCTCTCTCTCTCTCTCTCTGTCTCTCCTATCATCAAACACTTATAAGTCTTCCTTAGGCTGAGTACCAACTTAATGTCACCAGCTGACCCTTCAGATTACAATTCTCCCTTTTCTTTTCCTCCCAGGACTAGACTGCTTGCCTAGTTACCAAGCTCTGTGCTAGCTTCCCCCTAAGAAGCATTCCTTCTGACACCATATCAAAATTCCTAGCAAGGTCATTTTATCCATCCGACTCTCTCTCTTAAAGACTCCCCAACACAGGCTCCAGATCTAAGTCAACATCCCTAACATGAAGGATTGGAGAATATGCTCATTCTCTAGTTAATCCCTTACTTTTTTTCCCTCCCAACTGGAAAAGTGTCTCCCAACAAGTGACAGGCAAATGAATGAAATGCTGTGAAAGGTTAGAATAATGAGTATAATTTGGCTATTTTTAACAGTCCCCTTAACACAAGTGTTTTGACTGGTTGAGTCCAAAGAAAGACAAGAGTCAAGTAACCTGAGACAGAACTTCAGGGACAACAGAGTAATCAACATACCGAAGCCTGCTACTTTGCCTTGCGCTTACTGTCTTCTGAATTACCAAAGAGCACCCTGTCCCCCAGTTAAAATAAAAAGCCTCAATGTGGAAATACGTTTAACATGATTTTACATGTATAGCCAAGCATTTACTAAGGAGTAGAAATTCATTAGCTTCTACTCTGGCAAGCTGACACACAAAAAAGCCAGCCAGCTCTCAAAGTCACCTTTGGCTTTCTTTCCTGGACCCTGAAGGGGCATGGCCTTTGTCAGAAGACATTTACTAGGCTGGTGGATTATATTCCACTTCATTTCAAGACTGAGTGGCTGGAGCCAGTTGTTAAATGTTTACCAGCACACTCTAGATGCCCATATATAATACCAAGGCAGGTAAAGTCCATTCCTAGAAGCTGCCTTTTTTTTTAAACAAATTGCACAATTTGTTCAAATGATTAGCCTACTCCCAAGCATGCCCTTCCCACTTTTCGGGGTGGGGTGGGGCAGAGAGCAGGGATGGTAACTCAGAGCACTGTATTTTCTTTTTTTTTAAATTAATTAATTTTATTTATTTTCAGTGTTCTACAATCACTACCATATAATCCAGATTTTTTTGCCCTTCCCTCCCCATTCCTTCCCCGCTCCCTCCCTGAGACGGCATACAACTTTATGTAGGTTCTACACATACATTCCTATTAAATACATTTTCACTATAGTCACGCTACGAAGGACAATTAAAATGAATGGGAAAAAAAATTACATAACAAACCAAAACTCAATATACATGCATACATACACAGAAAAAAAAAATGATCCGCTACATTCTGCAATTGAATTCCAAAGTTCTTTCTCTGGATGTGGAAGGTATTTTGCCCCAAAAGACTATTGGGAATTTTTTTAAGTCCTTGCATTGCAATGAAGCTCCAAGTCTACCAGAAAAAAACTCTCGCACACTGTGGTCGTTGCTGTGCACAAAGTTCTCCTGGTTCTGCTCCTCTCACTCAGCATCAGTTCTTATAAGTCTTTCCAGGCCTCTGAAGTCTTCCTGTTCATCATTTTTCATAGCGTAATAGTATTCCATTACATTCATAAACCATAATTTATTCAGTCATTCCCCAATTGATGGGCATCCCCTTGATTTCCAGTTTTGGGCCACAAAGAGTGCTGCTGTAAATATTTTTGTACATGTGAGACCCTTTTCCATTTTTATGATCTCTTTGGGATAGTCGTAGAAGTGCTATTGCTGGGTCAAAGGGTATGCATATTTTTGTAGCCCTTTGAGCAGAGTTCCAAATTGCTCTCCAGAATGGTTGGATCAGCTCACAGCTCCACCAACAATGTATTAGCGTTCCAACTCCCCACATCCTCTCTTATCATCTTCCTGTTCTGTCATGTGTGCCAATCTGATAGGTGTGATGTGGTATCTCAGAGTTGTTTTGATTTGCATCTCTCTAATCAAAAGTGATTTATAGTATTTTTTCATATAGCTATAGATATCTTTAATTTCTTCCTCTGAAAACTGCCTATTCATATTCTTTGACCATTTATCAATTGGGGAATGACTTGTATTTTTGTACATTTGACTCAGTTCTCTATATATTTTAGAAATGAGACCTTTATCACTGACACCAGCTGCAAAAATTCTTTCCCAGTTTTCTGCTTTCCTTCTAATCTTGGTTGCATTGGGTTTGGTTGTGCAAAAACTTTTCAGTTTAATGTAATCAAAATTATCCATCTTGCACTTCATAATGCTATCTCTTCTTTAGACAAAAATTCTTCCCTTCTCCATAAATCAGATAAATACACTATTCCTTGCTCCACCAATTTGTCCATAGTGTCGATCTTTATACCTAGATCGTGTACCATTTGGACTTTATTCTTGAGAACATTGTATTTTCAAGGTAAGTCCATTCTCCAAAATTCATTCTCCACACAGCTGCCAAGCCATATTCCTAAAGCACAGGTCTCACTAGAGCATTTCTATGAGCCAACTCTTATCAGCTCCCTGCTGGCTATGGGATTAAATACAAATCCCTCCATTTGGCATTTAAAGAGCTCCACAATCTGGCTCCCCCCTCCTTTATGGATTTATTGCACATTGTCCCTTCTGGTGCACTGGCCTGCCTGCTGTTTCTCACGTACATCATGGTACCATCTGGATACCTCTACACGCATACTCCATCCTCTTCCTCACCTCCATCTCTTGGAACCCCTACCTGTCTCCACCTTATAGAATTGTTCTTGAACCTTGTGGCTTCTAATGACACCCCACCAATTACCTCTAATTTATGATTTTGTATCTACTTGTTTTCCCCATCCCCATGTGATCTCCTTGATTGCAGAGATACAGGTTTGTCTTTTGTATCTCCAGTGTCTAACTAGTGTGGCACAGAGGAGGCGCTTAATAAATGTCTTGCTTGAATGAGGAAAGAAAGACAATCAAAGATACCGATATATATATTTTTTAGGAGGTTGTATGTTACATATATATTGATCTGGCATTTTTTTCAAAGACACAATTCTATTTTCTGCACACTGATAACTAAGTCCAGTGCGCAAATCCGTAAGAATCACCTGAATGGCTTCAATAAGAAATACTGGAGCTTTAGAGGACAAGGCTACCCTGCTGAGTCAAAGACTGGATAGTTAATTGGTAATAAATGCTCACAAACAGAATTCTACATGGGTTTTCCCTGCTCTGCGTGCTAGTACTAAGCCTATGCAAACCATTGCCTTCAGTGCCTTGCCTATCATCAATAGGTGAATAAATTCCATATGGCAAAAAGGAACCAGAAAAAAATTAGGAATCCTTTTACCAAATATTGAGAAGTGCTTTTTAGAACTCATTACTAAGTGGCCTTTTGAACTAAAAATCATATCTGGCAGAGCATGCTGGCATAAAAACTCCCTTTAATCATCATCTGTTTTCTGTTACTATAATTGGTTCCATTATTTGTAGTACTGATGCTACAAAATTGTTCCAAAGGCTAATGGGGTCAGCTGATTCACCACCTGTCCTGAATGGCTTCACAGAATAACTTTTGCAGAACTGTAATCCAAAATTTAGTAAATAAGAAAGTTGAGTCATTCGGTGTAGACCATTGTCAACTGTTACAGCCAACTGACGGGGCAAAATGGGAAAAATGGAGCTTCTCCAAAAACTGAAAAGTCACTCAAAGGGTCCTCAAAACTCAGTATTAACTGAAGTCACCTGGGACTTCATCCCATTTCTCTGATACTGCTGAAAACCTCAGCAAAATACTACAGAAAAACTCTTCTCAAAGATGGTCAAAGTGTAAGTTGACTAGAGACTCTCATACCCCAAGGCAGGGACAGTCTATGGTTAAACTCTTCGACAAGCAGGAAAATGACACAATTTTTTTTCTGAAGACATCTCCAAGGATGCAATCTGACTCAGAAAGAGCATCTATACACGGCTCTGTGAGCCTTAAGAAGGGCACTGGCTAACAAGAACCTCCAAAAATAGGACACAGAGCGAATGGGACCAACTAAACTAAAGATAACCCCTACACCCAACCATTCCAATGCACTCATTATTGCTCAATGTGCATCATCATGACATGAGGCAAAGGTCCCCTCCTTTCAGATGAAGAAAGCAGACAGTTTGAAACTGAATACTACAGCTCTCTCCTCTCACCCAGCCTCCCTTGGGTCTAAGCATTTACATCAACTCCAACCAGCAGACGCTTCCACAACATCACCTGGTGTTCTATCCAAATCAGACAATCATTTATTTCTCCAAACCATTTTTAAAATTTAAAAAAAATATATTACATGCGAAAAATATAATCCATGGCTTGCCTTTTTTAAAGAAATCTTTATCATGTACCACTCCATCTTTCAAACATAAGAATCTGATAATGCAGTCTTAGATCTAAGGACATTCTGGCATTAAAAGTACAGGGAACAGTCAAAAGAAATGGAAAAAAATGTCTTTCTACTGCCCACTTTCTCACAAACTTTCTTATGAACAACATCCAATCTAATATTATACCTCTCTCAATGAACTTGTCTCCAACTAATGATGCCCCACCAGCACAGGCTGCTCAACGTTAGCCTGCTACCATGCCCTTCCTCCACTCACCACTCTCGTATCTGACCACTTCAACCCCATTCTTGTAATGTCCCACTCCATACATGCGCTCCCCTTCCACTGTGGGCTCTGGACTTCATGCTCCAAGCTAACAAACCTGCTTTCAATCTGAGGCCTCAGTCCTCTACTGGCCCTCCCTTGCTCCCTTCCCATAGGACCCTGACGGCACTTCCTTCTACACTAAAATCCGGGCTTCTCTCATACCCTATGATGCACAATAGAGGAACTGGGCTATTTTGTGTTTATCACTGTTACTCCCTCAACTGCCTCACTAATCTACCTCTCCTCCTTCCAAGTTTACACCATCTAAAATTATCACTCGTTCAGATTCTAGTGGCTCTTATCTGCCCACTCCTAGGCCATCTGCTTTCTTCCCTGAGGAAGGCTCAGTGCCTGGCTTACAGGCTCTCTTCTCACCATCTCTTGCCT
This sequence comes from Bettongia penicillata ogilbyi, assembly GCA_023548195.1. Taxonomy (NCBI): domain Eukaryota; kingdom Metazoa; phylum Chordata; class Mammalia; order Diprotodontia; family Potoroidae; genus Bettongia; species Bettongia penicillata. Next base: position 577,993 of record JAJHZJ010000903.1, read on the forward strand.
TCAAAAGAGGAGATTTTCTTTGACCCAGCAATACCACTACTAGGTTTGTACCCCAAAGAGATCACCAAAAAGGGAAAAGGACCCACATGTACAAAAAATATTTATAGCAGCTCTTTTTGTGGTGGCCAAGAATTGGAAAAGAAGGGGATGCCCATCAATTGGGGAATGGCTGAACAAACTGATATATGGATGTAATGGAATAGTACTATGCTATAAGAAATGGTGAACAGGCAGATTTCAGAAAAACCTGGAAAGACTTATATGAACTGATGCTGAGTGAGGGGGGCAGAACTATAACTGGTTCCATTATTTGTAGTACTGATGCTATGAAGTCATTCTGTTAGTGTACACAGCACCGATTTTGTTAGACTTAGCTCTTCTCAGCAATGGAATGATCTAAGCCAATTCCACAAGACCCATGATGGAAAATGCTATCCACATCCAGAGAAAGAACTATGGATTCTGAATGCAGATTGAAGCATACTATTTTTCCTTTATTTGTTTTCCTTCTCATAGTTTTTCCCTTCTGTTCTGATTCTTCTTTTACAACATGACTAATGTGGAAATGTGTTTAATATGATCATAGACGTAGAGCCTATATCTTTTGTATGCCATCTTGCGGGGGGGGGGGGGAATGAGGGAGGGGAAAAATTTAGAACTCAGAATCTTATAAAAGTTAATGCAGAAAACTAAAAATAAATTAATCTTAAAAATAAATGCAGAACCATGGATGATCAAAAAAAAAAGGAAACTTCAACATACTTATTGATACATCCTCAAACACTCTAACCTCTTAGGTTCTACTGTCATTCACTTGTGTCCAACTCTTCATCACCTCATGGATCTTCTATCCTCCACTACTTCCTGAAATCTGTCCAGGTTCATGTTTGTCGCTTCCATGACACTATCTCACCATCTCATCCTCATCCATGCCCTTCTCTTTTTGCCTTCAACCTTTCCCAACATCAGGGTCTTTTCCAATTGAGTTCTGTCTTCTCATTACACAGTCAACTATTTCAGCTTCAGTATCTGTCCCTCCAGTGAAGTCTCAATTATCTTCTTCAAGTATTGACTGATTTGCTGTCTTTGCCATCCAAGGGACTCTCAAAAGTCTTCTCCAGCATCACAATGTGAAAGCCCACAACCTCCTCCTCTATTCCACGTCAGCTACACACAAAGACGGTCACCTCCTTGACCCTGTTGTTGTCCACAAGGTTCCACTTCTCTTTCCCATAGCTCTTCACAAAGCTTAATCCTGCCCTTCACTGTCACTGTGACTTGCATTTCCTCCATCACTCCCATGTTTCCTGGGCCGTTACCTGGTGGCACTCTCCTCCCTTCCCTATCTCAATCCTTTACTGGAACCAACTCCACTGCACCCTACTCTTTCTCCTCAACTGTCTTGCACCTTTGTCCAAACACCCACTGTGTCTTTCTAAGCCCCAACCCTGGATTACTCCCCCACCATCTGTTTCCTTCACTCCTACTCACATGCTGGCAAATGGAGCTAGAAAAAATTCCAAAACTATTCCGAGAAATCACTACAAACAAGTTCAATCTCATCTCAACTGGGCCCTCAGTGCACGACTCTTTGGTCCTCTCCACAGTGACTGTCCTCAATCTGTACCCACGGCTTGTTGTTGCCTTCACAACGTCTCACAGAGGTCTCCTTCTCTCTCTCAGAGAACCACAGGCCGAGTCCAGGGCTTCGCTGCCTTCCACCCAGATGGCTTCAAAAGTTCCGGCCTTAAGTCTCTACCACTCAGCTGCCAAGATGACTTTTCTAAAATACAGTGATGACCATGTCACCCCTCATTTGCAGAGTGCCTGTTCAGATGCTGTGTTGTGCTAAGTGCTTTAAGAAAAAAATTCATCCTCAGGGCAACCCTGGGAAGTGGGCACTGCTATTATCTCATGTTACAGTGGAGTAAATTGAGGTGGAATGAGGGGAAGTACATGGACCAGGGTCATACAGCTGGGAATCTGAGTTCAGAGCTGAATGCAATCTTCCTGACTCCAGCCCCCTGGGTCACTGAGCTCTACCTGTAAACACCCTTCACAAACCCGCCCCTTCCTACCTGTCCATTCTTCTATAGAAACTCCATATCAACACCACTGGCCCACTTTCTGCTCAGATGACATTATCCTGTCTTCCCACTGTCTTTCCCCCTCAGCCTAGAAGGTTCTGACCCTTCCACTCATGCCTCGTGTTCTCCCTAGCTTCCTTCTAGACTGCCCAAATCCCACATACTACAAGCTTGTCCTCCTCAATAACTGCTAAGGCCCTCTCTCCTCAGATTACCTTCAAATACACAGACAGGTGTGGATGTGGGAGGACACAGTGGGAAGCGCCAACATTCATGTCCTCAAATGATAATGCTACTGCTCCAAGCTTCTCTTTCGTAGGCCTCCTCTTTGGAGAAATTCCTCTCCACAACAAATTCACCTGACCAAACTAGATAACCAGTCTCCTTCCTGCCTGAAGTCCCAGGACACTGGCTCTTGCCAGAGGCTTCTGGCACCCCTTCAGCCATCTGATGTGACTTCTGCCTCATCCTGCTCTCCCTCCTCTAACACTCGACTCAAAAGCAACAATTGGGAGAGGGTCAAAGAACTGGGGCCCACACCCAATTCTACCATTCACTACCTGCATGACCCCAGAAACAACGGACTGGTAATCTCCTCTCACAACCTTATCTTCCTCACCTATAAATCAAGATCATGGAGCAGATGAATTCTAAATTACCTCTCAGCTCCAAATCTATGAACTCTGACCCTCCATCAGTCAACATGTCAAATGCCTACTCTGTTCCTCCCAGGAGCTATGCTGGGCACAAGATAACCCCTCCTAAAGTGAGAGAGCGCCTGTCTTCAAGGAGCATACAATTCTACTCGGAGATTAAAATACATTCCAGCTCAGATAAGCAGGGCCAGTATATATATCAAATGATGCAGGCACAGGGAGGTACTGTGGGAAAGACTGAAGGAGGCAGCACCAACTAAGTAATGAGTCTAACTGTAGTTACGAGAAAAAAGGAGAAAGAAGAGCCTGTCAGCCACAGGCCCCAGCTTTGGCAAAGGCAGCCAGGTGGGGGATGGCTTCCAGCCAAAGGGGGGCAGAGCGTCCGAGGCAGAACACATCAAAAAGGAGATGGCTGAGGGCATGGAAGGGTTGTCTGAGGGCTCACAAGCGACACCGCCAAATGCCAAAAACCAGGTATAGACAGGGCCTAAAGCAACTCATTCCCTAAGGCAAGTGAACGTATAATATGGAAACTCAGTCTGACAGGCAACTGATATTGCCTATACAACCAGGACCCAAGTTTTACTGCTATCTGGCTACTACGGGGATAATAGAGTAGGGAGCACAAGAAGGAAACTTTTGGATCTACTGCAAGGGATAAACTGGGAGAAAAGAAATGAACACAAAAAATCATGAAATGGCTCTAAGTTCTGGGCCCTGCTGACTCCTAGATTTAGGGAAGTAAGAGGGGGAAACAATGTAGTAAGGTGGAAACTTTTGCAGAGGTATATTTGCACATAAGATTAGGAAACGGTTTCATAGTTACAGCATCTGCCAGCTACAGAGGTCCCCTGTATTCATTTCCCTATGGCAGACTCTCACTTTCTAAAAGCCAAAAAGGGTTGTTGGGAGGGTGGGGGTGGGGGGTGTACAGGACAGAAAGAACCTGACCCCTTCCTACACAGTAAGCTAGTACAAAGCACCTTTGTCCAAAGGGGAAAGGAAGAAGCAGCCTGAAGGGCCATTGGAGTGGATGGGGTCAGTGGGCAAGAAAGGGCTTACAAGATGCAGGTAGCCCAGGTGTCATGCATAATTGAGGGCAGCACCCACTGTTCACTGCAGGAGGCCCCCCAAGGTTATCAGCCCATGGCCAGCCATTCCCCAACACTCTAGGGCCTCTCATTTGGAAGCAATGACAGGACTCTTAGCCACTAATGCAGACACAGTAAATAACCTACCTTATCAATGGCTTTTCCAACCCGGGAAACACTGCTGTGGATGTCTTTGTGATCGGAAGCCAGTTTTTGGACTGTGTCCTTTATTCTTTTACAGCACTGTGTCAAAACAAGTGACAGTGTCCCTGATAATTCACCATCTTGGCCTATATGAAGAGAAAATGAATTACTAAAGCAAAACCAAAGGAAGGTGGCAACTCCCTCAACTTAATGAGGGTGGAACAATTAACCCACATCATCAATGGCATCATTCTATAAGGGGAAGAGGGGGAGCAGGATGCTGCCATTTTAAAATAGCAAACAATGTAATTATTTCATTCTTTTTTAAACAAAGGCCACCAACTCTCAGAAAAGGTTGGTGTCCTTTTAACCTATTAACAGGATGAAGGATCCTGGGCTAAAAGCTTACAGAAAAGGAACACTTGAGTTCAAACGCCACCTCTGATTCTTACTAGCTAAGAGACCAAGTCCACAAACAACTGTCATCTGTCCTGACTTAGTAGCAGAAACTCCCACGCTTAGAAAAGCATTGACCCTTCTCATGTGCTCCTATCAACAACAGGAGCTTTTGAAATGAGGGAAGTCACAAGATTTATGCTCCATTTCCCACCATATTTTTAAAATGTTATAGCATTTTTCTAATTAGTAATCATGAAACACTTGGGTAAATCCTCATTTAATGTATCGTTCTGTAGACGAAGTCCACTGCAAGAAGCCTTTGTTATGCCTTCACACCCCTGAAAGAGGAGCTTGGGCTGATGACCACCATGGCCCTACGCAAGCAAAAAGCATCACAAAAACCTAAGCTCCTCTGACCGCCATGAAATCCACGGTCAGACTGAAGAAGTAAGTTATTCCTGATCAATCCCAAACACTTCCACTTCCCCAAAGCCTTGTACACATGGATTTTATTTGAGAAAATAAGAATGTATATTCTTAAGGTCAATGATAAGCAAGTAAGGTCAGGGGACACTAGAGCAACCAAAGGGAGCAGTTTACCATCAAGTCATACATCTTGGGAAATACAGCTCCATTCTCCACTCCCCCACACACTTTGAAAAGTGATGCTTTTCTCTACCTAACCACACCCACACAACCATCCAACTTGATGTTCTCACATCAACTCTTTCATGGACTTATTTTTTAAAAACAGCCTCCTGACTGATCTCTCTGCCTGAAGTTTCTCCCCTCCACACATCTGCCAAAGCATAGGTCAGAGTCATTCATGGCTCTCTGGAGCCTCTAGACTACAATACCAAATGCTCAGCCTTAAGGACGAGGCCAAAACTCTGGGCAAGGATGCTCTCCAAGAATCCTATTTCACACATGCTCATTTGCCTTTCAGACATTGGGAGAGTAATCCAGCAAAACTGACTAGCACAAACACAGTCATCTATCTTTCAAAGCACTTGGAGTTTTCTATTTTATCAACAAACATGGAGTGTGAAGCAGGAGTTCTGGTCTGTGAGATCTGGAACCAGCCTACTACACTTAGTGCCTCCTGGGATCCACTGACTCTTCCCCAAACTTGAGGGGCCCTTTCTGAATCCCTGCAGCCCCAGATGCCCCCATGTCTCTCAGCTCCTACTTCTCAGAATACTTGTTTTCCTTCAAGATTCCTCTCCTTGAAGTTTTCCCCAATTAACCCAAATGTTAGTGCTCTCTCCCTCCACAATGGCCCCTGAATTTACTCAGCCACAGCTATGCTGTCTCTCCTGCTGAAACATCAGTGACTGAGCAGACCCAAGTCTGTCCCTAGTGCTCAGCACAGTGTCTTGCACAGTACCAGACACTTAATAAATGCTGATTAAATTGAACAGAATAAAACCCAAAGAAGGGTAGGGACAATGACTTTTAAAACACACGCTTATTTCTGAGTGGTGAAAATGTGAAATTGCTACATCTGCTCCACCTCCTGTAACTCAAGTGTATGAATGATAACGTCTTCGGTACACATAGTAAATGACGAATTTGCATCCTCAGAGATGCTGCCTCTGCTCATTTCCTCCCCACAAATAACCTTTGCAAAGAGCTCCCAAAACACACTCCAAGGTAACAGAATGTACACATGCCTTCGGCATTTGCTCCTGCCTCCACTTGGGGACTCTTCATCTCTCCTCATCACTGAAAGCCTAACTTACAGCCTACCCAAACAAACGAATCCTCCTATCCTGAGCACTAAGTGCTGGGCCACATCACCCATGAACACCTGATGTACTCACTTAGTTCTCATCTGCACCAATTATCTGGCTGGGTAACTCCGTGTTTGTGTCTGGTTCCCCCAAATCAATCATGGGTCCTACACCAACAGAGGCCATGCTTGCCCTTGCACAGAGCAGGCGCTCAAATACTAATTATGGAGAGACTTAGTCAAGGACAAGGCAAATAAGCCTGCTACTCGAACAGTACATTGTGCTGCAGAGGTGACAGTGGGCTCTCCACAGTCAGGGTACAAATTCTGATCCATCCTACCAAGCAGGAAAGACTTTGAGGACAAGTCTGGACACCATCCTCATCATCCAAGGGCCAAGCTACCTAACATCTGGGCTCCTGACCACAACACTAGCAAGGGCAATGCCCTGAAAGTATGTACACAAACATGGAGCAGGGTCGCAGTCTTCATGAGTAAGAATCCCCAGGACCATCACAGAGCCTTTCAAATTCTTCAGAGACACCTCCATGCACTGAAGGTCCCTGCACACCTCTGCTTATCATGTGAAGGATAACAGCAACCAAGGCTGGGGAGGAAGGGCAGGAATGAGTTGGTAAAAAGGCCTCTAAGAGTCATCCTTCCAAGTCCAATCTCTCTAAAGAATGTTAAATTCTTTGAAAGTTTAGAGATATTTCATCTGGAGTCTGCTTTTCTTACTTGCCTACATTTTCCCCCTTATCTTCTAGTTTTGTTTTGCTTTCACTAATGTTGGATACATGCTGTTAAATGTCTTACTCATATTTAAGATTTCCTGTGTTTTTCTACAGAAAGGCCACTTTAAACAAACATTTATAGCAAGAATTGTTTACCTGGAATAAGTGAAATTTTAAAATATACCTCAGTAACTATTTCAATATAAATTACTTCCTTTGTAATCCTAGGTATTTTATTTTATGCATCGTATTTTGAGAAAAAAGAAACTCCTAGGTGTTGTAAGACTTTACCAGTAGGATCCATGACACCAAAAAGATTAAGAAGCCAACGCCTGGCACATAGTAAGTGCTTAATAAATGTTTGCTGACCAGCAAGGATTAGTGGAATCAACTGAAAAGAATACCCAGACAAAGCTTCCATTACTATTCTTCCAGATGGACTGAATGGAGTGAAGTCATAATTTGCAAGGACTCAGGAAGTCCTGGGCCTCCGGCCTGGAACAAGCCCCCTCTAATTGGGTTTATGTTCTCTTAGGAGAAAACAATCTTCCTTCAACGATTCGGCAGCCCCCCCCCACCTCTGCTGACCTTTGCACTCTCTGGTTTTCCTCTCTTCTCCCTTCTAACTTCATGTAGCGGCCTTCCCCCAAACCGTTTCCTCAACCTACTTCAGTCATGTCAGTGACTCCTCTAGCTCTACGAATAGGCCAGCACTTACAACTGATCGCCAGTCCTCCCCGTTCTGATTCGATGTCCCACCAGGACTTCAAACTTAGCATGTCCAAAACAGGCTGCCCCCTCCAGGCCTGGCTCTACTCATGGCCCCACCATTCTCCCAGTCACCTAGTCCTCTCCCATGTGCCCCACAAGCCTCCTAAGTCCTCCCTACACAGTATCTCTCACATCTGTCCCCTCCATGCACTCCCACAATGACCACCCTGCTTCTGGTCCTCAGGATAGAAGAGCCCCACCACTCATCATCACAGGAGTTATAACGACTGTTTCCAACCTATGCCAGTTCTCTTGTTCAGCAAGGCCCCACTCCTGCGGCTCACCACTTCTTCGATCGGCTGTTCACACGGCTGCTGACATTCTACTCCTCATTTACAGATGTAGTCCAGTTATTTTCCTGCTCAAAAACTCCAGAGACTCCTCCGCGCTGGCTACAAAGAGCAGCAAACAAGATCCTTCACACCACCGCCAGTGAGTCAACACTGTCAGCCTCACTGCAAACAAATACTGAAAACACATGAAGAGGGAAGCTCACTGCTGAACCCCTGGTGGCCTCCCGAACTGTCACGAGTCTCCAGGACACTACTGTCTCGATTGCTCTGCCCAAACGAATATAAATTTTGATCGCTGAAACCTCACAGAATATCTTGGGGTTTACAGGTTAGATTTGTTTTTTGAGGACCATGCCTTAAACCTGGCCAACACAATAGGTGGGACTCACTTGGTCATTGTTTGGGCCCTGGTGGCTCAGAGTGAATGTAAATAACAATTGTTTCTCTTTTAGTCAGAAATCTTGAGGGTGGCCCCCTCCCAAATTAAATTTTTTTTGGGGGGGACTAAGTGAAAAAAGCCATTCTTTGCCTCATTTTTATTTTTTGGTGAGGCATTTGGGGTTAAGTGACTTGCCCAGAGTTACACAGCTAGTAAGTGTCAAGTATCTGAGGCTGGATTTGAACTTAGGTCATCTTCCTGACTCCAGGGCAGGCGCCTCATCCACTGCACCACCTAGCTGCCCACTCATATCTTACCTAGCCTTAATCACTGAATGGGCTGTTGTGCTGCCTCAGGCAAACTGAGACCTGGGAAAGACCTTAGCTTAAAGGTCTCGTCGTCCTGAGCTATATCTGGCCACTGGACTCTGATGGCTCAGCCCTTCCTCACTAAAATCCAATTCATCTGAAGTTCTGACATCACCTTCCTGAGGTCACTGGTCCTTTTCCAGAACAAAGGACAAACAACAACCATCTCCTAGTTCTCCACCAACAAGTCCAACTGCTGCTTCCCAGTGTCCTTTGCTAGCTCTTGATATATACATCATGCCCCCAAGTGGAAATACCAGAAGGTTGTGTCATAGGTTTCCTCTCCTAGGTGATTTCATCAGATCCCAGGGATTTGTCGTCTTTACGTAAATGACCGCCAGACCTACAGATTCAGCCACAAGGAGTCTCTGGAGCACCAGTCTCAATCAACAACACCAGTTGGCTTTTTCCAAATGACTGTCAAACTCAATATATCCCAAACACAACTCATCTTTCCTCCCTTCCAGATTTCCCTATTTCAGTCTAGGAGGCCACCATCTTTCCAGTAACCCGGCATGCCCCTCCACCCCTCACCCTCCCACACCCCAAGGATTTAATCAGTTGCTAAACATTGCCCTTTCACTCTACTCACACAGCCACCACCCCAGGTCGGGACCCTTCTCACTTCTTACCTGGACTACTTCAACAGCCTCCTAATCAGTCTTCCTGCCTCAAAACCCGCATCACTCCTCCTTTCCACTCTCCCCATATTACCAAAGTGATTTTCCTAAATTATAGGTCTGACCATGTCACTCCACTCCTCCACAAACTCCAGGGACCCCCTATTACTTCTAAGATAAACTTGTCTACTTCTCCTGTAATGTCTCCCACAATGTGACCCTGACCTATCAACCCTTGGAGCCCACTATGGTCCTGCCAATCTGGCCTCAGGGCCCCCCACCAATGCCTCTTCAATGACAAACTCCTAGGCCTGGAATGTTCTCCCTTACCACTTCCACCTCAAAAAATCTCTGCTTTCTTCAAGTAACCCCACAAGTGTTAGCTTGGGATGGGGAACTGTGGCTGTACCTCACTGGCACCTCTTTACATATGCCTATAAATCTACACAAACTAAAATCAAATTCTGAAAACACAGTGAAATCTAGAGTGGGGTACAAGGGCCCTGATATATTCATTAGTTTTATCATCAATTTTCCCCCTTTACTGCCACTACAGTGGCTTCAATGCAGCTACATGAAACTCAGCAAACCTGTTCTACTGCTGAAAGTGGGTCTCTTGCAAACTGGCCAAGATGACACAGGACGGTTGGTACATCACAATGATTCATGGTTAGGAGAGCTATGGCTGGTCCAACCATTCTGGAAAGCAGTTTGGAACTGTTCCCCTGCTCCCACCACCAAAAGCAACTTAAAAAAATGTCCATGCCCATTGATCAAGGAACCACAACCCACAGGAATACGACCCAAGGAAGTCCAAGACAGAAAGATCTCCCATACACAAAAATATTCAGTCAAATTTTCCCTTAAAATAAACAACAAAAAATATTGAATATGAAACAATGAACTTGCTATGTAGATTGTTTTTAAAAAGTGAATATTAAATGCAACATGGGAGTAACCAAATTGCCATTTGTGTCCCCTTCTGAACTATGAAAATCCCTTCTGAGGGTTTTTATGTTTTCTTGATACTTCTTTCTTTCTGCATTTCTCTCAATTCCTATTAAACCTCCCCACCCCCCACTGAGAAGCTCATTCACTTTTAAGGAGTATAACCAAACCAAATAAAATATACCGAACGACGAACGACGGCCGCTCACAAAACACATGCCTTGTCACGCATCTTGAGCCCACCTTCTTCACAGGACCCTTCTGTAGTGGCCAAGAACTGGGAGCAACATGGATCACCACCAGTTTGGGAATGGAGAAAGATTTATGGAACATAAACAGAATGTAATACCACTGTGCTGTAAGGGATTCCAAGAAATGGGAAAAGGGATGTGAAGGGACAGAGGGAAGTAAGCAAAAAAAGTCTGGCCAACAACAGGCACCATAACAAGGTGAATGGAGTGAGTGGAACAGCCAAGCTTGGCTCAAGAGAAGAAAAGAAAATGTTCCTCCCATTCTTGTTTCCCTGGAGGGTGAAATGCTGAACGAGCTATCTCTCAACCACAGGCAAGCTGGTCTTTGGTTCTGCAGAACTATCCAGGATTGTGTGCTTTTCACGTAATCATTCCTAGTACAAGCAAAGGCTCTTTGGGTAAGGAAGGGAGGAAGGAAGGGATATATTTGGGGGGAAATGTGATTTTTAAAACAAGTGGCAAAGAAATATAAAATAAGTTAAAATAAAAATGAAATGGGTTTAGCCTACTGTTCAAGCTCCACTGTGATTCCAAAAAACAAATTCTCCTTTGGAGAAGGACTTGAATGGAAGGGATTGAGGGAGGGAGGGAAGAAGACACTGTTCTGGCAACCTGTGAGTGGCATGGAAAGGAGATGAAGGTGACCTCTAAATGTAAATGCTTCATAGAGTAGAAAAGACTATGGCCTGATGTGGCTCCTTGGGTTCCTAATCTGGGATCCATGACCTAGATTTTTTTCCATGGGTGCAGTGGATAGAGTGCTGGGCCTGGAGACAAGTTCAAATCCAACCTCACACATTTCCTGACTGTGTGCCCCTAAGCAAATCATTTAACTCGTCTGCCTCAGTTACATTATCTGTAAAAGGGAGATAATAAAAGAGCCTACCTCCCAGAGTCATAGTGAGGAACAAATGAGATAAAATTAGTGAAGCACTTTGCACAGTGCCTGATATAGGTAGCTGCTATATAAATGTTAGTTTTTTTATTATTATTATTATTAGCAGCCAAAGCATTACAACGGATTTTCTTTGTGATTCTATTTGTATTTAATGCAGTTAAAAATGTAATTCTGAGAAGGGGTCCACAAGTCTCAGGCCGCCAAAAGGGTCCAAGACACAAAAAAATTAACATCCTTTGATGGATAAAAGGCTCCTCACGCTGTCTTAGGTACGTTCGTTATATACCTCTATATAACTTATTCTCTGCCCATCCCGACTAAACAGAATGCTCTTTCCTAACTGGAGAAAGTGTTCCAATCCACAAGCAGTCACAGTGTGCCCAGCTGTAGAAGAGACAAGCACAGAGGGACTTTTATTCAAGGCATTCACAAGACTAATGCACAAATGCACTTACCCTAGTTGGGAAAGGCAGTAAGGTTTCTCTATGGGGAAGCCTCTCTTCCCTGAGCTTTACAGGAATGTTGGGGGGGGGGGCGAGGCTGAGAAAGAGCAAGAGAGTGACAGAGAGGAACAGCACACACTAAAGAGGCTGAACTTGCAGGCTCCACACTTTTCTTTCAAACAGTGCTCAAAATCAAACCAAGCTCTGAACATGAGGACAAAGCCAAGGCTACATAAACTGTCTCAAGGCAGATGGGTCTGAGTGTGGACAAGGCAACCTAAGGGAACTCAACTTCTGGCATGAAGTCTGCAAAGAAATATATCCTTCCACATTTGTGCCACATGTGGCACAAAGGTCTGGTCACTTAACTGATGTTCTTAATGTAAAAAATAGTGTAAGTTCACATATTAACTGGATACTAAACCATTTTGGTCAAACCAAATCCTTCAACTTCAGAGAAGAGGGATGACAATAAGCTCAGAGATCATCAGGGACAGGGGCTTAGATTAGAGAAAGCCAGAAACTTTACCTGGACAACTTTCCTTTAATGATTTAACCTCCCAGAATATCAGTTTCCTAGTTGGCCAGATAATCTCTAAGGTCTCAGCTACCAAGTGAAAACTCTGAGAAAGTATCAAAAACAGTAAGTCCTATAACCACTCCAAATCTTCCAAATCAGGGTTCTGACTCTAAACTGTTACTTTCACAAGTTTAGTAACTGAGATTTTTGAGGAATCCACAAGGAAACTCATCTCTGACCATACTTCTGACACAGAAGTATTGGCAATATACTGATTAGCCCAAATCCAATCTTTCCCCAAGTTTAGGTGCCTCACCCACCTCTGCTTTAAAGTAATCAGTCTTTTTAAAAAAACTCATTGTTTTGAGTTGGATGGCTCAGAGTGAGGATAAATAGTGATTGTTTCTGTTCTGGCCGGGAACTCTGAGGGTCTTCCCCTCCCAGACTGAATCTTCTGTAAAGATATCTTTTACCTCAATTCTTACCTAGTCTTTTACTACTGAATGAGCCTTGCCTCAGAAAAACTGAGACCTGAGAAAGACCTGAGGTTAAAAAGGTCAAGGTCTCCCACTGCATCTGAGGCCATCCCTAGTCGTCCTGACCTATGTCTCGTCATTGGACTCCTGATAACTCAGGAGAGAGTGAGGTTTATAGCTTTGCCCTGCTCTGCTTCACTTAAATCCAATTCACTTGCAAGTCAAGACATCCCCGTCCTGGTGTCACTGCTGCTTTTCGGGAACAAAGGATGAACAATAGTCTTCAAAATACAGTTTTATTAAGCCCACTTATTAAAACAACCTCACGTTAAGTTTTCAAAGATGAGCTAAATGATGTGATCTATCCCTCCCTCTAAAAACAAAGTTCTATCACTGGAACAAGTAAGTTTCTTTTGACTAGTACAAGGACAGTGGTTAGCAGAGTACCTTGACTTCTAAGGAAGTAAAGACTGAGTTGCTAAAGATATCAGATTCAAAAGCATGGTTACTAACCAGACTCACTGAATATACCACTGCAAGTGGTCTGCTCAGTTACCCTGAATATCCACACGAAACCAAACATTTATTAAGGGTCTACTATATGTATGCCAGGCCAGCATTAGGGGACAGAGGTATGAAGACAAAAGTCAACTGCTCTAACTCTCACAATCTAGGAAGGAGGGAGGGAGAGAGGGAGAGGGAGAGGGAGGGAGAGAGAGGGAGAGAGAGAGAGAGAGAGAGAGAGAGAGAGAGAGAGAGAGAGAGAGAGAGAGAGCGTGTGTGCGACAGAGAGACAGACAGACAGACACATAGACAGACAGACATACAAAATAGATACAAGGTGATTTCAGGGAGATAATCAGGTAATGGCAGGTGAGCAAAGCCCTGAATAGGAAGAGGGTGAAGTGAGTTAGAAACTAAGAGTTATATGTAAGTTATAAAAAAAAAAACAACAAGTAGTTCGGTGGGTGATCTTGGCCCTTGCCCAAGGCCTTTGAATCCATAATTAGCATTCCAACACTATTTATTGACCACTTATTGTATTTAAGACACAATCCTAAATTCTGGGAAGGATACAAAGATGAAAAACACTTCACAAACATAATGACAAGTGTGAGAAAGGCGATGAATCCAGAAGCACAAAAAGACTTCTCTGAACTGATGCAAAGTGAAGTTAACAGAGGTAAGAAAGCAATGTATTCCAATGCACAGGCCATGCAAAGCCCACAACCAAAAGTGAATGCTAGGAAATTGTAAGGAGCCAGCTAAGCCCTAAAGAAGAGATAGGAGCAGCCACCTCCAACACTTTTGTTCCTTCTTTATTATAAGAGAGGACTCTCTAGGAAGGGAAGGAATAAAAGATACAGGAGGAAAGGCAGATGATAAAAAACAAAAGCTACCAACAAAACACAATCTTTTCTAAATCCAGGAAAGGTACAAGGTTCTATGAGATTTTACAGAGGAGAGATGCTACCTGGTTAGAGACAAAAGGGAGACTAAATGAGATTGCATTTAGACTAGGAACCGAACAATGGGAAATATTTCAACTGAGAAAAATGGATGTTAGGGGAACTATATATGTAGAGGATTGGATTCTACACAGTATCAGCTCAATGTCACAGTGGATATGGCTAAAAAGGTTCCTTGATACTCTAGCACAATGTCAATTCTCATTAGCTTGGCGTACAAGGTCTCTAATCTGAATTAGTAGGAATGAAGAGAGATCCCAGATGGAGAATTTACAGGTCTTCCCAACTGATTGAATGCAATGAAGCTGAGACAAAAAGGAATAAAATGTTACTTTCAACCCAATCATATCTGGTCTCATTTTTCTGCAATGCCCTGCGAAGGCCAACCATCGTTTAAACCATTTCAGAAAGCTGATGATATCTGAATCCTGCCCAATACTCCAACTCAAATCAACAAGTATTTTTTAAGCACCTATTATGTGCCAGGTGGGCAGCAAGGCTGATCAGTGCACAGAGCACCCAGCCTGGAGTCAGGAAGACTCATCTTCCTGAGTTCAAATCCCACCTCAGACACACTTCCTAGCTCTGTGACCCTGGACAAGTCACTCAACTCTGCATGCCTCAATTTCTTCATCTGTAAAATGAGCTAGAAAAGGGAATGGTCAACCTCTCCAGTATGTCTGCCAAGAAAACTCCAACTGCAGTCACAGGGAGTCAGACATTGAAAACAACTGAACAACAACCATGACGTGCCTGGTACTACCCTAGGCACTGGGCCGTGTCCTCAAGGAACCACCATTCCATGTAGGGAGACAAGCGCACATCAAAAATACATACAACTCTATGGTCTCTGCAGGGCTCCTTCTCGTGGCGAGGCCTGAGGGCATGCAGAGTACAAAGTGCACATGCTCTGTGTTCAGAACCAAAGCACTGCAGTGCAACATGGGCAAGCGCGTCCAGACACACCTCGGATTCATTACGTTTGAGTGTCAATTAATTTTTTTGTCATTGCACGTTCAGAAACCTTTCACTGTTGCCACATTTTTCGAGACCCCACGTGTGGTTGGGGCCCACAGTTTAAGAAGCGCTGCACTATGCCACTAATTGTTAGCGAAAGGAGAGTTAACCAGCAGGAGACAATGAGTGATATAGGCTGCCCTCATGAAATACAGCTGAGCCAAGATTCAACAGACAAGAGCAATTATGAAAACTGTCTAGCCAACTGCCTACTGTCTTAAGTAGTGAGAAGAAGGGAAAAGGTAACATCCAATGGTGATGAGGCTATGAGCTAGCATTTATGTTACAGTTTGTAAGGAATTTTACATACAGCATCTCACTGATCCTCAGTGTTATTATGACCTTTATTTTACAAATGAAGAAACTGAAGCCCAGTGAGGTGAAGTGAGGTGCCCAGGGTCATACAGGTAAGTATGGTCTGAGGTCTTACTGACTCTAAGTACATCTGCTGCCCAAATCTTTTCTTCCAGAGAAAAACTTCAACTCACTGGACCATAAACCCTGAGCCTTCTATCCAAAAAACTACCTCCTGCCTTACCCAGTGGAGGATGGGGCTAAGCTGCCTGGGGATATAAGCTAATAAGGTTAAAGCCACACTAAGACTTTTCAGACATCCTGCCTCATACACATGTGTATACTAAAATAAATATGGACATGTGAATTAGGATAGTATCCAAAATGTGGAAAAGAAAACTTTCATAGCAGGGCATACTCATCCTGGTTCTGTTCCAGGCTCATCAGTCCAGTTCATCAAGCTCCTTCCTTACTTTGCTGGCACCCTGCCAGGACCTCCCCACAAGCGAATGACTGCACAGGTGAGAACCCCAGAGCTCTTCAACCACCAGGTTCCCCTTTTAACAAAGGGCCTTCCTTCAGGGATGGAGGAAGATTAATCAGATCACAGGCAGCTAGGAGCCCTGCCCCAAGAGGCCTGTGAGAACTTAAAGACCCAAGATGGGAATCAAGGACCACAAAAAAGGTGTCAGGTGTCAGCACAGCAGGTTTTCCCACTCAAACTAGGATAATGCTGTGCCCAAGTCAGAGTTATATTAAGCAAGCCTAAGCAGGAAATGCTACAGTATTAACAAGGATAATAGCCTCAAAACTGCCTGGAGTCCCTTTTTCAAGAAAGTCTACTCTACTCAAAGGCCCTTCAAAGACAACCAAGAATCAAGTCAGTAATACTACAAAGCCTTTGCTCTCCCACAACTGTTTTTCCCAGAATCACATTTGTACTTTGTCTCAATTACTTATGCAAATGGAAATTAGGAATAACAGACGGATCAATGAAATTCACAGGCACTCCCATATCTGAATCCAACTTCCTTTTCTCCCCCAATCTGAACAAACCGCAGGAAGCAAAAACAAATCATCTCCATTTCCATTCCTTGCCCTCAAAGGGTGGTGAAGAAAATGCCTGAGCAGCCTTAAAGCAGATACACCCATAAACAAGCCTCTTGCCCCCTTTTCCTGGTATAGAAGTCGTAAGTAAAATGCCCCAATATTTGTCAGCACAGAAAGAGACACCTGGGCCAGGATGCCTCCAACCAACGACACAAAAAGTTGTCCCTGTATTTGTTAAGCAAACGAAATCACAGCATCTCCCACATTGCTGGATTCCGTGTTAAAAGATGGTTGCCATACTTCCACGGCACTCAGTATTGTAAGGCTGAAGGGGAGGAAAATGAAACAAGCATTTGTATGTCACCTCCTATGTGTCAGGAACTTTACAAATATTATCTCATTTGATCCTTACAACCCTGGGAAGAAGGTCGGTGCTGTTATTATTCCCACCTTACAGCTGAGCAAACTGAGGCAAGCAGAAGATAAGGGTCACAGAGCTGATACCAATGGTAACTGGCCACACAAATGGCACCAAATCTTCGAAAGGAGGCCCCAGCACCAAAGTCTGTATCATACACTCAAATCCTATCATCTCAAAGATCCCTCTCCTACCAGTCCTGGGACCTAAAAGAAAGACTCAAAAGCCATCCATGTAAGGCCTCATTGCAGCTGCACTCCTGAGGGCCTCCAATTCCCCAGGTCCCTATTCTGGATCTTCTCAGTAAAGGCACTGAATCCTTCAAAATACACTGCAAACTTCCATGTGAGGATTTAACCAAGTCCACATCTCAAGAGCACAGAGCTACAGCTCACTGCAGTGTCTCTGAAAAGACTCCAACTCTCCAGGTCACCTGCTGGCACCTTCCATTTTTTAAAAAGACTGATTTGTGCTTTTAAAAATGCCATCATCACTCAGCTAATAAGGATTACAGTCTTCCTACTAAGCCACATCAAAGAGCCAAAAGCTGGGCTCCTCCTACAGAAGCCAGGCTCACCAGTCAAACTCTAATAATTTATCAATTTTGCCTCTTGTTTTACAGCTGTGTTCAGTCACTCCACTGAATCCCATTCTCTCTCTTTTCTAAGAATTAAAGGAACAAGAAGAGGGAAAAAAAGTAAAACAACCTGGAACACAAAAGGTTTGTACTTTCTTCAATAAACGGTTATAGGAAAAATTACTTTGACAAAATACAATTGCTAAAAAATCCTAAAAATCATATGTATGGAAGGATTCTAATATGATCAAAAGCATAAATTTCAAAACAAACCACTAACATTGTTTGCCAAGAAGAAACACTAAAATCTTTCCCAGTAAAAATGGGGTCAAACAAGAATGACACCCCCCCAGCATAAAAATGTTAGCTATAGCAATAAGACAAGGGAACAAAATTAGGGGTCTGAACATCAAAGAGAAAAGACATTTTCAGATGATATGAAATGCTTAGGAATGCTTAGAAAAAACCCCAGAGAAACCTATTAAGACTATTAATACCTTAATTGAGGGATCAAGATACAATATAAATCAATAGAATTCATTAACATTTTTATAAACACAAGCAAAAAGAGAAATTATAGGCAAAGTAACTACAAAAATGCATTAAAATTATCTTGTAACCAAACCAAGTCACCTGTAAGATTTACGTAAATAAACCTATAAAACACTATACAGAAATAAATGAGGACCTTAAAAATTGAAGAGGTATTCACTGCTCATGGTTGGGCCTTGCCAATACAATAAAAACAACAATGCTACCTAAATTAATTTACAGATTTAGCACTATAGCACAATCACATTATCAAGAATGCTTTCATATAACTAGACAAAGCGAAATTCACTTGGAGAACAAAAGGTCTACCATTTCAAGAAATGTAATAAGAAAAAGTATGAATGAAGGGAATATAGTATCACCAGGACTCAGACTATAATATAAAGCAGTAGTCCTTTTAGGTACTGGGAAATAGAGAGATAGACAGATGACAGATGTTGTCCTTTGTTCTTGAAGAGGACCAAAATGACATCACATGTTGTCACTTTGTTCGGGTCAAAGTACAGGGTGTGTGAGCAGAACAACAAGAGCTCAGAAGGCTCTAGTGGAAGTGTCTCTAATTTGTGCATTTCACACTTATTTTGAGCTACTATAAATTCTGCTTTGCTCAGAAATACATCTTTGATACAGGCACATGCTGGATGTTCTGGGTCAGTGTCTCCCTTGTCTCACAACTGATTCTAAGGTTCTTTGGAAAAACCTTGAAAGTGTCTTCATATTGCTTCTTCTGACCTCCATGTGAGTGCTTGCCTTATGTGAGTGTGAAGTCTCTATAAAAAAGTCTTTTAGGCAAACATATGTTCAGCGATCGAACAACATGGCCCACTCATCAGAGGTGTGCTCTCTGAAGTAGAATTTAAATGCTTCACAGTTCAGCTCAAAAAAGGACCCCAGTGTCCAGTACCTTATCTTGCCAGGTGACCTTCAGAATCTTCCCAAGACAATCCAAAAGGAAGTGATTCAGTTTCCTGGCATGGCACTGGTTTACTGTCCAGGTTTTACAGGTATACAACCACGAGGTCAGTGCAATGGCTTTGTAGACCTTCAGTTTGGTAGGTAGCCTAATGCCTCTTCTCTCCCACACTTTCCTTTAGAGCCTCCCAAACACTGAGCTAGCTCTGGCAATGCATGCATCAGCCTCATCTCTACATGGACATCCCTGAAAAGTATATTGCCAAGGTAAGTGAACTTCTCCATAGTATTCAAAATTCCTCCATTTGCTGTAACTCATGGCTGCACATATGGATGGTATGCTGCTGGCTGGTGGAGAGTCTCTGTTTCCTTGGTGCCAACTGTTCGGCCAAAATCAGCACAAGCAGCAGAAAATCAATCCACACACTTGCATCTTAGCCTCACAACAAGTGTGCAATCATCTGCAAACAAAGTCACGCCAAGTCTCCTCCACTTTAGCCTTGGCTTGTAGCCCTTTCAAGCTAAATAATCTACCATCAGTATGGCAGCAGATGTTGATGCCATTTTTGTCACTGCTGAAGACATCTGGCATCACAGAAAACATCATGCTAAAAAGCCTAAGAACAAGCACACGACCCTGCTTCATTCCATTGGTAACTGAGAAAAGCTTGAAAACACTGTCCATTATCCAGAACCCAGACAAGCATGCTGTTGTGAAACTGGTGTACAATTCTGATGAACTTCTACAAGAAATCAAATTTTGACATGATTTTCCACAAGCCCACATGACAGAGAGTATCAAAGGCCTTGGTTAGAACAATGGCCATTGTGTACAGACCTCTGTTCTGTTCCTGGCATTTCTCCTGGAGTTTTTGGGCAGTAAACACCGTATAAACTGCTCCTCAACCTTTTCTGAAGCCATACTGACTCTCGGTAAATGACCATCTTTAAGGTGAAGGATCAGTTTATCAAGCAGGACTCTGGCAAGAATCTTGCCAACAGTGACTTAAGAGAAAGAGATGGGTGGATGAATAAAGAAAGAACAGAAAAGTAGAATGAACTAGATAAGTGAAAAATGGATATGGATCAAGACAATAACCCAGTGTCTGATGAGCCCAAGAACAAGTACTTCTTAGGGTAAGACTCCCCTTGAGACAAACTTCTGGAAAAACTATGTTCAGGCCATCATCTTACACCATATACAATACACTCAAAATGGATGTTACTTCCACACATAAGTGTCACACCACAAAGAGAAAAGGCTAAATCAGGTCTCTTTCACAACTGTATCTAATGAGAGAATGCTTAACCAACCAAATGATAAAGAAGACATTGGAAGATAGCCCATTTTGACTAAGGGGAAAAAACTCTAAGAATAAAATCAATAAAGGTAAAATTAGAGAAATTGTAGAAAGAGAAATATTTGCATCATACATCACCAAAGTCACCTATCCAAAACATTAGGAATTGAAAATTATATACAAAACAGCAGAGCTCTTTACATTAAGGGGTCAAAGTATATTAAATTTTCAAGAGAACAGCAAATTATAAACAATCATATGAAAACATACCACAAATCACTGATAGTAAGAAAAGATGAAAATTAAAACTCTAATGTTTTGTCTCAAATCATGCATATTGACCAAGATGTCAAAAGATAAGACTAGTCAATGCTAGTGGAGCTGTGATAGACAGTCATCACCACTGGTAAAGCTGTGAAATGGCCCATTCTCTCTGGAGAGGGGTAGGAATTTTGCAGGTAAAGTGATTGAACTGTCAGATCCCTTGACCAATACAACCACTATGGGCTTATTCATCTCAAAGAAGGCAAAGACAGAGGCAGAAGTCGAATATACAAAGTGAAGCATTCTAGGGGCAATGAACCTGAAACTGAGTAAATCCCCCTCCTTTGGGGAAATGGCTAAAAACAAATCTGTGACCCAAATATGAAAGATTCTAAGAGGACGGTAAGAGGACAAACACAAGAGTTCAGAAAAACAGGGTAAATCTGTATAAACTGAAGCCCAACAAAGTAAGCAAGGACCAGAGCACACTACCGCACAAAGCCAACGAGGTAAAAGTCCAACTCCTGAGTTACAGAAAAACCAACAAAGGTCCTGGAGACCAGATAATAAAATACACTTCACCCTCAAGCAATGAGGCAGGGCCTCACTACTCTCTAGACAAGGGGTGGGAAGGGTGCAGAGTCAAATTTGGCCCCAGATTACCAATTTGGTTAATTGTTCTTTTTGGTCACAAGGGAGAGTTCAATCTGGATTAGGGGAGGGGAGCATGAAGACAAAATGCATCAATAAAACCTTCAGCAAAAAGGAAAAATTATAAAACTAATTTTAAAAATATAAGTTTAAGTTGTTAGTATCTACAGTATGAATCAAGGATGTGTTGGGGAATGTTTAACAACTGACTCTCCAGAAAAAAACTCTACAAACAACAAACCTTTAAGTTTTATTGGCATTATTAACATGTTCCCTATCATTTGTTAAAGTCTAGACTGTGAACACACAAGTCCACAGTCCTGCTCCGTGACCAGCCAGCTCACCTGGCTCCAACACACCTTCAGTCTTTCAAGGCATCCTAGCTCATTGCCAGACTGGGGACCATCAGGCCAGGTCCATGCCAACTTCCAAGAAAATTCTCTGCAGCTTTTCACCTCCCTTTGCTGATTTATGAGCAGAAACACAGCTCGATTTTTTCCCATTACATCCTCCTCCTATCCTTCCCTCCCCAAAAAAGGAGGGCAGTGAGGTTTGTCTCAAACTCCTCCAATTCAATTTTACCCGTCACTTGTACTAACCTCCCAATGAACACTCCTGTACTAGAACCTCCATCTTCTCTTATCCAAAGAGAACCACCTTGCAAATCAGCACCAATCCTTTCCCTCTTTTCACTGGCTCCTTCCTCTCTTCCAAAGAGACATGTCTGCCCAACACTGAGAAACCTCCAACACTCTCCTTCAAACTAAGTCCTACTTCTCTCTTACCTTTCACTTCCTGATCGTTCCTTTCAATTCCTTTCGATCTGCCTTTAGTCCTTGACGCTACAAACACTGCTCTTTCAAAAGTCCAGTTATTTCCTCCTCACAAAATCAAACAGTCTTGGATCACTGTGACCAATCTCCTTGTGACATACTATTCTGGATCTCCTCTTTGAATCTGAGTTAACTTCTTTCTCCTCAACTGCATCCCTTTGCCTTCTCCTCCCTGAGGGCACAGGTCTGTCACTGGCCCCTCAACTTTTCTCTCTCAACATGTGTTGTGTGTGTCCATGGATCCCCTTCTCAGAATCATGTTCCTAAATGAATAAAACACATCCAGTTGCAAAGGAAATCATTTATGCAAAAATAGTTGACAAAGTATTTTTTAAAAACCAAGTTCACAGGCATCCCCCTGAATTCTAACAAGGAATCCCTGGGGCTCAATGAACTTCAGGTCAAGAATCTCTGCTTTCCACCTTCTACGTACCAGCCTCTGCTCTCACCTCCCAAATCTGTTATCTAGAGATACTATTCCAAATGGAACAAGGCACCTGGAAGGTCTGTGTCCAGGTCCCAGGTCACGCACATCTGATCACTATGTCACTACACCAGGGCAGCTCTTCTCATCTCCATTAATCGCATTAGCCACTTCCCAGCTCCATCCATCCTGCACAGTCCTGGCTCCACAATCGTCAGTGGCTCCCCAGTGCTCAGGAATAAACCACAAAGCCCACACTTCCTAGGGCTGGTTCCACTCACTACACAGCCCATCTTTTCCACAAGCCACCACCCCACTCCTGGCTCCACTGCTTGGTCTCCTCCCAAACTATTACAATCCTCTCTGGGTCAAATCCTGCCCCACCGCCCTCCAGGAAGGCTGACTGACTCACTAGCTTCCTGGAGCATTAGAATGGAGGCCCCTTTACCTTCCCAGAATTCCCAGTATTCCTTTGTGCTAACAACTGTGCACTTAATAATTTCGTTACTGCCTCGGGACTGTTCTTGCTCTGGGATCCTGTGGTTATCTGACCCCTTATAGGTGGTCCTGCCTCCATCTCCCCAGTCATACAGTGCAGGTACTATCATTAGTGTGTCTCTGTATTCATCATGGCAGCTCGCAAGAAGTTTGAGGGGGAAAAAGAAAGCAAAGGACTCATTATTAGTTGTACAAATGAACATTTAATAGGTGCATTCTGTTCTTCTCACAGAAAAAGCCATCATGATTTTCTCCCGATTTAATAATAACAGCTAGCATCTATATCATCTTTAAGGTTTGCAAAGCACTTCAGATATATCTCATTTGATCTTTACAATAACCCTGCTGTTATTATTAATCCTATTTTATAGACAAGGAAATCAAGGCAGACAGAGGTGAAGTGACCTTTTCAGAATCACACCATCTTCCTGACTCCAAGTTCAATAATCTATTCACTGTGCCACTTAACTGCCTTTTCCTTAAACTTCTTTAAAAAATTTTATTCCAATATCTCATTGCGGCCCCAAGGTTACTGACCACAAGCTTTGACTGGTACTACCAAGTTAGAAAGGTTTTTAAGTATAGTCTCAACAACAGGCTAAGGTCAGACTACCTAAATATAGAGATGCTTGTCACCAATGGGCTGTGGCAACACATGAAACAAAGACACAAATAAATGCACCTTCTGCTTCTTCAGAGACAGGAGGGAGTGGGAAGGCAGGCAGAGGGCACTAAGCATCCCAGTTTGGGGACCATCCACTTCCAGATGGAAAGAGCCTCAGAGGGCAGATTAAGGCAGAGACAGAAGACTGATCTGGCTGCTCTGGGCATTTGTTTTGCCCGACTACACAGATTTATAATAGGGGTTCTATTTTTCCTGCTTTCTCAAGATGGGTGGGGGGCAGTCAGTGGGAAGGAAAAATGTCAGAACTGAAAATAAAGTGCAGCTGAATTTTTTTTTTTAACCATGAATTGGGCTCCTGGGGCTCTCGATACACAAGTACTACCTGAGGGAGTGGAGACTGCAAATCTTGACATTCTCAGTATAAATGAAACCAGAAGGTGAAAATCTGGTCAGATACCTGAGAAAAACCTTCTGAGATGACCTGTGGGCTGCCACTGGCATCCTTAAGATACCCAGAAAGCTCCAGGAGGGCCCCTAAAACATAGCACAGGCCAATCCTCTGGGGCAAACTCACGGTGGGTTATGGAAAGAATTGTCATGAATGCATCCACAGTAGCGGGAGGGCAAAGACGGCCAAGAGTCATGCTTTAAATTTGATTCTGTCCTCCAATCCTCCACTAAGATGGCGTCCCGCAAAGAAGGTACCGGCTCTGGTTCCGCCAGTTCAACTTCTACAACTGGCGCGTCGTTGGGCAAAGGAAAAGGCAAAAGCAGCTCGGGAGATTCGGCCATGAAGCAAGTGCAGATCGACGGCCTGGTTGTTTTGAAAATAATTAAACATTACCAAGAAGAAGGGCAGGGGAATGAAGTTGTCCAGGGAGTACTTTTGGGTCTGGTGGTGGAAGACAGACTTGAAATCACCAATTGTTTTCCCTTTCCCCAACACACAGAGGATGATGCTGATTTTGATGAAGTCCAATATCAGATGGAAATGATGTGCAGTCTTCGTCACGTAAATATTGATCATCTTCATGTTGGTTGGTACCAGTCTACATACTATGGCTCTTTTGTCACCCGTGCTCTCTTGGATTCTCAATTCAGTTACCAACATGCAATCGAAGAGTCTGTAGTTCTCATTTATGATCCCATAAAAACTGCTCAAGGGTCTCTATCATTGAAGGCATACCGGCTGACTCCTAAACTGATAGAAGTTTGTAAAGAGAAAGATTTTTCTCCTGAAGCATTGAAAAAGGCAAATATCACCTCTGAGCACATGTTTGAAGAAGTGCCGATTATAATTAAAAATTCACAACTGATCAACGTACTAATGTGGGAACTAGAAAAGAAATCAGCTGTGGCAGATAAACATGAATTGCTTAGTCTAGCCAGCAGTAATCATCTGGGGAAGAGCCTACAATTATCGATGGACAGAGTGGATGAAATGAGCCAGGATATTGTTAAATATAACACCTATATGAGAAACACCAGTAAGCAACAGCAGCAGAAACATCAGTATCAGCAGCGCCATCAGCAGGAGAATCTACAGCGCCAGAGCAGAGGAGAACCTCCTCTCCCTGAAGAGGACATGTCCAAACTCTTTAAACCTCCTCAGCCTCCTGCTAGGATGGATTCACTCCTTATTGCGAGCCAAATTAATACTTACTGCCAAAATATCAAAGAGTTCACTGCACAGAACTTGGGCAAACTCTTCATGGCTCAGGCTCTCCAAGAATACAACAACTAGAAAGAGAAAACCCATGACTTCTCGTCTGATAAATTGTTTCCAGATAAAGGTGCTAATACGTACTCTGAGGTCACCTGCACACAGCCCTTTCCAAGAAATAGAATTTTCTTAATGAAAATGACAGTACTCATTTGATATCATTGACTCACTTTGGCAGTAAAATTATTCTTATGAAAAAATAAAATTTGTTTTTAATATTCAAAAAAATAAAATAAAATAAATTTGATTCTGCCAGGTCTTGATTAGTCAAGTAATGAAGTTCTCAGATGTATTCAATTTTGTACTAATCGAAGTCCTAATTATATAAAATATAGTAACCGGTTCCAGCCCAATGGAAAAATACCATATGAATTTGAATAATACAAGCACTGTGAGGATTCATTAGTCACACTAATTGGGACTTAACTGTGCTAACTAGGGAAATAACCTGTAACACCACAAAAACCTAAGGGAGAAATGATTCTACAGTTGGGGAAATAACACATCGATGATTAATTTAAATCATCTTAAACCTAAAGTTATAAATAAAACAGACACGTAAGAACCCTCAACTTAGGACAGTATAAAACCATCTAAATGTTTAATACTCAAGTTAAAGACTAAAACCATCTAAATGTTTAATACTCAAGTTAAAGAATGAACTTGTACATCTGGGTGTTCTCTGTAGGAAGACCATGGAAGGAAAAAACTTGAACGGGAATCTCCTCTCACAGAAAGTTAGTGATGGAAGAGACCTCAGGGATCATCTTAAGACCCAGTACCCTCCCCCTTGCAGTGTCCAAGACTCACAGAGGCAAACTGACCAACCGAGGCTCAGAGCAGGGAACCAGTAAGGTTAGTAGGGCAAGAGTTGGAATCAAGGTCACCTAACCTCAGATCTCATGTTCCTTCCACCTTATCACCTGTCACTGGGACCTCAGGCAGGGCTAAGTAAGTCACCAACCTCCAATCACTGGGATCAACTGGAAACAGGTCTAACTACACCACCTACACCTCCCAGGACTGTCAAGATGACAGTGCTTCCAAGTGCTTCGCAACGTGTGAACCAGTAAAGTAGTAAATAACTACTACTCAAATGTAAGGTCAACCAGGTACAAAAACATCTCTGGGTAAGGCAGAGTGGAGAGGACTGTCCCTAGAGCCAAGGCAGACCTGGATTTAAAGATTAGTTGTATAACCAAGAGGTCACTCACTTGAGCCTCAGTTTCCTCATCTGTACCTACCTCACAGGACTAGTGTTGATAAATGGAAATACACAGAAAGTACTTCCTGACACTTAAAGAGCAGTATAAACATTAAGTATTGTTCTAAGAGGCAATAATCTGATGAGTCAGAGCAAGATCCCTAGAGGAACCTTCCTGGCAATGCCAAGGTACAGGATAGTATGGTATTATTCGTTAGATTTAGTTTCACAATTTGCTTCCACCTCAGGACATTTTATTTGAGTCCAGCACATCAATTTAAGCTAAAATGGCTTTAGTTTCACAAAAATACAACCCAGACTTCCTCACACCGTACCTGACTCTTATTACAGTGTTACCCAAGCAGGGTAATGCTGCAATTTTGGAATACTTCCATGATGGTGTCACAAAAGGAATTTCAAAACACGTAACCACTACTCAGTTTGTCCAAGGCGTCTAACAGCTATGACAATGGAGCCAAGGTGTGAGGGCAGACAGGGCACAAGATTGCTATTACAGCTTCCTTTCTACAGGTCAAAAGCAGGAGGCCTTACAACCACACAGAGCCAGAAGTTTAACTATATTATTACCTGTCCTGTAGCATACTTGCCATCACATAGCACTACACAAATACTTATTAACACATACGTTTTCCAATGAGGGGAAAAAAAAGAGCCTTGCCCATAAATGAAAGTTCAACAACAGCTATCATTGAAAATTTGTGCATAGGATTCAGCAACGGAACAAGTCAAGCATATAAGTAATTAAGGCATTGAGGAGGCTCAGTGGATAGAGTCCTGGATCTCAAGTCAGGAAGACTCTTCTTAATGAGTTCAAATCTGGCCTCCAACACTTCCCAGCAGTGTGACCCTGGGCAAGTCACTTAGCCCTGTTTGCATGTTTCCTCATCTGTAAAATGAGCTGGAGAAGGAAATGGCAAAACATGCCAGCATCTTTGCCAAGAATCTCCAAATGGGGTCATGAAAAATCTGACAGAATGAAGTAACTAAAAACATAACTATGAAACAAATGTTTAGGACTCCTGGAAAGCAGTAATGGAGACTACCAGGGCTGGAGAGGCCAGGTGATACAGGATGATTAGATGCTACCAGTCAAAGAAGAACCCTCAGGTCCCCCAAGTCTGCTGTCAGTACTTGTGAATTACACTAGATCCATAAGACTTGCAAAGAAGTTTGAAATTTAGAAAACTGTCCCATCCCTATCAAGGAAAACTAGGGAGTAAAACCAGGACTACACTTTGTCTACCACAAACTTTGGTTGACAAGTCAAAAAGCCCTCACCAATCTGGAGCTTTCGTTTACATGAGGCCCCATTACCCCCCTGACCAAGCGCCACTTTCCAAGGGGTCAACATTAACAAAGCAGGTACTCTGGGCTTATCCACCAGCATTAACTGCAAGGCACACATTCTTGGGAAACAATACTCTGCTTTCTGAGGGACAAAGAGATCAAGCAGAAAATATCCCAGGCTACCCCACCTCACTTCAGCACATTTCCTTAATTCAGCCTGTTCCTGAGTTAGACTATCATGGTTCTGCCACCATTCACAATGAGTGGCTTCCACAGCAGCCCAAAAAGCTACCGTTAAGGTTACTCTTACTAGCAAATCAAAACAACTCTGAGGTACCACATCACACCTGTAAGATTGGCAAACATGACAGAACAAGAAAATGATAAATGCTGGAGAGGATGTGGGAGAGTTGGAACACTAATTCATTGTTGGTGGAGCTGTGAGATCATCCAACCCTTCTGGAGAACGGTTTGGAACTATGCCCAAAGGGCTACAAAAATGTGCATACCCTTTGACCCAGAAATAGCGCTACTAGGACTGTATCCCCAAGAGATTATAAAAACGGGAAAGGGTCCCAGTGTACAAAAATATTTATAGCAGCACTCTTTGTGGTAGCCAAAAACTGGAAGTCAAGGGGATGCCCATCAATTGGGGAATGGCTGAATAAATTATGGTATATGAATGTAATGGAGTACTACTGTGCCACAAGAAATGATGAACAAGAAGACTTCAGGGAGGCCTGGAAGGATTTATATGATCTGATGCTGAGCGAAAGGAGCAGAACCAGGGGAACTTTGTGCACAGCAACGACCACAGTGTGCGATAGTTTTTTCTGGTAGACTTGGAACTTTGTAATAACACAAGAACTTACTGAGAAAAAAAAAATCCTAATGTCAGTCTTCTAAGGAAAAATGCCTTCCACACTCAGAGAAAGAAATATGGAAGTCATTCGCAAAATGTAGCAGATCATGTTTGTGTGTGGGTGGGTTTCAGTGTATTATGTTTTGATTTGTTATATGATTTCTTCCATTTATTTTAGTTCGACTACATAGCATGACTATAGTGAAAATGTGCTCAATAGGAAAGTATTTGTAGAACCTAAACAGAATTGTATGCTGTCACAGGGAGGAAGGGGGGTATTGAGGGAAGGGTGGGGGGGAATAAAATCTTAACTTTAAGGAAAGGATTGTAAAACATTAAAAAAAATTAAAATAAAAATAAAAAAAAGGTTACTCTTACTAGCAAACAAGAATGAAAATCTCCAATGTTCTGTTTTTCTAAAGGAAAATCAACTGCAAACACTATGCATTATTCAAGACAACCTGCACCAACCCCTTTAAAACCACTCCTCCACACACAACTTGCCCAAATCTCCCATTCACCCAGGCCTATGTCTCTTCCTTAAAACAGGATGGGATGGACCCTTCTTATTCATCCAGTTAATTTCCAGGTGGCATCTTTCCCCACAAACCATCCCTCCTTCCCTCCTGCTTACTCTCTTTACTAACTTCAGAGCTCTGTCATTGACTTTAAAGAATACATGTCATTATCCAAGAGGTTCCACGAAGCCACCCCTTTCCCACTGATTTCCAGCCTCTCAAGTCTACCTGATGGCAGGTTAATAATAACACTTGCATGGAGTGGGGGAAATTCAGTGGGAAGGTGGGAGGGAAGGGGCTCCAGAGCCCAAAGAAGTCGAGCCAAGGGACACTCAAGCCCAGAGGCCACAGGAAGGTTTGAGGCAACAGGCTATTGATGCCCTGTGGAAACCTGCTCCTCATGAGGAAAAGCTAGAGGAGGGCTGAGCTGTGCAGAAAGGAAAGTGCGATCCCTTTCCTTGGAGCTCTGAGGAGTCTTCTGGAGAAACCAACTTTAAGAATGGATTAGTGCTGCTAGTACCAGGGTTGCAGAGACCCTGGTCTATGGGACCTTAAGGGGGCAAGGCCCTGGAATGCAGCCAAAGTGGAGGAGAAGCTCCCAGTGCTCCCGGCAGGCCAACCCTCACAACTGCAATGGATTAAAAGACCCAGTGGGCATGAGACACTAAACTCTTGCTAGAAAAGGAGGGTGTGATTAGAATGGATGCGAAAATCCTATTAGCTGAGGAGCAAGGTCCCAGTATGCTCTGGGAGATGGAATTCCACGTTGAGTCCTCTGAAAAGGGAGGGAAGAGGAAGACAACTGGAATGGAGTACAAGTGCCCAATAAGCTGCCGTCAAAAAGCCCAGAGACTAGAGGAATTCAGTGCTGAGCTCTCTCTAGAAGGGGAGAAAAGGGGATGCCACTAGAATGGACTAGAAGTTCCCAGGAACCAGATGCAAGAGTCAAAAACAAAACGGAACCAATTCAGAACACGGCCCAAGGGAGAAGGGAAAAGTGGAGATCACGGAACCAGACGAGATCAGGGCTGGTAAGAGACCTAGCACTGGGCAGTCCCCAGAAACAGACCGAAAGCCCGGGCTGGTCCGTCCGACCCACGTCTAGGGAACATAGTGGAGGATGCCACCGCAGGAAATCAAGGTAACAAACTTAGAGCAGGAAGAAAACTCAGAGGTCACGCGATCCAAATCCGGAGGCCTACGAGGGTCTGAGATGGGATCCGAAGGACCCCGGGCTTCGCTCTCAGAGTCAGGGGGTCCGAACCAGGGGAGTTCGGAAGGGAGGCGGGGGACCCACCGGGCGCTGAGCGACCGAAGAGAACGGGCCGGGAGCCCTCGGAATCAATCCCGAGACTTGGCCGGGGGTGGGGTCCTGCGCTGCCCACCACTGGGGTCGGAGGGCCAAGGCCCGGGGCCCGGGGAGCCTGGAGAAGGGAGAAGGGAGGGAAGGGGGAGGAGAGGCCCCCGCGCCCGCAGCCCCTCCCCCTCCCCGGGGGGCCCGCCCCGCCCCCGCCGGCCGCCCGCGGCGCTCGTACCCTGGCTCTGCAGGATCTCGTGCTTGAGGCCGCCCGTGTAGTCGATGAGCTCCTCCAGGCCGCGCTCGCACAGCTGCCCGTAGCCCGAGAACTTGTGCAGCACCTTCTCCAGCTCCCGCTCCACCGTCACGCACTGATCCATGCCGGGCCGTCCCGAGGCCGCGTCCCCTTCCCGTCCCCTCCCCGTCCCCGTCCCCCCGGCCCGGGGCCCCCGCTCCGGGTCCTCGGCGCCTCCCGCGCGGCGGCAGCGGCTGAAGCGGCGGCGGGGGCGACTCAGCGGCGGCGGCAGCGCTGGCGATGCCCCGGGCTGCCCGCGTCCCCCGGCTCCATGGCGCGCCGGCCCCGCTCGCCCCTCGTCCCTCGCCCGCTGCTGCTGCGGCTGGGGCAGCCGCCGATTGTTTTTGTTTTCACAGGAACCGACCGATGACCTGGTTCTCCCGGGCCGCACCAAGCGCTGCCGGCCCGAGGGGGAGGGCGGGGAAGGAGCGCCGGGCCGCGGGCCGTACCAAGCGGGACGGCCGAGAAAAAGAGAGGGGGGTCGGAGAGCCGAGCGAGCGCCGCGGTCCGGGTCTCTACCAGCGCCGAGCGCGGCGCCGGCCGCGCGCAGCCGCGGTTAAAGTATGGGCCGTACCACGGGAGGCCAGCGAGGGGGGAGAGCGGGGAGAAACCACCGGACACCCCCGCGCCAGCCAGGCCGGAGGACGTGCGTGAAGGGAAAAGGGGGAGGCTCCGAAGCAGCCCGAATCCAGAGGGAAACGGCCTCTAACCCCTCCCCCGGGGACGACCTAAAAGCGAACCTATGGCTGGGCAACTAGAGAGAAGGCACTACGTCATGAAGGAATCTCCTCCAATCCTGGACCGCAACATCAAACCTCCCCCAATCCGAGTCGAGCAGGCCAAACCAACCGACTCGCTGTCGGAGGGGGGAACCGCTCCCGGGAAGGCAAAAGAAACACCGACCCTTGCCTAAGGAAACCTGCACGCCAGTACCCCGCTCCTATCTCCGGCCTCCCCAGGGCCAGGCCGGGAGCGGCCGAGCTGATCAGGCCTATTGGTGGCAGAGGTTCTGCCGGCTGATAACTACCCGGTCAACTGTCCTGGGATGGGAAGGGACAACCGGAGACCAGCTCCCCTGAAGGAGCAAGCCAATGGCTTTTATTAGTCATTGTGACTAATTAGTGACCTTAGAACTCGGTTGGCTCGGAGGGAGGAGGGAGGATGGGAAGGGAGGTAGTTCAAGGAGGCAAGAAGAGCGCAGGCGCAGAAGAGGGGCGGGGCCGAGCGAGCGCGTGGCTCCCACACGTGCGGCCGAGGGAGGGCGGGGCTACTGCGGTTTCCATGTGTATGTGTGTTTGTATTTATCAGTGGATGGAAAGGGGGAGAGGGAGGGGCCCGGCCTTTAGACCTAACTCAGCTGCTGCTGTTTCGGCTGCTGGAACCAGAAGAAAGGAATCCTGGCTTCTATTGGTGCTAAGCTGACTCACCCAACCCTCCTGCATTCACAGGACAGCCACCTCTTCCTTCCGAACATTTGCATAAGCTGCGCCCTTTGCCTGGCCCATTCAGAGCTCTTAAAAATTTCACTTTTCAAACTCTTCAGTTTCCAAAAAAAAAAAAAGTAGCCCTTCCCAGCTTTCTACTAACCAAAGCACCCGACCTGAGTTCAAATCCATTCTCACTAGGTGTGTGACCCTGGGCTAGTCACTTAACCTCTGCCTCAGTTTCCTCATCTGTAAAATGGAAATAATGCCTCCCAGGGTTGTTTTCAGGATCAAAGGAGATCATACATATAAATTGCTATTATGATTAGCTATCCTAGGCTTTCTTGCACAGTGGAGTCCTTTTTGCCTCCTTTGGGATCCTGCTCCCACAATTATCCCCCTCTCCTGCATCTTTTGGCCCCCACTGCTCTGATGTCTTGGAGAGTAGGGAAGAGCAGCCTTCATCCGACCCCACTTCACTCAAATTCTATCTATTCTGTCCTTTGTTTGGCTGTCCACTCCCAAACAATCAGTCTGTACCTGCTTCCTCTGTTTCCTCACTAGGCATTCCTGGCTTAGGTCAGGAAGTCTGGCTTCTCCCCCATACCCCATCCCTTCCTCTGCCCCAGGACTCAAAGGGCCCCAGGGCACTCTCTGTTAGGTCCAGTTTCAGTCCCGTGGGTCCTCAGTCTCCTTGACCTTGTCTGCAGCATTTAGTGACCACACACTACATGGATCACCTCCCCTTTCATTCCCATAGGCTCTTGGAGCATTATTACCCCAGTACCTTTTTTCTTTATTTCTGCATCTATTGCTGACTCAATTTTCTCCTTCCACTTCTTACCTGAGTTGCTAAAGTTCAGACGTTCCATCTCTGCTCTTTTCTCCAACAACTCATCCATTCTGATAGTTTTAGCCATCATCTAGGTAGAAAATTACAGAATTTATGTCTCAGGGCCAAACCTGTTTCTTCTAAGTACCTAACTAAACATCTCCTTTAGAATCATCCATTTTTAACTCAGTATTTTAAAAACAAATGTTTCAAATTGGTTTTACATGTAATTGGGAGAAAATTAAATATTTTTTGAAAGACTAATCCATTCTTAACCTTGATCTTAACCTATCCAAAACAACATATCAGTATTCAAAACCCACTCTCCTTGGCTTTCCTGTTTCTGTCAGTAGCAGAAAGGAGCTCAGTCTTTTTTAGACAGCTGTTTCCCTGACCCCAACAAGTCACCAAATCCTACAGCTTCTTGCATTTCGTTTTCTCTTTTAGTCAACTCTTTTGGTTTGCACTGTGATCACCCCGGTTAGGACTTTATCACCTATAATATGTCTTAAAGAAATTGTTTTACATGATGCTCAGAAAAGTGTAAAGACCTCAAGAAGAGCAGACTCCCTGCTTCCAGTACAGCTCACAGTGCTGCATCCAGGGAATTGGCTCTTAGGGAGATGTGACCTGGCATCTGCTTCTGCAATTTTTGCAGGCCTCCTAAGGGACCACAGCTACAAAAGATATAGAAAAGAAAGTCTTTGACATTCCCCTGTGGTTCAACATCAGAAATGGATAAGATTTTATCAAGGAAAATATGAAAGAAGAGGAATCACCATCTGCTTGGTGCACCCAAAGGACTTTTCCAACTAACTTACACCTCAAACCTCCCATAAATATTGTCTCCTCTGTTACCTTAATAATGTACTTTTCAGGAATGTGCACATTGATAATGAGGTTGAGGCACACATCGCCAGAGCTAGCTCAGTGTTTGAGAGGCTCTGAAGGAAAGTGCGGGAGAGAAGAGGTATTAGACTGACTACTAAACTGAAGGTCTACAGAGCCTTGTGCTGACCTCACTGTTGTATGCCTACAAAACATGGACAGCCTACCAGCACCACGCCAGGAAACTGAATCACTTCCATTTGAACTGTCTTAGGAAGATTCCAGGATAAGGTACCAGACACTGAGGTCCTTGCTCGAACTAAACTGCCAAGCATTCATACTCTGCTTTAGAGACTCCAATGGGCTGGCCTCATTGTTCAAATGTAAAATATATGTTTGCCAAAAAGACTGTTTTGTGGAGAACTCACACAGGGCAAGCATTCACATGGTAGACAGAAGAAGCAATGCAAGGACACTCTCAAGTTCTCTCTGAAGAACTTTGATATTGATTTGTGACATGGG